>JAEIFT010000722.1:0-102086 GCA_018904225.1 Lordiphosa mommai
ACTCATTAAAACGGAGCAAAAGCGGGTCGCACGACAATTAAACAAACGCCCCGACGACACAGCCGAAGTTGAGTGGGATGAAGTGAAAATCGAGCATCCATGCCCCCTATATGTACTCGTAACGCAAAAATAGTGTTTTTTTTTACGATATATTCAGATGTAATATTTCTTGTGCCGATATAGTAAATAATAGATATTTTTTGCGATATATCGGGAAAAGAAATTTACTGGGCATCCCAAGGTATCACTAGTAATGTGTTTTTCAGGATATATGAAAAATATGTATATCAAAATATTTTCGATATTAAATAAGCATCATTTTGATATTGATATTATGTTGAAAAAATCGATAATATCCAAAAATATAGTTTTCCTTATCTCAAAAATTACGCTCATCATGAACCATTTCGTAAACTCTGCCCTAAAAGTATTCCCAACTTTTCACATTAAATTAGGGATCGTAACGGGTATAAGTTATAACTATAAAAATCAATTGTAATTAATCATTTTTGATTTATATTTTTTAAAATCAAGCGAAAAAATTATTTTTTATTTTTAATATTATTTTTTAAATATTCATTTTTGATTTTTATTATAAAGAATCAATCATAAAACTCATGAGTGATTTTTATTTAAAAAAATCAATAATAAAAATCAAGATTGATTTTTTTTAAATAAAAATCAAAAATAAAAATCACTGAGTGATTTTTATATTCTGGATCAGGAAAATAAAATTCAACCTGGTAAAATATTATAACTTTTCAAAAACAAAAAATATTTAAATTGTTATAACTACCCAAAATTCGTACTTCATACATCTATTCGGAAAATACTGAAAAAAAATCGATATGTACCGAAATTTAAATTCCCCAAAGCACTAAAATATGCCAAAAATACCAAATTGTATTATATAAAAAGAATAAAACATTCATATAAAATATTTTTTTATGGTAGATTTAATTTTAAAAACAGTAATTATTTAACATATTCTGCAGACAAATTGAATCGTAAATCCGTATGGATAAGTTTAAGAGCCGAAAACGCTCGCTCAACTCTTAATTGTGATCCTGGAACAGAATTGTACAAATTTGGCTAGTTGGTACAAATAAGAGTAAGGCTGGGTTCACACTGTTCGACGCTTGTGACATGACAATCTAGTAGTCCCTTATGTTGTCTTGTTTTTATTGTGAATAGATTGTCATTAGACATACAAAACAATACAACATTAAGGCTTATAAGATTATCATGTCTCATGCGTCGAACAATGTGAACTCAGCCTAAAAGTATTTTTTCTCTTCCCAGTACTTCATAATATCAGCGTTGACATCAATCGGCTTCGGGTTGAAGGTTGATTTTTCAGTAATTGCCTTTTTTAAGTCGTCGGATTCCGGTTCATACTCTACAACCAATTCAAATGTGTTAAGATAAGCATTGAGAAAGGAACAAGTTCTTTGATCTCCATGCATAAGCACTCTAGTACTTGAACTTTGTGATAAGTTATGCAGCATTGCAGAAGTCGAAGGCACTATCCTAAAAAAGGAAGGATATTAATGAAATTCTTTTAATTTGTATTGGTCTTTTTAGGATAAATAGTTCGTAGTATTTAAATTTTTATATTTACCTTCTCTTTCAATTGTTATATCTGTTGCATCAGGATCTTGAAATGATTTTTAGCGTATGCCTGGGAAATTGGGTTCTTCAAAATCCGCCGGCTTCGTGGATCCAACTAAATGGCGGAAAGAAGTGTTGAGTTTTCCATCAGAGTAACCTCACGTTTTTCAAGGCACGTTGCTAAAAGCTGGCTGTTGTGGCTATTCTTAGACTTCAGCGATAGCTTAAGCTCAATCCAATATATGTAGAAATCGCCAAAGAACAATTGCTCAGCTTCAAATTTTTTTGTGCTAATATAGGCTGGCCGCAACGTGTCAACCAGGTCAAAACGGGAGTCCATTCGGAGGGCAAAACATTTTCAGACAACACCAACTCATCCTCACAAAAAATTATTTAACACAGGTTGATTTTTATTTTCCTGATTCAGACAATAAAAATCACTGAGTGATTTTTATTTTTGATTTTTATTTTAAAAAATCAATCTTGATTTTTATTATTGATTTTTTAAAATAAAAATCACTCATGAGGTTTACAATTGATTTTTTTAATAAAAATAAAAAATGAATATTTAAAAATAATTTTTTAAATAAAAATCAAAAATAATTTTTTCCGTATGATTTTTTGAGTATGGAAATTTCCAAAATATTAAATCAAAACAACGAATGTTAGAGAAAACTTTTCAAAAAACGTCAAGCTTTGCCCGCAGGAAAACACTTTAAAACGAGAAAGCAAAGCTAACTTCGACTGTGCCGAAGTTTTAATACACTTGAAAAACTTTACTCCAAGTGATTTAACCGGTAAAATATATATAGGATATAGATATTAGATATTTAAAAATTTTAAATCATTGATTACAAAAATTTAATACCATAAAATAAACTTTTCTTAGTAAAACACATTTTCCGACCGATCGTTCCTATGGCAGCTATATGCTATATTCATCCGATTTTGATAAATTTTTCCAAAATTATGTGAAAGCATATAAAACTAATATATACCAAGATTGGGGATGCTACGATAGAAAACAAAAAAGTTTTTCTCAGTAGAAGTAGTTTTTTGACCGACTGTTTCTATGGGAGCTATATAATATAGTCATCCGATTTTGATAAATTTTTCCTGTATTATATGAAAGCATATAAAACTCACATATACCAAGATTAGTGACGCTATGATGGAAAACAAAAAAGTTTTTCCCACTAAAACTTATTTTCCGACCGATCGTTCCTATGGCAGCTATATGATATAGTCATCCGATCTGGCCGGTTCCGACATATTAGTTGCGTGCAGTAAAAAGAAGACTCTGTGCAAAATTTCAGCTCGATAACTTTAAAACTGATAGACTAGTTCGCGTAGAAACAGACAGACAGACGGACAGACAGACGGACGACGGACAGACGGACGGACGGACAGACGGAATTGAACTCAGCTCGTCGTCCTGATCAAGAATATATATAGTTTCTGGGGTCGGAAATGAATATTTCTATGCGTTACAAACTTCTGGGCAAAATTAATATACACTTTTCAAGTGTATAAAAATTAGAAAGCAATTTTGAATTTTTCGGCACTATTTGACTTAGCTTCTAAGTCCAGCAAAATCTAAAGCAGCGGTGGGCACAAAAATGTTACTGAAGGGCGCAGCAATGACAAAATGTACTTAGGTTTGTTGTGAGCGAAATAACGGACCAGGATGATCCGGATAGATCGCTGATCTAAAGTAAAACTCTTGCGATATCGTTGATCGCTAACCTGAAAGTTTTATTATATCTTCAGTTGATCACCCAAAAAGAATTTAAATTATTTAAACTCCCTGAATGTACTCTTTAGCTTTCATGGCTTAAACTAAATTCTCACCTTTCTGTTTTGCTCTTATTATTTTGATAAAGTTGCCACTGTCAAGGACACGAACGCAATGCCGCCACACAACTCTGGGTAGTCGCCCCGTAGTTATTTATGTTCCCCCCCACAGTTCGTCTCGCCATTGCCATTGTGGTGGTGGTGATGGTGGTGATGATGGTGCGTGCCTGGCCGCAATCTGCCTGGGCTATTAGATTTTATTGAGCCGCTGATTTACACAATGCGCCTCAATTCAATTTCTCTACGCCGACCGGGACACTAATCGCGGTCTAACAAACTTTTATGTCGGCATTGGGAATGCAGCAGCAAGGAGAAATTCTTTATTTATTTTATTGGTATTCTAGCCCAGCGCGACAAGTACATTGAAACTTATAAATTAATGCGCCAGTCACTACGATGTCATCCTTAATACATTTTTGGTTTCCTAACTTAAAATAATAATAATTAAATATAAACAATGACAGACAATGAACTTAATTCTCTAAATGGGAATTTAATTTTCACACGTCGTTTGGCATTGGGTTGCGGTAAAATCAATATTGAAACATAAACAAGACTGGACAGCGACTATCAACTGGGCAACAAAAGCATAAATCACGTGCATAATTTCGTCCGGGGCCATGCATTTTCTTTTCCAATTTTGTTGTTTGGTGTGCGATATCGAACAAATGGGGCGTTCATTTTATTTACATTTATTGACCGCAGGGCCGGTTTTTGCTTTCTTTTTTTTTTTTTTGTGTCTGGCATGTGTGAAGGGATTTCAATTATGTGTGTTAGAGAAAAAACAATTTGATGAAAGTGGGTAAAAAAAATTCAAACAATTTTGGGTATTTATTGATAAATATTTAGGGGTTTGGTCTGTTTTAAATGAACGTGATTTTTCACTCACTTTGCCTTTTCTTTTTTCAAGAGAAAGTCAGGCCTGTGACTTTGAGAAGTATCTACTTTTCCTGCTTTTAATTCGCATTTGTGATATTTAAATAATTTGTCAGCTCATCCAAAAATATTAAAAAATCACCTTTCTAATGAAGGCCAAAATACTTACATTTTATTAATTCTTAATTTATTCTCTATAATTATTTATCTACCATTTGATAAATAAGTTGTAAGCTTGCCTACGAATAGCCACAAATTATATTACGACACTTGTCTTGTTGAAAAATGAAGGCGGTTTTCAATTCTCCCCCGGGTGTAGCCAACATTTCTCTACCACATTTGCAAATCAAACAAAAAAACTTTCACTTTTCCTGTCAATTTTGTTTGCTCAAGTCCACCCTGGTCAGTGGCCAGTGGTCAGTTTTTTTGGATAAATTTGATTTGGTAATGAGAAACGAGAGGGTACCATATGAAACTTTAAGTAGGTTTTTCGCTTGGCACTTGCGGTTTTGTTTCTTTTGCCCCTAAAGAACATCTTTCTCGTTTGTTTTGTTTTTAAATTATTTTATTTTTCTTTCCCTTTACTTTTTTTAATTTTTTTGTTTTTAGTTTTTGTCACACTTTCTTTTCTCTTTAGTTAATTTCTAATTTTTGGTTTTTTTATGTATATGTTAGCCTAACACAGTTTTAATAAACTCTTGAATACATACAAATATATGTATTGAATATATATATATATATATAATTTGCTCTCTAACAGTTTTTTTTCTTTCTTAAATTTTAATTTTAATCGTTACTTTTCTTCTATGCAGGACATTGGCCAAAACAGAAAGTTGGCTACATTTACAAGTTAGCAGTTGTCTATAGTATATACAACAATTATTAATTTATAATCTTAGTTCCTATTTATATTTGATTTATAAAATTTTTTATTTTTTTTGTATCTTCTTATTTTTTTAATTTGGGAACATTTTTGCTACAAAATATTTTAGCTAGTAAATTGTCTGAGTCTTTTTAAAGTTGCCTTAAATGATACTTAAATTTATTGATACATTTTAATTTTATTTTTTTTGCTGGTTTTTAAAATTCATAAAACTATATATATTCTTGATCAGGACGAGCCGAGCCCAGTTCCGTCTGTCCGTCCATCCGTCTGTCCGTCTGTCTGTCCGTCTGTCTGTCTTGTTTTTACGCGAACTAGTCCCTCAGTTTTAAAGCTATCGAGCTGAAATTTTGCACAGAGTCTTCTTTTTACTGCACGCAAAATATATGTCGGAACGCCGGATCGGATGACTATATCATATAGCTGCCATAGGAACGATCTGTCCAAGAACTAGTTCTAGTGAGAAAACTTTTTGTTTTTCCATTGTACGTCACTAATCTTGGTATATGTTAGTTTTATACGTATCCACATAATTCTAGAAAATGTATAAAAATCGGATGACTATAGCATATAGCCATAGAAACGGTCGATTAAAAAACTAGTTCTAGTGAGAAAAACTTCTTTGTTTTTCATCGTAGCGTCACTAATCTTGGATATGTTAGTTTTATATGCTTTCATATATTACATGAAAATTTATCAAAATCGTTGGACTGTATTAGATAGCTCCCATAGAAACGGTCCGTCAAAAACTACTTCTAGTGGGAAAACTTTTTATTTTTCCATCGTAGTCACCAATCTTGGTATATATTAGTTTTATATGCGTCAACACAATTCTGGAAGATTGATCAAAATCGGATGACTATAGCAGATAGCTGCTATGGGACCGATTTTTTTTTTTTAGAATTTTGTCTTATGCTGAGAAATAAGATTGGTTCATGAGGCTTTTGTAACTGGTTTAAAATTGGTTAGAATAGACTGAAAAAAAAACTTAAAAACAACTTCAATAAAAATCTTTATAAGAAGAGTAAATTGTTGTAGAAGAAATTCATCCTAGCCTCTAGTAACCTTAGACATACTAGACACCTTAAATATAAAGTTATTAAATTTTCTTTTTCAATACAAACATCTAATTGAACGATACAGGACCGATAGGGAAAAGAATACCATATTTTCTTGCAAAATAAGAAAAATTAAAATATTCTTTTCAATAATAAATTAAAATTTATTCAATTATATAAAAAATTTCAATCACAACATTGAAGAATAACTCAGAACTTTACTGGGCCTTTGTTCGAACGTAAAGTCCGTATATGGACTTTATTTTTTTGACAACAAATACACAATAATTATTACAAGAGTCTGATGTTCAAATTAAGTAATCATTAAGTGAACTTATATTTTTTGTGAGATAAGAAACCTCGAAAAAC
Source organism: Lordiphosa mommai (assembly GCA_018904225.1). Lineage (NCBI taxonomy): Eukaryota > Metazoa > Arthropoda > Insecta > Diptera > Drosophilidae > Lordiphosa > Lordiphosa mommai. The sequence continues at coordinate 6,652 of JAEIFT010000722.1, forward strand.
CCACCAATGATAATAAACGGTGACGGTGATATAATTATATATAAGCCGGAAATATTATGTCTGTAAAACCTCAAATAATAGAACTCTGGTAAACCGATTTTAAATTAAATGTAGAATGTACCACTCAAATTTGCCATTAGTATTAAAGAAAAGAAATAAATAGGTGCACAGGAACGGAAGTGCCGATATAAAGGAGCAATATCTGGTAAATACGGCGGGTGGGGTAAGACTTTATATTTCAAGGTGTCCGATTGGTTTGGGCTACCCTAGAAAAATGGGACCTTCCCTTACTGAAGTTGTTTTTTCCTTAAAGACGCACATATTGATGTTGTTCGAGCTGCCCTGTAATAGTTTCGCGGAGTGAGTACAGTTTAAATTGGACTGCGCCATCCTGATCAAACCATATTCCTTTTATTTCTCGTCATTTGCACCACTGTTTGACGTCTGGCTTCTTGCAGAAACTCGGCATTGCAAATTTATACCGTGATTTATTATGCTTTAAATACCTTAAACAAAATTTTTCTTATATATTTATTTTTACATTTTCAGCTGTGCACGGAAACTGATTCAATACTTCAGTCAGAGAAAATCTGGGCATTATGTCTGAATTCTAAGCGGACTTAGAGTCCATATCAAATCTGAGTGATGTTTCAGAGCACACTACGATTTTTTTCATATGTCCGTGGGCTATATGTCACCTATTTTGAGAGTTTAGTTTCTGACTAGAAGGGCTTTATAGTCAACCTGTTCAAGATTTGCTGTAGAATGAAAGTTGTTTTCTACACTTAGAAGAAAATCAGGAATTTTGTACTCAAACCACTTAAAATCATGTTCATATGATCTTTAAATTCATATTTCCAATTCTGAGAACCAAATTGTAATTTTAATCTAGTTTAATGACCCGTAAGCTTCAAAAAGAATTATTTGGATACATTATTATTATTAATGCATACCCAAATGTTTAAAAAAATTACCATTGATTCACACGTAATTCAAGAAAACAACAGAAAGACCATCTTAAAAATTTCAAACAAAATTAAGAATTTCAATAACAATTATACCTAAATTTGTAATATATTTTTTGTGTGTTTTCTGCTCAGTTGGCTAAATGAAAAAAATTTTATAGTCAATTAATTTAATGTCAAAAAAAATCAAAAGTCAACTATTACGATTAGCGATTTATGTTTTATGATTGCTGATTTGACATAGTGTATTTTTAGGTGTTGTATTAAATTAGAAATAAAAGTTTAAATGTTCTTTAAGTTAATCAATTGTGACTAGCGCGATAAATTATAAGTAGAATGTACTTGTAGCGTTAGGATGACTAGAAAATAAATAAATAAATAAAATAAGGTTTTTCAACATAAAAATGGCGATTTTATACGACTCCAAGAGTATAGTATGAAGTGTACATAGATTTTCAAACTAATCAGTAATCGTGTGTCTCGGGTGAATCCGCCCACTTAATTCGTTTGTGGTATCTAAGTAAGCATACAGTTTGGTCACACTAATCAGTGACAGCTGTTTTCAAAATAACTATAAGCAAAGAATTTAGAATTCCTATAAGCGACATCTCATACAAAATATGTTGAAGCTCGTCTTGGTTTTTCAGAATGCCAGGGTCAGCTAAAAAATTTTAAGCTATTGAACTGAAATTTGCTATTTATATTTTCAGCTCCTAATTCGACGTACAAAATCTGAATCGGATTGAACCTTCTTATTGCCATAACCATATAACTCATCTGGCCGACTCACATCAATTTTGTTGTATTTGACGCTACAATAATCATGATTTAACAAAACCGGGCAAGTTGGGGCAATAAGCGTAAAGTACTCATAAATCTGCACACTTTCTTTAATAACTTTGCATTTAAAACTATAAGCAATGTTGAAGCACTCTAAAGTCAAATTAAGATAAATAGAAACTTAAAGATGTTCGCCGAATAACACAGTCGGTTTTAGGAAACGGAAACTTTTACCAATTCCGATTCCGCCTGATTTGATCGGAATAGAAATCGGGAACAGGCCTAATAATTTATGCTCTCTATTTTATTGAAACTACAAATCGACTTGTAAAACATTATTTAACTATATTGTCAAATAAGTACACAATATTTTTGAAAGATCCAATGGAATTGTTAATGCCTTTTGGAGAAAAATGTTACATGCCAGTTCTTTGAATAAAAGTGTACTGTAGTATGCATGCATTAGAGACATCATAGCATGTACTCACTGTCATACCTCTACTAAATACGAAGTTGCGTAAGAAGAAATATATTACTTGCTTTATAAAACATATTATATGCATATTACACACATATAAGTACTATAGGCAGCCAGCCCTACGCTGAGTATGCATTTCTCATTAGCCCGACGCTGCCGCTCAAACTGTAATTTAAGCCTTTTGTTTATATGTATGTAAAAGCACCGCATGAGAGCGGCCGCTCCAACTTATTTACTGGTACATATATATATCTATAAGCGCAGCCAAACTTTATGTATTTAGGTCTAAGACTTTTGATTTAAAGAATAAAGAATCATTTATATTTGCCTGGCCTCACGGGCAAGTACCAAAACAAAACTGGACCTTCGTTTTAATTGACTAAAGAACCGACTGGTCAATATCTTTTTCACTACATGGCGATCCTGCCAGTTCTGGGCGCCGAGCCCAAAACATTTGAGGTTTTGTCCCCATAATGGATCTTTAAAGAACACAATTATCTTCAATGGCAGCAGAATAACGGCTGCCTTCCATAAAATAAAGTGAACACAAAATAAGCAAAATTCAAGATTAATCACCACAGCCATAACCAGGCTGTGGTCAGTGACGAAGGAAGAAACGGTAGCCGAGCCAGGCTAAATGATTTTTGTGCCTCTTCGGACCACTCAAATTTCCGCTTTTGCTTGAGAGTGTCTGTCAGCGGGGCAGCAATACCGGCATAATTTTGGATGAACTTGTGGTACCGTCCAGTAACACCTAGAAACCGACGAACCTGCTTTACAGATCGCGGCACGGGAAACTCTTTAATAGCAACCACCTTATCGGGATCGGTCTTAATAATGCCATCTCCAATGACATGGCCAAGGTATTTAACCTCTTTTAGACAAAACTTAGATTTTTCAACATTTATGGTCAATCCTGCTTGAACTAACCTAGCTGCCAATTCTGATAATATATTCACGTGTTTCTCGAAGGATTCAGAGATGACGAGCAAGTCGTCTAAATAAACAAATATGTCGTTACGCAAGTTGGCTGGAATGACTTTGTCCATTAACTTAGACATCGTCTGAGGTGCATTTGATAGCCCAAACGGCATCACTGTATATTGATAAAGTGGCCTTCCCGGCACCGTGAACGCCGTTTTCTCACGTGCTGAGGGCTCGAGCGGAATTTGCCAATATGCATCTTTCAAATCAATGCTAGAAATGAACTGCGCTTTTGGGAGACGACTTAGAATACCATCTATTAATGGCATTGGATACGCACATTTTATAGTCACTTCATTGACCTTTCTACTGTCATGGCAGAGACGAATCTTTCCAGGTTTTCGAACAAGTACTACCGGAGAGGACCACGGACTATTAGATTCTTCGATTACCCCTAATGACAACATTCGATCAAGTTCCTCATACATTAATTTCTCCATTGCTGGAGATACAGCATAGTGACGCTGCTTTATAGGCTTGGCGTCGCCCGTTTCGATCTCATGCATGAGCCAGCTTGTTCTACCTAAACCCTTTTTCGCAAATGATGGAAATTTTAGAATGGTTTCTGACAGCTGTTTTTTCTCCAACTCGGACAGAGGTAGATGGTTTTCATTGTTGCAATCTAACCCTGCGATTGCCTTAACGGTTGGTTGATTCACCAGTAAAGATGGCAAAAGTTTAAAAATTGACCAAAAATCAATTCCAAGATACAGGTCTTGTGCCAAAGAAGGAACTATATATAATGTAATCATTTTGGATTCGCCGCAAAACAAAATCAAAGTGGTCACTTTGCCTATAATCTGTTGGCCATTGCCATCAGCTGTGCGGATAGACGAGTGGACCTTTTTATAGTCAATATTCTCGTCGACAATATATTGGGCAAACTTGCCACCTATACAACTAATAGAAGCCCCAGTGTCCATGAGTCCACTGAGGGTTCTTCCAAGTATTCTTACTTCTGCATAGGGTCGATTGTCGTGAGAATTGTCAATTACTGCAGACAAAAGGGCTTTCCTTTCAGATTTGCGCTGTTTCTGGTATGTTTTCCTGCGCCGCATAGAACGAAGCGAACTTTTTCTTTTGACTATTGGTAAAGTATTATTTGTGCAGATACTATTTGTATCTTGCATTAAAGACATAGCTGGGAAATTTGGAACGGCAGGGATTTTTGAATTGAAACTTATAATTTTATCAGTTACTCCGTGTTGGTGGCCTTCGATGTCATCTGTTTGCGTGCACTGTTCATTGGTGCACGTCCTACCAAGTTTTTGTCTGGCTTTCCACAGCCATAGCAAAATATCCTACGCTCCTATACACAATCTTGGTATCTGTGTCCATTAATGCCACAATTCCAACAAGTTAGCGATATAGCTGCTAGTTCCGGGTCATCTAACTCTTCATTCTCAACCTCGGATACCCCTTCAACTGGAACACTAATTTCATTCACATTTCGTCTGGGAGGAAACCGAGAACCTGTAGGCATAGGCTTGGAAACCGACTGCATAAACCGTTCACGAGTTCTTACAATATTACGTAACTCAGAAACATTATGGATAGGAACGTAAAGAATCTCGTGCTGAATTTCCGGTGCGAGATTGGCACGAAGGGCTTCTAACAATCCCTGGTAGGTCGCTGGTTGTGTTAACTTATCCGAGAGGGCAACTATCGAAATTTCAATTCTTATATCCAAATCTGTTCTACCATCTTTGAATTGTCGCTTAAGAGCGGAACACAACTCTATCCATGTTATGGATGGCACACTCTTGTGATAGCGCCAGAACCACTCCCTGGCACTACCATCAAACAAATTGCTTGCGTATCTCGCTAACAACTCGAAATTCCCTTCTAGAGATTGCCATGTCAGTGCATTTACCCGGTAGATGAAGTCATCAACCGCCATTGACCCATGGCCAGAAAATCTTAATTTCCAATTCAAAATAATCTGACGACCGGCCAGGGCAGATCTGTACTCATGGAACCAGACGGACTAATCCTATTGTTTGGAGCTATTAAGGGGTTTTGCACTGAAGATTCTAAGGGATTTACTCCAAATAATTGTTGAAAAGATTGCTGTTCTATTGCATTAACTGTGTGACCAGCTTGGGATTGAGCTTGCTGGCAAGGAAAATTATTTCGAGGCGTTTGTTGTTGAAACGATAACCTTTGAAATCCTGCTTCGATAGTCTGTGCTAACATTTGAGATTGTGTGTGTAATGCTGCAGCCATTGCTGCTGTAATCGCCTGTTCTAGCCCAGAGCTACTGGGACTTGGACTAGTGACTTGTCCAATTGGTGCCGGATCATCTCTTGAAGACCTCATATTTTCAGCCATTTGGTTAGCTGCTGACTAGTACTGGCAGATTCGCTTTGCAGATCTTGCGGGTTGGTGCTCTGTTGTGCTGTACCACTCTTGGACTCTCTGGCTCGGATAAGGCTAAATTTTGCAAAGTTTGCAAAGTTTTACACACTGGACGTTTTAGTATTTCCCGTTCTAGTGTTGAAACAGAGAAAACTGTGCCCAACTGGTAGATATTATTGATTGGGTATTCTATCTGGCAAGTGCAGATTGACAAATGATTTGTTTCTGTCCTATTTGATCTAAATTTTTCACAACTTGGCTAACCATGAAAAGAAGAGACAACTGCTGATAACACTAAATAATGCAAATCTTTAAAATCTAAATATATGTATAAAAATCAATAAATGCAGAAATAGATAAAAACCAATTCAAACGAAAAAATTAAATAAACAATGTAATATACAAATCAAATTCATATAAATATTCTGGGATACATGTGGCAGTTTTAATGAAAAGGGAAGCTAAGACAAGATCGATTACTTTACGTTCTGAAAGAAATAAAAAACACAAAGACTTTGCTCTCTTGTTACAATGAATTTCACAATCAGATGTAGTCTTTTACCACACATTTAATGATCAAATGAAATATGTTAATTGAGCTCGGTCACTAGACAACGGAATTGGTTAACACGATTTATTATACAAGTCATTGTCGCCTACTGAGTTTATTCTGAAAACACCAATTTATCAAAATCAATAATTGCACAACAATCTAATCTTCTGACTTGGGATCGGCAGGCCATAGCACTTAGCCATTTAAAACCCTCATCCAATATCCCTTGAACAGAAGTTTACCAACTCCTTAATACATATAAAATAAACACAAATAAATGGAATGTTATAAATCTTTGCATGGGCAGCTTAAGTTATTTTGAAACTAACAGCTATCAACCATGTCACTATAACATTCGAGCTAAATTTTGCTTTGATATGTATGGCTGAGGGCTATTGAGAAGCCACACAGAATAATCCACTACACTAGCCAAATTTAACTAGAACAACACAAAAAGAATTTCATTAAATCGAAACTGGAGGAAATTATAAAGTAGTCAGGTGTTAATGACTATATGAAGTTATATGGTCGGGGCTGGCCGAAAAGGCCCCAAAGTTGGGCGCCAAATAATTAATATATAATTTATAATAAGAACTGTAGCAGATAACCTGATACTAGTAGACGAGCAGATGTTAAATTCGCAGAAGATCGGAGCACGCGCTTGAATCCGGCCGAAATTGAGTCGATAGAGTGGGAGTGGGATTAGGTACCTGTTATGTGAGCCTGTAATTCAAAAGCTGCCCTCGCCATGGGTCTCCAAAGGTCTGTGATTGAGGCATAGGCAGATGAAGTCGTTCGGCTAGTAGTTAGTGAGGAATAGAAAGTCAAGTGCAGCAGTCAGCAACGACGAACGTTTTATTAATTTTTTTGCGCTCGTGGATGTTAAAAATGAAATCGAAGTGCAGTTTTTTTTTTATAAATAATTTAATGCAATTGAACACACAAAAATCAACGAACTCGTAACCCTTAAATTAACCAAACAAAAGGCTATAAATATATATATAGATATAAATATGTTGCTTACAATTGAGCGATTGGCAGAGGTTTTTTATTAATATTGCTATTGCTGAAGTGAAGTGCCTTCACCCCGAGCCCTTCCCGCTGGCCCAAAAGCGAAATTTCGGCAGCTTTACACCGTCACACAGGCGCTCTGGCTTAGCACGCGACGCCAGCAACATATCTGCAGACGACCCAACAACGTCGGAGACGACAAGGGAGTTCCCCGCCATACACCCATAGACGACACGCTGAGATCCATGAGGACAAGAGAGTCCCCCCGCCATACACCCACGCGCAAATCTACCCAGATTCGGCAACATCCGCAAGCCCAGACGATCTGCTAGACACGAAACCCAAGGCCATCGGCAGCTACTTGACTGCAAGTGACCTTCTAGGAGGAAGAGGGGAAAAGAGGGGAAGTCATAGCTTAGGCTGTGGCCAGCCTAAATAATTGTTGCTGAGCACACAATATTTGTAGATTTCAATTGTTAGGTTTTACATAGCATTTAAATTGTCTTTGAAGCGCAGCCTTCTGTTGTGAGCTTAAAACAACTGACCATCCTCTCATGACCTTCATATTAAACAACTGTGTGTTTTATCGTAGGCTGTATTCTGGCCAAAACTAACTTTGACTTTTCAGCTTCCCTTTTTTTTGTATGCTGGCGCCAACATCAATATATCGGGGTAAGTCCCAAAAACCACACATTCAAATCCAACAAACGAAAGAATAACACCTCTGACAGTCGCAAATCAGAGCATTTGGGCTTGCGAGGGTGGTCTAAATTGTTGGATATTTGTAGGCAACAAGAAGATATATACAAATTTCTATAATTGCATTTTTTTTTTGAGTTTATTTGATATGCAAGCATTTTGTATCTTTTAATATTAATGATTTATATTTCTTTTTTTTTATACAAGATATTATTTGAAATTTATACTGAAGTTATAAACTTTATTTTTTTTTATAAACTTTTTTTTTTTATACATATAATGCTAAGGCCACAGAGCAATAAACTAAACATTGTTAATTTGAGTGAAATAATGTCCTGCTAAGGCAATCTAATTGGTGTTGGTATGGGAGGGAGTGGGGATTTGAGGCGCTTTTGCTTCTATTGAGGAATGGTAATTGACTTCATCTCTGTAGATAGACATACCTCTTATTCCTTCTTTTCGTTTTCAAAATCTACCTTTTTGTTTATATATATTAATGGCACGAGCAGATAACAAATTTATTGATTACGTTTACTAGGTATCGTTAACAAAGAACCTTCCCATCTGGCGAGCTCAGCCGGGCCGAATCGTGCCGGTATTAGGTCCGCGGTATCTTAGGAATTGTGGAACGTAACAATTGACGCCCAACGTTTGTGCATATAGAGATTTAAAGTTTTTAGTTTTGAGATTTGATTTTTTTTAGATGAAGGTTTAACGGATTAGCTACCAAAATGGTTAGTATTCTACGGGCCATTTTGTGAGGCAAGCCGCAGGTATGACAATATGCTGTCGAAAGTAAAGCGATATTGTTTGGGGTTTGATTTTTTTTTGAGAGAGGTTAAAAAGAGGCAACAGTCAAAATTCCGCTAGCATTTTTCAGTTCGGGATATTGAAATTTTTCCTGGAAACACAAACGAGGAAGAGTAGAAGAGCATTAGTCTCCAATCCAGAACATATCAACACCAATTTTTTTATATGAATTTTTCATTCGAAAACGTAAAGGGATTTATATTACATTTGATTCCTAGTGAATTACAGCGTTATTATCAAGAAAAATTAATTTTGTTATTCTTGTTTTCAACAGCAATTTGAACTTGATTTTTTCAGCATTTTTTTTTTCATTTTTTTTTTTTTGCTTCACGAATTTTAATATTATTTGGGTTTTGACAGTAAAACAGTAGTGTCGCTGGTAGCAAATAGTTGTCTTGGCGAATGGACCTGGGAAAGTTGAAAGCAGGGGCTTCATCGCAGCAGATCCGCCGAATCACGCGTAGTGTTGCCCGAACTCAATCCGAGGAAGCCGTTACCCATTCCGAAATAGATCCAGTAGCTAGCGAAGTAGAAGGCAACCGAACAGATCATTTCGAAGAAGACCAGCCCGTTAGTTTTTGTAGCCGGCTTGACAAGTTGGGAACCGTTGCTGGGTACGAACATAGTATTATGGAGGGCGCAGAAGAGGTTGATGAGAGAGGAGCCGAAGGTGGTATGATCGGTGAAGCTGGCGATGCAGAAGGCAGGAATGGATTAGCAGAGAATTTAACAAGTGAGTTTCCAAATAACGAGCGGACGGGGCGGCAGCCTCGGGAGAGTCTAGAATATTTGGCTAGGCTCCAACAAATGATGTCGGGAGTATTGAGCCAGAATACAGCTGTTGCCCAGGCAATATCGACAATGCGGTCGCAAGTCGACAGTATAAATTTGCGGCTAGAAGATTTAGAAATCTCTAACCGAGCCGCACATGAACCACAATTGAGGAATCAAGGAATGGCATCCACGCCTGCGCCACAGCTGCGAAGAGTAGTTTTCGAAGATACATTTGGAGTGCACCGAAATCCTATCAGCGGGCAAGGAATAGCGACAAACACGGGTCCACAAGTGGGAAATAGGGAGCAGCCACGGCAGATGCCTCTAGATCGATGGAACTTAAAGTTTGATGGGACCAGAACGGGAGTAACGGTTCAGAGCTTCGTGTTTAGAGTGGAAAGGATGAAGGTTCAATATCAAATTTGCGATGATCAATTATTCAAAGAGTTCCACTACTTGTTAAGCGGAGCTGCGGAAAAATGGTACTGGCAGACGGTGGAAAATCATCAAAATGATGCAAGTTTTAATTATGCGGCCATGAAGGAAGAATTCATTGCGGCCTTTTCGACCTCAGAGTCAGACTTTATGACCATAAAAGAGATCCTAGACGCAGGAAGCAGCAACCAGGAGAGTCTTTTGATTCATTTTATAGCGACGTACACAATCTGCATTTTAAGCTAAGAGAAAATTCCCGAAGATAGGTTGGTTGGTATTATCAAAGATAACATGAGTTCACAAATGGGTACACTATTGTATGCCGCCAAAAAGACGACCTTATCAGAGCTTCGAATAGAGGGGGCCAAAGCGGAGAGATGGATAAGAGAACGAGGCAGCAAGGGTACTGGGCGAGTTGTAAGCGAGGTGGAAGTTGATCAGGAGGAAGGATACATCAGCCCCGGACATGGAGAAGCCTTCCAACGGGCACGACAAGTAGCTCCCAATCCAAGCAGCACCAGTAAGACTGGGGCATTTAAGACTGGAGTGCCAAGTAGGCCTCGGGCAGCGGTGGCTGGTGGAGACTCGTTTTGCTCATCACCGTATCACCTATATTTATGCTTCACATGTGGAATGCCCAGTGATTATTTCAGCAAGCAGCGGAGTGACGGATCGGTGAGCTGTGCATCAGCTTTCCACCAGTCGAAATGTTTCGCATGTGGGCAAAATAAGTCCTATCTGACGGTGGATCCAGCTTTTTTACCGCGCCGCCTGCCAGGTGCATCGGGAGGCCCTGGGCAGGAGTTCTTGCCCCCGAAAACCAATTAGACCAAACTGCGAACGGCCTGCAGGCGACATCGGGCTCCATGGACCTGCAGCCACGTAAGTTGGAAGGAGCCAGCGCGCGTATAAAAACAAAAGAAGCTGAGAAATCGAAGAATATAAAATTTAAAAAGATTGAACAGATGAGCCAGCGCGAAAAAGATGTAAGACGTCTTAAGGAGGTAGTAGTAGCAGCAGTGGTATCGGTGCAAAATGATAACCGATTCTTTGCTAAAACAAAGATAGATGGAGTCGAAGTAGTAGCATTATTAGACTCTGGTGCCAGCGCAAATTGTATAGGACGAGGAGCTGAGGACTTTTTTATTTGGCAGAGCTGAAAAATTACGTCCACTAAAAAGGGCAAAAAAGTACGAACAGCAGATGGAGGTGAGACAACAGTAAAAGGCATAATAGAGCTCCCAGTTTTGTGGGACGGAGTTGTCAAGGAGCTGGAGTTCCTGATTGTTCCAGCGTTACAGCAACCATTCTACTTTGGGATTAGTTTTTGGCGAGAGTTTGGGCTATCAATCATCAATGGGAGCCCAGACATGGGAAGAGCGCAGAGTAGCTACACAGACCACGTCAGTGAGATGGTAACAATTGAAACAGCTAGTTCTGGAGAAACAGCGTACGCTCCTCATGTTTTGACACCGGAGCAAACCAGCAAATTGGAGCTGGTAAAACAAACATTTCCATCGTTCGCTCGCCTGGGGTTAGGAAAAACTACCCTGGAGGAACATCTGATAGAAGTCCATAATGAGCAGATCCCGGTAAAACAAAGGCATTATCCCATCTCGCCGGCAAAGCAAGCGATGGTGTATGCTGAACTTGATCGGATGCTACAGTTAGGGGTGATAGAAGAAAGTAACAGTAGTTGGAGTTCTCCTATCACTCTAGTTCAAAAAGGGTCCAAGAATCGGCTGTGCTTAGATGCTCGCAAAGTGAATGAGCGCACGATACGCGATGCATATCCTTTGCCGCATATTGAGGGTATCTTAAGCAGGCTTCAGGATACGTTTTTATTTCGGCCATTGATCTTAAGGACGCTTTTTGGCAGGTGCCGTTGGAAGAAAAAAAGCTGAGGGAAAACAGCATTTACGGTGCCAGGAAGGCCGCTCTATCAGTTCACCGTCATGCCATTTGGATTGTGCAACGCTGCCCAAAGGATGTGTCGACTTATGGATAAAGTGATACCAGCGGCATTGCGGCAAAACGTGTTTGTCTATTTAGATGACCTGCTGGTTTGCTCACCAGACTTTGAGTCTCACATGGACCTGCTGCGCAAAGTAAGCAGATGTTTGGCTACAGCCAAGTTAACAATTAATGTGGAAAAGAGCAAATTCTGCTGTAGACAGGGCAAGTATCTGGGGTACGTGGTAGGAGAGGGTCAACTACAAACTGATCCTGGTAAAGTAGAAGCTGTTCAGGACTTCCCGGAGCCGAAGTCACCCAAACAACTAAGGCGATTCTTAGGAATGACGGGATGGTACCGACGGTTTGTCCGGGACTATGCCACGGTAGCGGCTCCGTTGCATGACTGTCTGGCAAAGGACAAAATTAAGCATTTTTCACTCACATCCGCGGGAAAGGAAGCCTTTCAGGTTTTAAAGAGAGCGCTAGTGACAGCTCCGGTGCTTAGCACACCCGATTTTGAGAGGCCTTTTATTATTCAATGCGATGCATCTACAATTGGAGTTGGAGGCGTGTTGTATCAATTGGATGAAGAAGAGAACGAGAGGCCTATAGCATTCATGTCCGCAAAACTAAATAAAGCTCAAAGAAATTACAGCATTACGGAGTTGGAATGTTATGCGGCGGTGTTAAGCATAAAGAAGTTTAGAGCGTATGATAAGGGGATGCCTTTCAAGGTTATTACGGACCACGCCAGCCTCAAATGGCTTATGCAACAGAAGGATCTGGCAGGAAGGTTGGCCAGGTGGAGCCTAAAACTACAAGCGTTCGATTTTACAATTGAACACCGAAAAGGATCTCTGAACGTGGTACCGGACACACTTTCACGGATGCATATGGAGGAGCTGGATATGAAGGAAGTTATGGACTTAGAGGTGGATCTGAAGGACTCTGAGTTCCAGTCGGATGAATACCAGGTGTTGCTGAAAACAGTAAAAGAAAAGTCAAATGAATTGCCTGACATTTGCGCGTCCGATGGCTATGTATACAAGAGAACCGAATTTCGAAGAGAAATGGGTGAGCAACAGGAAGCCTTGATTTGGAAGCTGTGGATACCCTCAGGCTTACGTAAAGGATTGGCGGAGCGCGCACATTACGCTGGAGCAGCTGGTCATGGTGGAATCCACAAAACTCTGGCTAGGTTGAGGCAACACTACTACTGGCCGGGCATGGTAGGAGAAGTGAGGCAGGTGACGAAGGAATGTGAAGTGTGCAGGACAACAAAGACAACAAATAAATCATCCCGACCACCAATGGGCCAGCAGCAAGTCACAGAAAGGCCCTTACAACGACTGTACATCGATTTTATGGGCCCCTATCCAAGAACTAGTCGTGGGAGTACAATGATTTTTGTCTGTCTTGATCACTTTACAAAGTTTTGTGTGGCTACAGCCGTTGCGGAGTGCCGTGGCCTGCAAGGTGACAGAGTTCTTGGAAACGCAAATTTTTCACCAGTTTGGAGTGCCAGAGTTTGTCCATTCCGACAATGGAAAGCAGTTCGTGTCCCATGTGTTTGCCGAGTTGATGAAAAAATATGGAATTCAGCACATTAGGACTGGATTTTATTCTCCACAGGCCAATGCAGCGGAACGCGTCAATAGATCCGTGCTACAGATTTTGAGGACAGCCATAAAAGAGAATCAACGCACATGGGATACTCATCTGAGCAAAGTAGCATTTGCTTTACGAACAGGACATCATACAGGAATAGATATGGACCCCTATCAAGCTTTGTTTGGTTCCCGAATGGTGCAACACGCGAATACCTATTCCATTTTACGTCAGCTTGGAAGTGTCGCAGCCACAGATCAGGAGGTCTACGCACAAGGAGACCGAATGGAGCTGATCAGGAACAAAGTGACCCGAGAGTTGGAATTGGCACATAAGAGGGCTGAGAAGGCATATAACACTCGCAGCCGGCCAGTCGTCTTTAAAGAGGGACAAGTAGTATACAGAAAGAATTTCCGACAAAGTAACCAAGCCGAGGGATACAATGCAAAGCTGGGGCCAAACAGAGTACGATGCATTATTCTCAAACGAAAGGGTACTGCTTTATATGAGCTCGCTAATACCGTCGGGAAGAGCGTTGGCATCTTTCATGCCAAGGACCTGTATGCAGCATGAGGACAAAGCGAGGGTATCTCAGGGTCGGGTCGAGGCCACACGTAGTTGTGCACAGGCTACATTTCGATTTTTTGCGGACTCGTTCCATGTCAGGGACATCGACGGCTCCGAGCTTGTTATGTGAGCCTGTAATTCAAAAGCTGCCCTCGCCATGGGTCTCCAAAGGTCTGTGATTGAGGCATAGGCAGATGAAGTCGTTCGGCTAGTAGTTAGTGAGGAATAGAAAGTCAAGTGCAGCAGTCAGCAACGACGAACGTTTTATTAATTTTTTTGCGCTCGTGGATATTAAAAATGAAATCGAAGTGCAGTTTTTTTTTATAAATAATTTAATGCAATTGAACACACAAAAATCAACGAACTCGTAACCCTTAAATTAACCAAACAAAGGCTATAAATAAATATATATATATATATATGTTGCTTACAATTGAGCGATTGGCAGAGGTTTTTTATTAATATTGCTATTGCTGAAGTGAAGTGCCTTCACCCCGAGCCCTTCCCGCTGGCCCAAAAGCGAAATTTCGGCAGCTTTACACCGTCACACAGGCGCTCTGGCTTAGCACGCGACGCCAGCAACATATCTGCAGACGACCCAACAACGTCGGAGACGACAAGGGAGTTCCCCGCCATACACCCATAGACGACACGCTGAGATCCATGAGGACAAGAGAGTCCCCCCGCCATACACCCACGCGCAAATCTACCCAGATTCGGCAACACCCGCAAGCCCAGACGATCTGCTAGACACGAAACCCAAGGCCATCGGCAGCTACTTGACTGCAAGTGACCTTCTAGGAGGAAGAGGGGAAAAGAGGGGATATCATAGCTTAGGCTGTGGCCAGCCTAAATAATTGTTGCTGAGCACACAATATTTGTAGATTTCAATTGTTAGGTTTTACATAGCATTTAAATTGTCTTTGAAGCGCAGCCTTCTGTTGTGAGCTTAAAACAACTGACCATCCTCTCATGACCTTCATATTAAACAACTGTGTGTTTTATCGTAGGCTATATTCTGGCCAAAACTAAATTTGACTTTTCAGCTTCCCTTTTTTGTATGCTGGCGCCAACATCAATATATCGGGGTAAGTCCCAAAAACCACACATTCAAATCCAACAAACGAAAGAATAACACCTCTGACAGTAGCAAATCAGAGCATTTGGGCTTCGAGGGTGGTCTAAATTGTTGGATATTTGTAGGCAACAAGAAGATATATACAAATTTCTATAATTGCATTTTTTTTGAGTTTATTTGATATGCAAGCATTTTGTATCTTTTAATATTAATGATTTATATTTTCTTTTTTTTTATACAAGATATTATTTGAAATTTATACTTTAACTTTTTTTTTATAAACTTTTTTTTACATAATGCTAAGGCCCGGCATAAATAAACTTTTATTTGAGTGAATAATGTCCTGCTAAGGCAATCTAATTGGTGTTGGTATGGGAGGGAGTGGGGATTTGAGGCGCTTTTGCTTCTATTGAGGAATGGTAATTGACTTCATCTCTGTAGATAGACATACCTCTTATTCCTTCTTTTCGTTTTCAAAATCTACCTTTTTGTTTATATATATTAATGGCACGAGCAGATAACAAATTTATTGATTACGTTTACTAGGTATCGTTACCAAAGAACCTTCCCATCTGGCGAGCTCAGCCGGGCCGAATCGTGCCGGTATTAGGTCCGCGGTATCTTAGGAATTGTGGAACGTAACATACCATCTACGAAAGGCTCGCGCATATATATTAGTTATTAAATATTCGCGTGCACACTCAGAATCGATTTAATATAGCGGAAAAAGAAAACGGATAACAACACGGATAGTAAGATTGTACGAGACCATTAAACGAACAAAGAACGCGATCTATCTTTGGAATGTAGTCGCGCAAGATGTTGTTGCGACAACAGAAAAGCCCACCCATCCATGATCACCATTTTCCTCAGACAGAAATGTCATATTGGTGATCCCTAAAATATCCAAAGGTTGCTACACCTCTTCACATCCACGCCACATGTCCCCCAAAATTGTAAAAATTAGCAAATATTAATGTTTATAAATTTATTCCTAATACGATATTTCATTTGACAGATAATTCATGTTTACCCCAAAAACAAACGTTTTATATAATTAGTACAACTTTGATTGAGATACAACTCCAAATTCACAAAAGAAAATAACCATAATATATAATTATAAATATTTATATGTTTTATCTCGAATGAAGTTAGCCGAGAACACAATGCAGAACAAAAAAACAAATTCTGCTGAGCAGAAATATATACTTTAACTTTAATTAAGTACGATCAGAATGATCATTAAGGTAGCTGCTGCTGCAAGGCAAGCGCTTACACTTTGTAATGCGAATCAAAGTAAAATCAAAGAAAACGTTAAATGAGATAATTACGATTAAATGCTTCTACTAGAATGAGCATTATCAACAAATGAAGTTAGGTAATTAATTAATGATCATTATCATGGCTCAGAGATAAGACCGAATATTTGAGCAACTAAAACAGCTGCAATAACGGACTCAGAAATTTGCATTGGCCACAGTGGTAACTAAAAGTACCTTGCCACTTGATTATTAAATGCTCATCACAGCCAAAGAAAAAAAATTAAAAAAAATAAATATAAAACTTGGGCGACACAACCACAAAATAAAATTTTCAGCAATGAAAAAGTAATAAAGAAATGGAAAACTGATCACTCACCATAATAAATCCCACGTTGAAAGCGCTTCCATGTGGTCTGCAAACTTTTTGTTGTCACTGTTGCGAATAAAATTATTTTGCGGAAACGTGTGCACAAGCAAAAGGAATTAAAATTGTCATTAATTTGCTTGCAAAAAAAAACTGGGTTAACTCAACTCTTTCTTCACTTTTCTGCTCAAAAAATTTTTAGATTTTCATATTTTTCTATTCTTTTGACTTTTCTGTTTCAACGTTATTTCAATTGATTTTCATTTAATTTCACAAAAAAAAATTTAAAAAAAAAACAACTTAATTCGGCATTGGCTTGGGCTTCTTTACAAATTTAAATAGAGAGAATATTATTAAAAATTAATTATTAAAAAAAATAGATTTACTTTTACTTCCTTATTTTCTTCATTTCTCAGAATGTACTAGCCATTTTTTTTCTCTTCTTTCATTCTCTTTTCTCCCACTTGATTTTCTTTCTTTTTAGGTTAGAGTTTCTTTTCAATTCATTCTTTTGTTTCTAACCAAAAAAAAAACTAAATTACTGATAATAAAAATTAATTTTAAATACTGCTGACAAGCTTAGGACATTTTCCACATTTTGCCACTTGATTTTCCCGCACACGTGAACTTTTCCCGAACCCGATTAAAGATTCCAAGCTGATGCGTTTAAGCTGCCGTTTGGTCTCACACCGACTAATTTGCCAATGCTGCAGCGAGGTTAGGCGATCGATTCTCTCTTCTGGGTGGGAAATGGAACATGAGGTAAAGCGCTGAATTGCTGGTATTCCTCTCTTTGTAGATGCGTGGGTGTATTGGTGTCTTCGCTTAGAGGCCAACCACGCAAGCGTAAATGAAATGGGGTGTTTGCTAACAACTTAGCTTTTAGGCTTTGTGGCTTATGCACAAATGGCCAAACCTGCAAGCAGGTCGAAAAAAGAAAATTACCCACAAGAAAATAATAAAAGAACATATTTTCTCCTATAAATGCGGAAGTTGAGGTTAACTCACTTAATCGTTTGGCCTTCACACAGAAATTTGTCTCCTTTCCAATTTTCTCAGATGTTCTTGCGTTTAACTCGTTGGATTTAATGCTTTGTTCACTCCGCAGCTTTTACTTGCTGATTGCGCCACTTGAAGAAAACTTTTCTTGGGTGCACACGCGGGTATGGAAAATAAGTCTGAACTGGACCACAAACAAAATCGGAAAGACGGAGACCATTGACTCTAGCTCACAAGAAACCTCTGCTTCTAGACCTGATCTGCGTTCGCGCCATTTTTCCCTCCAACAATGACATTTCGACCTAGAGAGCGCTTCTCTTTTCATGTCCAGCTGACTGGGGTCAAAGTCACCGCAGGGTGAAATATCTTAAAGATTTTGTAGCAAGCTTTTAGGCGGGAAAAAAATCTTTCTTAACAAGAGACGGGCGCCACTACAATGTTGAGTATGAAAAAAACGATTATCAACAACAATCAGCTGTCAAATTAAAACTTAAAGCGCTAAAATTTGACATGTCTGCCTAAATATGATGGACTTAAGGCATCATAATCTTTTCGCGATAGCAGCGTGGCAGTTAACGAGGTTACTTTTCACCACACTTAGTATTTTGCAGATCTTTCGGAAAATTTGCTTTTCGGACGGGATCAAAAAGTTGGAAAATTGATGGAATAAGTGTATTGACCTTGAAGGGGATTACATTGAATAAAAAAAAAAAATTATTTTTACATTTTTCTCATTCCCAATTCGGTTGTTTTTCACCCCACCTAGTAACTCTAGCAATTTAAGGCATATTCTTAGTTCCGCGCAAAAATAAATTTTGATGACAGACTCCCCATAAAAACAAGTTAAAAAGTCTGTAATATTCTCTGAATCTGCCAAAGTTTACTGATTACTTTTAAATGTAGCGCCACACGATCTGTGTGAATTGCTGCACACCGCAGATGCGGCCGTTGATTGGCATAAAGCGTTCTAGGCTTAACATTGTACAGAAATGACCAAAAACATGTCTACCCAAGCTTATTTGATAGTTGTATTACACAGAAGCCTGTAATATTCACCCTAGGAAATGTCCAAATTGGTCTCTCTTTTTACAAAATAAATCGTCCCTTTTAAGCTAGAGAGGTTGGTGTATTTGAATTTTATCCATTTGAGCCTGTAGCCATTCATAAGTTCTAATTATGTGAATAAACTCGCAAAAAATCACATAGTTAGAAAGATGCTGGCCTATATGCTGAAATGGATAAAATAGAAATTCAACAACCGTTCTAGCTTTAGGGAGACGATTTATCTTGTAAAAATAGCCATAAATCAAGAAACGTCTGACTTCAGAGACCAATTTGGAGCCTTTTGCATGTTCGAATTTGGGGCGTTTGATTTTTTACAGAAGCATTGATATGTGCTCTGTCAAATAGGCCACATAAATTCAGAAAATTATGCCTATCCAGTTTTGTTCAGTGCACTCCATTCTTATATAATCAGTTAAAGATAGGACTGCACCAAAAACACTGTTGCCTTGTGTAATTATTGCTCTGTGTTCCCCTCAAAATTGGGCATTCTCCATAAAGGAATGACGTCTTTCTGTCTTCTGCCAATTACATGACGGCATTTGCATCGCTCGAATTCCCTCACGGGTCAGCACTGCATCGTGTGTAGCTGCTAGATTCTCCTATTCTTGAAAGCATTGCTTTCTTTCGAGATGTGTTGCGAGAATTTTCGGCAATCTGTGTTCCGCATGCTCATAAGCCTTTGCATGTTGATAAAGTGCTGGTTAGTATTAAATAAATGCAACGGAGCTAGTCCCGTCTCTAGTCACAGTATTCTATTTGAAGTGTACTGGGGGGTGGAAAATATCTGAGGAATATTTTCTACTTCCTTGCAATGCAGCCCCCATAATTGATCTTACCGCAGCGCTAAATAGCTTAGTAATTAATTATCCAAACTCTTACTGCTCCATAGCAAACTTTTGCTACTATTAAAGGAAATCTCTCTGAACACTTTGGCTGCGAGTAGGGGCGTAGCTGTACTTTTACGACTAAATTTCCCAATACGAATCAGAAGAGGATCCTTTTCCTTTACATGTTTTCTTTTTATTGAAGTTGTACTTAATATTTAGGAATTCCTTTTTATTCCTTTTATATAATTAATTGTAACAGTGTCAATTTGACGAATAATGCTAAGATTAAAATATAATAAATAAAAATAAAGTAAAAACTTCAATCGGTCAAAAATGGGCGCGCTCAGCAGAGACACTTGATCACAGAACAGCTTTATAAAACTGTTCTTATTATTTAACATACTTTTAGAGGTCGTCTTATTAAATTGACATTTGGAAAAGCTTCATGTAAATATCATATTAAACACAAGAGTAAATTATCAAAAAATATATCATTGATCAGGGAGCAAGCTGAACACAACGGGCGCATTCAGCAGACACTTGATCACTGATCAGCTTAGTAGTTGTTCTTAATATTAAGCATACTTTTAGGAGGTCTTGTTGAATTGATATTTAGAAAAGCTTCATGTAAATATCATATTAAACATAAGAGGAAAATTAGGCTACGTAAATTACCAAGAAATATACGTTACGCAATGTTACGCACCGACATAAAGATGACTTACCCTGTTTACTTTATAGGGTCAACGCTGAAGCTTTCTTCTGACTATTACATGCATTTGCACAAACTCAGTATACTTTGGTACGAAATTTGTCACCCTTGAGGCCCAACTGTATTCATTAAAACCAATGTGTCAAATCTACAATGCTCAGGTGACTGACCATTAAAAAACTATTTTCCCAAAAAAGCAGATTGAACCAACAATTGGTTAGGCATTTGCTAAGCAATTGACTTGGCCCATTTGTTGTCCTTGGAATTTGTTTCCCCAGCCAGGTAATGTCTGCCAGCTGTCAGCCAAAATATCCATTTTTTTTGTGCTTTGTTTCGTTTATCTTGGCCAATCTGTTTGGTAGGATAAAAACCAATCAACTACTCAAATGGCCCAAATAACTAAACAAAAGCCCAGGCAACCACGAGTTGCTGGGCAGCAACTCCAGGACTTGAGGACTTCAAAGTCCAAACCAAAAAGCTCCCTAAGCGGCACCAACAATATTAAAAAAAGCTTTTAAACTGTCAAGGAGAGCGTCTTTTTTTTTTGTTTGTTGCTATTTCTCTTGGGGTTATAAATAAAAAAAAAAAGCTATTGGCTAAATCAAGGGATAACGTGGGCGCACAGTGGCTCGTTTCGCCGATTTAGCGTTGCAAAAATCATAACTTTTGAACGGAAAGAGATATTTGAAAAATTTCAAAGGGACGATTAAAGAGAATTGATGTAGCTTTAAAATGAGCTAAAGCATGTCTTTGTAGGTCAACAGGGTAACTCAGGATCGGCTGCTAAAGTTCATATTTGAATACACTGAAAAGATTTCATGAAATAGGCAAAACATTTTAATTTTTTTTTAACGATTTATTGAAAATTATGTTTTAAAACTAACTACAATTAACTAAATTTAATAAAAATATAATTTGAAATTACTTAAAAAAATTTATTTTCATAAAAAAATAGTTCTAACATTGGAATTGTTAATTTTCTTGAAACATGTTGTCAATATTCATATCATTAGTACTTAATAGATATAATATTTCTGGTGAATATTCTTCAGTTAATTCGTCGAGTGTTCGGATGTGTCTGAGAGATGAGATACGGGGATCAGAGGAGGCCGACAACATGTTGAAAAGGTCCGTGTTTTCTTGATGTCGATATATTTTGCTCGTGTTCGCATATACCTTTTGTAGTCCTAGTTTTTAGATTCTTGGGCTTTTCTGACAACACTCCTATCGATAATAGTTGTCGTTGTATTATCTGCTCACCATGATCTAATATTTTATGAACTGTAGGAGATAGTTTTTTTTCGGATATTCTGTACATAAAAGATTCCTTGTCTCCTTAGCATATTTCCCATATTTGCATGCATCAACATTTTCACCATAGCTTAAGACATTGATAATGATCTTTTACCTTTTGATGACATCCAGATGAATTTCTGTTATCTGAGCAGTTGCCTCATCGTTATATCCATCATTTGTGTTTCAATAGCCCTGCTTGGGTAGTCGACTTTTAGCCTGAGCTCTGACAAGAACTTTTTTTGTATATCCGGTTATCTTATACTTTCCCTTGGTTTTGTGTTGGCACTGTCATCAGAGTCTCCTCTTTGTTGTGAAAGAGTATATTCCCATTTAAGCATGAACTCCATACGTAAGATCCTTGCATGCAATGGAGAAATGCCGTATTCATAATTATGCTCGTCCGTTTCCGATGTCTCGAACTCCTGAAAGACCTTTTGCTTCCTCTTGCTGATAGCACATGCCAATTTTGATTTGGCATTGTGATATCACTCAAGACTTTTCCTTTAATCATAGTCAAGAAGCATTGAAATTCAATCAGAACATTTTTTCCTCTTTAATTATCGACTGGGATTGGCCTGCTTTACCTGCACGTTACTTGGCATATATGATTGCTGCGACTAGTTATGCGAGGATATGCAGCTGCAACTTTTACAATACATTAATTATTATCTACTAAATGATTTTCATGCTTCAAAATCATGGCGACGAGCGAACCTTTTTTTTCCGAGACTATTAATGGTACTAAATTGACCCATAAATAGTGTCCACCCAAAACCTGAGTTCCAACATCCATATTTGAAATAATAAAAATGGGTAAATGCATTTAAATTAAGAATTGATTCATCTTTTGAATAAAATCGACCAAATTCAAATCGGAATATCCGTTTGGTTTTTATACGCTCCCAAAGTTGACATTTGAAACCAAAAAAATCACAAATTCAAATTTTAAAAAAATCATTCAACTTCGAACCACTGTAAAATCTAAAGTAATCGACCAAATTCCAAAAACAAAAGTTTTTCTGGCTATCTGGAGTTTCCTTTATTGAAATAAATTATTTTGGTAAAAAAATTCGAACATCAAAATTTGATTTTTGCAACGCTAAATCGGCCAAACGAGCCACTGTGGGGCGTAAGCAATGAATGGAAAAGCATGGGAGTTGTAATGTGATTTTTTTAAAGAATGTATAGTCGAACGGAGCCATAATCAATCAATTTTGTTTTTATTTATTTTCTGAGCCGGGCAGATGCAGCTGAAGTAGAAGAATGTCCATTTGTTGCTGGTTTATTATTTCCTGTTTAAAATCTGATGGATAGGGTAAAGGCAACAGGTGGGATCGGAACTAAAGCAGAAGCAGAAAATAATGGAAACGTATTTGCTAACAATACTTTAAGTAATAATATTCCTGTAGCTGATACATATATATATATATATATATATATTTATGTGGGGTTTTTATTAATACGTAAAAAAGAATTTTAAAGGTTAAACAGTTAAATGACAAAATGTTCTTCTTAAATCGGCAGCTATCCGATGTTTTGCTTCACACTCGACTCAGCGTTTTAGTACGTCTTCTTCTTACGGCTATAAGCTCATTTTTTTTGCCGATCGTCGTTACGTTCTACGTCATTGTCACGTCATAGTGGTCACGTTATTGTCTGGTTGGTGAAGTTATTAGGGATGGGCCATGATTGCGTCGTAAGCAAACTGCATCCCACACTCGGCCGTCCTGCTTATCGCCTCGAATGTTTTTGTCGTCGTCATCATCGTCGTGGGTGGACCATGGCTTCAAAAACTCTGCACACGTTGAAGAATTCTTTGGACCTTCGGAAGTGCCAACTTTTTGGACATCGTACGCATTGTTATGCTTCGTCTTAACAATTTGATATGGACCAAAAACTTCGGTTTTAATTTGGACCACTGCCAAATTGTGTGCGTTTTATGGCCCGCAGATCACCAACATTGTACCTCCTGGCTGGTTTGCGTCGTAAATTATAGAATTCTTATTTTCGGCTTGAATTTTTAAAATTTGTGTTTTCGCTTTAGCTCGTAATTCCTTGCGGACGTCGTTGAAAACAGCAATAGACTCTTTATTGATCAGATCTTGTAGTTGCTGATCGTCCTTGCGTCTCATCTTTACACCAATTAGAAGCTCAAACGGAGTAGCATCGATACTTCTAGCAAATGTAGAATTTATTGCTTGCTGAACTCTATCAACATGCTTAAACCACTTCGTTGGATCATCAATACTAAGTTTTGAGTACAGAGATAATTATACGTTGACTCTCTCAACTTGTCCGTTAACACGAGGCAACCTGTGGTCGTCTTAATTGCCTTGATGTTTTCGTCTTCGAGTATTGTAGGAAATCTTGAGAGGTAAAAGCGGAACCTCTATCGGATATAATACTAGTTGGGTTTCCAAATACAATACTCTGGTTACGTAGTTTCAGTATAACTTCATTGGCTGTCGTCGATTTTGTAGGGTACAGCCAGCAAAACTTCGTAAAGGAATCAACAACGGCGAGTATGTGTTTGTAATTCTTATTTGTTGACTCTAAAGGACCCAAAAAGTCGATATGATAGGTGTGCAATGGGACCTCTTCTTCTTGCAGTGGATGCAGCAAACCTTCTTGTTTTCCTCGTTTTCGGTTGTTAAGAATGCAAGGTATGCAGCATTCTATATACTTCTGTATCTTTTCGTCAAGATTTTTGATAAAGTAGTCTTTGCCTATCAGCTCTTTTTGTCTTCTTAAAGGCGAAATGTCCTCTATCATGATCTCTACCAATAATCTGTATCTGCATCTCCTTCGGAATAACTATCAACTCTGCGTCGCCAACTAATTTATAGAGTATTCCTGATTTCAAAAAGTAATCTTCGTAGATTTGATCATCGCCTTCGAGTATTATTCTTATCGCCTTCAAGTTTTCGACATTTTCTTGACCATGTTTTATGCCAATCATAATACTCTCATCTATTATTCTCATGACTGGATATAGAGAAAGGGCATCTACGTGTTTCATACGAGAGCCAGAACGATACTCGACTTTATAGGAATATTCCTGCAACAATAATACCCATCGTGCTACTCTTGTGCAAAGATTCTGTTTCTCCAACCTCTTTGTAAATGCATCACAATCCGTGATCAGCTTAAACGAGGTACCAAGGAGGTAAACTCTAAACTTCGTAATAGCCTCAATGACTGCAAGTATCTCTAGCTCATAACTTGAATATTTGCGCTGAGCGTCTGTCGTCTTTCTACTCATGAAATACACTGGGTGTAACTGCCTGTCATCTGGAGATTTCTGCATAAGCACTGCGCCAAACCCGTCTATGGAGGCATCTGTGTGGACCTCGGTCTCATACTTCTGATTATAAATGGCCAAAACAGGGTTTGAAGTCAAACATTTCTTCAAAACAGAAACGGCATTTTCTTCTTTGGGACCAATTATAAACTCTGTATTGCTCTTCGTCGTCAGTTAAGGGTTTTGATATCAGCGCATAGTCTCGGATAATTTTGAAATATCCAGAGACCCCACAATACGAGCTGCTTGAGTGTCTGCAGCGTCTTATAGCCTATTTCCCGCCCCATATATTTTCCAGTGGTGAATGTTGATGAGGATGGAGGTTTTTTTTCACAGGGCCTTCTATGTTAAAGTAATGTTAAATGGATGTACATCATTCATGATGCTGAGTACATCCGATTTATTTGAGTCAAAGTTAACATAAAGTATAGATTTTGTATCGATATTTTGACAACTACTGTCACCAAAGCATTGACAGTTGAGGAAATGAATAATAAAATAAAAAAAGTCTGTGTCCTGGTCTCAGTACCACGAAGCTTTGTTAATGGACCTCTGGGAGGAAAACATGGGAGCATTGCGGTCAGCTCAAAAAAACACGCACATATATCAAAGATGTGTGGTAGCTGGTGAAAGCCGGTCAAGAAGAATGTGAATGGAAGGATATCGAACAAAAATAGACAACTTGACCAGGAAGTACAAGTAAGCGACTTTATATATACTAAAAAAATGGTTCTTCATTATTAACATTTTAAAATTTATGTTTATTAGAGCTGAAGTTAAAAGATGGGGACCACAGGAGGCGCTCCTCAAATTGGGAGAACTTTGCCAAAATTCACAACATATTGGGCGGCTTCAAGTCTATTAACTTCTCCCAATACATGGTCCAAAGTACAGGTATATATAGTATGATTATGATTAGTTTATAAAAATTAAACTTTTTTGCTACAGATGAGCACGCGATGGCCTCAAATGAGGCTGACTGGGACTGCAAGTCAGCACCTGGCAACAGGACACTTGGTATTGGCGGAACTGCCATCTACAAGCCGCCTTAAGTGAGCTGGCATAATAGCCGTGCTCTATTGAGCAATCGTCAAGCGAGCAGTCCTGGAATGTTCGCCATCGCCAGCCGCAAAAAAGCGAAAGCGGATCTGACTCATTTTGAGGCCGCTGTAATCGCAGGGGACAAGGCAAGGACGGAGGAGTTGAAAACGCTCACAGAGGAGATAAAAATAAACAGGGCCCTCAAAGCTTGCATCCCAGCAGTATTTAGTTGAGCGCATTGAAAAAGAAAATGCTGATTTCTCAAAAAATTTAAATAAAGAGAAAAAAAGTAATTAAATTTATAAAATATATAGGTTAGGGATTGTGACCTTTTATTTTATAGCACCTAAAATAAAACCTATTTATAAATTTAAATAATTTATTATTTGATTTAATATAAATTAGTTATCGCCCGTCTTATGTTTTTTCTGGAACACTTTTCATCGTCATTTGCGGCATTTGTGTCCTCTGGTTTGGACATTCAATTTCAAGTTGTTCCAAGTCTCCAAATATCACTATTTTACATTCGAATAGTTGTGCAAAATGCAGCAGGCCTAGATAATATGGGTCGTATTGTCACAACGGTTGTCGAGACCCCCTTGCCAACTCTTGCGAAAGCGGGCTTTTAATCGGCCAGTGCATTTTCCACAAACCCTCCTAGCTGGAAGAGCATATTAAAAATTTTCTCATCCTCCCGAGCGGAATTACAAAACGGTACGGCTTCATGACAGTTTCAGAAAATCTAAATGCCGAGTCCCCCAATAAAACGACTTGGTACTTCAGCACCCGCAATGCCTCGAGTTTGCTCCGAAAAATTCTGTTGAGTTTATCAGTTCCTTTAGAGTACTATTCTCATATATTTGAGAATCATGGCATCGACCTGGACACCAGGTTAACATAGGGGAACCTATACTGAATGCAAAAAAATGTATTATAATTTGTCATGTACTTTAGACAAGACATTTTCTTACCGGTAATCCCTAAGCAAATAGACCGGTGGAATACCATCCTTATAATTATAATAATCCGCAGCCTCTCCAGCAGTTGGATGTACCTCAATGTGGCTTCCATCTAGGCAAAATTTTTAGCACTGTTTGAAATACGAAAATATTATCTTCCAATTGCACCGAAGCATTGGGGAAACCATGCCCGAATCCTTGAACGCATTCCTCCACTTTCTCTTGCGTAAGAAAATCGCGTGGCAAGTACTCTGGAGCCATAACCCGACATACCTCCATACAAAATTCGTGGAGGATCTTGCAAACCATGGGCATTGACACTCAAACAATCTTGATACTGTGCGATACTCCGCCGATGCCAAGCGTGTATAATGCTATGGCTATACGCTTTTTTAGCGGAATAGCTATTCGAAAATTCAGTCTTGCTTCCCGCGAGACTTCGGCAAATAGTCCACCAATGTGTTGAAGTGCACCTTTTCCGTAAAGCTCTCCCTTAAAAAACGCGCCAGAGTTTTGTTGCACATCACATTCCCAAAATGAACCATTTCGCTTCTACAATGTATAAAAGACTTTTTATTAATTATATGTACATTGGGTATTGTCTGTCTTTTTCCTGTGTACTTACGAATGTCCACGCAGACGGGGACTTGCGTTTTTTTTTTTTTATCTGCAGGGGCAATGTAGGATTATTTACAAATTCTGCCAACACGTCGCACAACTCGTCATCATCATCGTCCTCCAGCTCGCGCAAATGCAATAGCATAATATTATTTTGTTCTTGAATCGTTAACAATAATCACAATCCATTTTTTATTGGTTTTCACACAATTTTAAGATTTCTTTAAAATTAAAACAAAGCAGCTCAGCTTGTTGTCATCCGAATATTAACATGACATTATAGTTAACGTAAAGTTAACATTGATGGAACTTTTGTAGTGGAACAGGAAAATTTGTTGATGTACATATCTGTAGCAGTGGAAATAGGCTATTAAATTTCGAAACAGCTTCGATCTTATGCGGAGTTGGATAAATCTTCTTGTTCTCAATGATGTGACCTAAAAACTGAATGCGCGTTTGTAAAAAATGGCATTTTTTCCAATTCAGTTCAAGCCCATACTCCATACAGGTGTTGATAACATCTTTAAGGTTCGTCAACGCTTCGGTTTCGTCTCTGGCGGGTATTATGATGTCGTCTACAGGGCAAACGTACAATACCTTTGCGGGTTAGTGCTCTAAAAATTGCATTAATGTGCCTCTGGAACACTCCAGGAGAATTCGTCAGACCAAAAGGAACCTTAATAAACTGGTATTGACCGCTCTGCGTCACAAATAAGGTACACTTTCGACTGGACTCCGCCACTGGAACGTGGAAGAAACCATTCTTCAAGTCAAGAGTGCTGAATATAAGCGCGTTTTGTAGACGATCCAGCAGGTCTTCTATCCAGGCAATGGAAAATGGTTCTTTAACAATTACCTTATTCATGCGTCAAAAGTCTATCCGGGTTCGTAGTGTATCGTCGTTTTTCTTTACAGGTACAACTTGGCTTGTAAATTCTGAATTAGACTCTTCGATTATTTCATTTTTAACCACTCTTCAATTTGATCTTCTACCATTCTTGCTTCAGCAAACGCCAAACGTCCTTGGACGCGAAAATATTGGTGATTCGTCAGTTAAAATAATGTTCATTTCAATACCGTCGTTTTTGATTTTTGTTCGGCTTATAGTTCGATATTAGTTCACGCACCTCATTTTTGTCGATTGACTCATTGCATCGTTTATATCGAGTTCATCATTTCTTATCACCGCGTCAATTTTCATTAAATTCGCTTCACCATTTTCACAATCTTCACTGGACGCCTTACGCACGCTTAAACCTTTTCGACCAAATGTTATTTCCGCATACAGACATAGTTCTTCACCAATGATCACTCTTATGTCCATACAATTCACAGGAACCACGTAAAAATCCAAATCATAGGCGCTATTGTCAATATTCACGGATTGTTTACACAACCCTACAGAGCTTAATTTTGTTTTTTATTCCGGTCTTGTCCAAACCAATCAAATAGATTGTACACTCTTCGAGTTTTTCATATTTAATTCATTGAACACATCTTCTGCCAAAATATTGAATTTGCTGCCTGTATCAACAGCGCTATACACTTTTTATTTTTGAATTAAAACTTGCTTTGCTTGCCAACTCGTTTTTAGCCTTTGCGACTCTGTGTATTTGATTTTTTCATCTTGGCTTTGTTTACCAACTTGTGAACAATTTTTCGATATAGGCCATTCGTTACACTTGAAACATTTTCTTCCTTTTCTTTGCTTTTACAGCTGTGACAAGTGTCCCTTTTCACCACAGTTGTAACAAACAACTTCTTTTTGCCACTCTTTGACCCACTGTGTGTACTTAGATTTTTTCTTCTCTTTCACCACTGTCATTGTTCTTTGCCTTAGCACTCATTGTTTGATAGTCTTTTAATTTGTTTTTAAACTCGCTCAAATTTTTGCTCCATACAACACTGTTTATTTATCGATAACTCGTCGATACCGTCAGATTACATATTGCATGAGAGAATCGTCTTCTACCTGGCCACGTGAGGCAATATCTTTCATGCGATAAAAATATTCATACGTTTTCAGTATTTCGTCGTTTACTCTCACCAAGCTGCGTATGTATTTGTTTACTGCTACTCTCGATTTAAACTCACTTAGTAAGGCTTTTCTTTAACACATTCCATGAATTTTAGACCTTTTTCCTCAAAACAAATAGTCTTGCAATATCTTTAAGTGATTTTTTCGCAAAAATCAGTTTCTGAATGTCATTCAAACATAAGCAATGCTTGTTCTTCAAACTCATATCCCACACTTCTATTGGAATTTCATCACTTCCGTGAAATTTTTTTATTGAATCCTCTATGTCACGAAACTAATAGCGAAACGCGGCACATGCATTTTATTGACGTCGCCTTGCTGACCCGAATTTTGCTTTCTCCGCTCTATTTGATTCTCTGGGGTTTTTTTTTGACGCGACACGTTTGTTGGGGACTATACTCTCAACGTCGTCATTTATATGTTCCGTCTCTCGTTTTCGTTTTCGTCTGTGTCTGTTTCACTTTCGTCAGCTTCGTCTCACGTCGTTCTCGTCGTTTTCTCAAGCAAATTTCAAGCAAATTTCAAAAATGTGCAGTTGCTACATTCTCGACGTTATGGCTTATGCCCAGCAAAAACAGATAGATTCAAGATCACGCTCAGTCAGCTTAGCTTGTATGTTAAACGCGTTTTGCACTGTACACCACGCTGCCTCGTCATATGGGAAACCGCTGAATTCTCGCAACCGCTGTCTGTTGCTTCTGTCTCCCTTCCTCGAAAATGAATTTATGCAATGCGCAAATAGCCTTCGATGCTGTTTTTGATTCTTAGAAATCAATTCATTTAAACACGCCATAAAGTGAAAAAAATTATTTTATTTTTCACACAACTCTGAATGTTTTTATACACTTGAAAAGTGTATATTAATTTTGCCCAGAAGTTTGTAACGCATAGAAATATTCATTTCCGACCACATAAACTATATATATTCTTGATCAGGACGACGAGCGAGTCCGTCTGTCTGTCCGTCTGTCTGTCTGTCTGTCTGTTTCTACGCGAACTAGTCCCTCAGTTTTAAAGCTATCGAGCTGAAATTTTTGCACGCAGTCTTCTTTTTACTGCACGCACCAATATGTGTCGGAACCGGCCGGATCGGATGACTATATCATATAGCTGCCATAGGAACGATCGGTCTAAGAACTAGTTCTAGTAAGAACAACTTTTTTGTTTTCCATCGTATCGTCACTAATCTTGGTATATGTTAGTTGTATATGCTTTTACATAATTCTGGAAAAATGTATCAAAATCGGATCACTATAGCATATAGCTGCCATAGGAACGATCGGTCGAAAAATAAGTCTTTGTGAGAAAAACTTTTTTGATTTCCATCGTAGCGTCTCGAATCGTAGTATATATTTGTTTTATATGTTTCCACACAATTCTGAAAAAATGTATCAAAATCGGATGACTATAGCATATAGCTGCCATATAAACGGTCGGTCAAAAAACTACTTCTAGTGAGAAAAACTTTTTTGTTTTTTATCGTAGCGTACCCAATCTTGGTATATATTAGTTCTATATTCTTTCACACAATTTTGAAAAAAATCGGATGACTATAGCATATAGTGCCATGACCGATCGGTCGGGAAAATGTGTTTAACTAAGAAAAGTTTTTTTTATGGTATCAAATTTTTTATTATCAATGATTTAAAAATTTTTAAATATCTGATATCTATATCCAATATATATTTTTTCCAGTTAAATCAGTTGGAGTAAAGTTTTTCAAGTGTATTAAAACTTCGGCACAGTCAAGTTAGCCGCCCTACTCTCGTTTATTGTCGTCGTTTGCAAATTTTTCACTTTTTCGCTTTGAGTAATTTCACAACTGTGTCTTATCCCCAACGCGCACTCAAAATGTGGGGTGTTAACCTTTTTCGTATCGCGGACGAGCTCCCAAAATGTTTGGTTTTTATTAATACGTAAATGTTTATTTAATTGAAAAAGATAGAGTTAAAGGTTAAACAGTTAAATGACAAAATGTTCTTCTTAAATCGGCACGGCTATCCGATGTTTTGCTCTACACTCGACTCAGCGTTTCGAGTACACGTCTTCTTCTTACGGCTGGCAAAGTCGAACTCCTCGCGAGCTCATCGTCGTCTTCTGCTTGCCGATCGTCGTTACGTTCTACGTCATTGTCACGTCATAGTGGTCACGTTATTGTCTAGGGCGTCGTGAAGTTAATAGGGATGGGCCATGATTGCACGTCGTAAGCAAACTGCCTCCCACATATACTTAAAGAAGTCGGACCTGCTTTCTTCTATGCTTTACAAACATCACAACAAATTTTAATATATTAAATAAGTTTAATAGGATTGGGATTATATTTGTTTAATTTACACTAAACAAAATTCGTTCATTTATTTCATTTATTAATAATTTTGTATTTCAAATTCGATTTTCCATTAGCAGTTATATAATTTGTGTTCTCATACTTCTGCTCCGCATCTTTTTTTCAGATTAGAGTGTTGGCTGTGTGTGTGTGCATTTGTTTTCATTTCATTAAATTTTGCAATTAGATTTATTTATGGTTATTTTCGATTTTATTTTTTTCTGTCACTGACAACATTTAGAGATCCCAGCCATTACCATAAGCTGTGCCAGCAGTGAGATTAGAGCTCAATGCATTTTTGGCCATATGCATAGAGCATGACCAATTGACTGCCAGTCCGCGAATATATGCATACATCCCACACACACTTACACACATTTAGTACGAATCACTAATCTGCCAAAAACATTAAAAAAACAAAAAAAAATTCAGCCAACGTTGCGGTTTTGCGCCTCTCTTTTACAGCCCGCACGCCGCATTGCACACAGATAACAGAAAAATCGCACAAAAAGAGAATTTCTGGTTCATTCTGTAAATGGGATTTGCTGCGCAGATTTCAATTACATTTAAATTACCAGCCTGGCTGATGTGGGCAAAGGGTTTGGGTATGTTCGCAACATAACTCAATTCGTTAATTAAATAATTTTAAATATTGCCCAAAAAACATAACAGTCGAAACGGCAATCTTCACAACCCACAAACATTTGCCCGCCAGTGCCGTGCAAATTGCATCGAGAGATTTCAATTAGAATTTCATTTCGTTAGACAGAAAAATAATTTCGATTTTCATGTGGCGGTTGTTGGTGCATTTTATGCCCTTTCGGTGGAGTAACATATTTTGGGGAGCGAAATTTGTGTTTTTAATGATAATAAAGAGAAAGAAAAAACCCGAACGTTTAAGCTGACAATTTAAAATAGAAACAAACACACTAAGTTAATAACACTGAGTTCAGACAATTTTAAAAACAATTATCCTTGATATTTTCATTTAAAATCCGCCTGCAAAGTTGATCACAGTTGTATGCAACTTGTGTATTTCACCCGATGAGCTTCAAACTTATTTTCAAAACTCTACATGAGAGAATAACAACAACTTAATTGGGGTGTTCCGGGAATTTTAGTGATTTTCGTATTAACTTTTTCACTTCGAACTAAAACTGATTCACTGAAAGTGACACAAATATGTCCCTAGATCAGATAACGAAAGTTAAGATAATTCAAAACGATTCCTCAAAACCATGTAGATTTAATTCGTACGGTTTTTTTTTTCATTTTATCTATTTAGTACGCGTGCGAATTCTTGTCATTCCACATATAAAATCAGGACCCATCTGAATGTTTTAATTTTGGATAATCATCCTGCAAAGTCGAAAAATGGGATAGCGGAACATAGAAATTAAAAAAGGTTTTTTTGTAAAAATGTTCCGAAAATTTTCCGGATTTTCCAAAATTTTTAAACACGTTCCTAATTTTTATACCCTTCCAGAGGTTATATTAAAATTGTCACGATGTTTGTAACCCATAGAAGAACTTTCCGACCACATAAAGTATATATTCTTGCTTAGCATGACGAGCTGAGTTCATTTCCGTCTGTCCGTCCGTCCGTCCGTCTGTCCGTCTGTTTCTATGCTATCTCCTCCCTCAGTTTTAAAGCTATTTTGACCAAAATTTGCAAAATGTCTTTAAGGGGGTATTCTACCTTTGACGAGGGTTTTATGAGTGTTTTTTACAAAAAATTCTGGAGAGAAAGGCATCAGAGTTTTTCAATATGGTTTTTTGTTTTTGTGTTACTAGTTAATTAAATAGTAAAATAAAAAAAAAAATGTTGGAATTCGAGGGCTGTTCAAAAAGTTATCGGCCTGCCAAATAAGGCCTCAAAAAAAAAGGTGTAGAGGTGGTGGCCATGATTCCGGGACTCCATTATCGAAATTGAAAACAGTAAATGAGGTTATGATCAGAATTGATGTAATTCTGGCCCGTACCTCAATCATAAAAAAATTTTTTTCTATAATTTACAAACATTTAAAAAAAAAATATTTGATTTTCGACGATTTTTTTGTTGTTTAGTGTAAAAAAAAATAGTAAAAAATTTTTATCTTCATGATTGAGGTACGGGCCAGAATTACATCAATTCGTCGATTGCAACATGGCTGATCAAAATCGGTTCCGTAGAACTGGCCCAATCATGGCTACCAGGTCAAAAAACGTGGTTTAGAGAAAAACGCGTTTAAAGTTTTCAGCAACGTTGAAAATACTCACATTAGCAAGAACATTGCTCCACTAAAACGGATATATCTGCTAAACTATTTCGAATAATTGAAAATGGTTTAAAGGGTATGAAAGGGGAATGTTCAAGCTGTAATAATAAGGCAAAACAAAAAAATCGAAAAAAAATATTTTCAAAGGTAGAAGACCCCCTTAAATACAAATACGCTGCACATTTGCCGGAATCGGCTGGATCGATGACTATATCATATAGCTGCCATAGGAACGATCGGTCCAAAAACCAGTTCTAGTGAGAAAAACTTTTTTGTTTTCCGTCACCTATCGTGGTATATATTAGTTTTATATGCTTCCCCAAAATTCTGAAAAAATTTATCAAAATCGGATGACTATAGCATATAGCTGCCATATAAACGGACGGTCTAGTGAGAAAAACTTTTTTGTTTTCCATCATAGCGTCACCAATCGTGTTACATATTAGATTTATATGCTTCCACACAAATCGTGAAAAATTTATCAAAAGCGGATGATTAAAGCATATAGGTGCCATAGGAACGATCGGTCTAAAAACTAGTTCTAATGAGAAAAATTTTTTTGTTATGATCAGGTTTGAAAATTATTTTGGAGGTGATCGGATCAATAACAAAAGAGTTTAATGTAACAGTGTACCGCAAATTTCTGACGCAGGGGGTAGATTTTCAGAATATTTATTAGCCACTTGGTCCATATTATTGTATGTGTCAGTTTGAAATTGATTTTGAGGCTAATTTGAGCGAGAATTAAAATGTAACCCACAAATTTTCAAGCAGGGTTTTTAGACTTTCCTAAAATACTACTAGGACTCCTGAAACTAATTAATTTTTCGTACAAAAGGCGCAGTGTCACCAGAAAGTCGATTGAACTTAAAATAAAAGCATTTTGTTACATTATAAATTTTGTTTCCCTTATGTTTTTAAGTTTAATATTGATTCACTCGTATTTCAAGAAATAGAGGCATAATTATCTTCATTTTTTAAGAACAAAACGGTTTAAATTCAATCACGGACATACTAAATTTTTGAATGACATTTTTCTGATTGAAAGCAAATCGAAATTGAAAACAAATCAAATTTCAGGAATACCACTAGTGAATATTATTTGTATGGAATTTCCCTAAAAAGCTTTAAAATAATTTTGTATAGTATCGAAAGAAAAAAAAGAACTGTTATTGTAACAATTTCTGATAATATTTGTTGGCGTTCTTAAATTTAAATTTCACGTTCTTAATATTTTGTTATGTAAAACTTTGAAAAAGTTTATACAACATTTTTCAGCTCTTTTATTGAGTTTAAAGAGAAGATTTTCGTAACCTTTAATAACGTGACATTCATTATAAATAATATGTATATTTTTTATATGGAGCACTGAAAAATAGTTTCGAGCTCGGCTCAAAATCAAAAGTGATTCAAGCTATATTTGTTCGCTCTTATTCTGATTTCAAGGAGTAGATTTTTCAAATGTTGTGTTGCTTTGAAAATTAAAATGAAAACTTTCACCCATACATTCACAGAGGGTTCATTTTCCAGATGAGTTTTTCCTGTGGCCTTGTGTGGCTCAGTGGGATGCGTGTGTGCCTTCTGTGCGGGAGGTAGTGGGTTCGATCCCGCCTCGGGATCTAGATTTTAGGTTTTTCCAGATTTAATTTAATCTAGTAGTCAAGGAGGAATGCGTTGAAAAGTTACAAAAATCACAAAATGGCTTGCTCATTGCTGTGCTCAAATCAGAAAAGGTTCTTTAACAAAACCGACCGACTAGGATTAAATTCAATCTGAAAAAACATAAAATCCGATGTATATTAATGATCGATCCACGGGATAATTTTTATACACTTGAAAAGTGTATATTAATTTTGCCCAAGTTTGTAACGCATAGAAATATTCATTTCCGACCCCATAAACTATATATTCTTGATCAGGACGACGAGCTGAGTTCATTTCCGCTTGTCCGTCCGTCCGTCCGTCCGTCTGTCTGTCTGTCTGTCCGTCTGTCCGTCTGTCTGTTTCTACGCGAACTAGTCTCTCAGTTTTAAAGCTATCGAGCTGAAATTTTGCACAGAGTCTTCTTTTTACTGCACGCAACTAATATGTCGGAACCGGCCGGATCGGATGACTATATCATATAGCTGCCATAGGAACGATCGGTCAAAGAACTAGTTCTAGTTAGAAAAACTTTTTTATTTTCCATTGTAGCGTCACTAATCTTGGTATATGTTAGTTTTATATGCTTCCACATAATTCTGGAAAAATGTATCAAAATCGGATCACTATATCATATAGCTGCCATAGGAACGATCGATCGGAAAATAAGTTTTAGTGAGAAAAACTTTTTGATTTCCATCGTATCGTCTCCAATAGTATATATTTGTTTTATATGTTTCCACACAATTCTGAAAAAAATTTATCAAAATGGGATGACTATAGCATATAGCTGCCATATAAACGGTCGGTCAAAAAACTACTTCTAGTGAGATCGGTCTAAAAACTAGTTCTAATGAGAAAAATTTTTTTGTTATGATCAGGTTTGAAAATTATTTTGGAGGTGATCGGATCAATAACAAAAGAGTTTAATGTAACAGTGTACCGCAAATTTCTGACGCAGGGGGTAGATTTTCAGAATATTTATTAGCCACTTGGTCCATATTATTGTATGTGTCAGTTTGAAATTGATTTTGAGGCTAATTTGAGCGAGAATTAAAAAATGTAACCCACAAATTTTCAAGCAGGGTTTTAGACTTTCCTAAAATACTACTAGGACTCCTGAAACTAATTAATTTTCGTACAAAAGGCGCAGTGTCACCAGAAAGTCGATTGAACTTAAAATAAAAAGCATTTTGTTACATTATAAATTTTGTTTCCCTTATGTTTTAAGGATTTAATATTGATTCACTCGTATTTCAAGAAATAGAGGCATAATTATCTTCATTTTTTAAGAACAAAACGGTTTAAATTCAATCACGGACATACTTAAATTTTGAATGACATTTTTTTCTGATTGAAAGCAAATCGAAATTGAAAACAAATCAAATTTCAGGAATACCACTAGTGAATATTATTTGTATGGAATTTCCCTAAAAAGCTTTAAAAATAATTTTGTATAGTATCGAATGAAAAAAAGAACTGTTATTGTAACAATTTCTTGATAATATTTGTTGGCGTTCTTAAATTTAAATTTCACGTTCTTAATATTTTGTTATGTAAAACTTTGAAAAAGTTTATACAACATTTTTCAGCTCTTTTATTGAGTTTAAAGAGAAGATTTTCGTAACCTTTAATAACGTGACATTCATGTCCAATTATTTAGCATAGTATCCTTACAAACCGAATTTAAAGCCAATCGGATGAAAAATTGTTTTTTCTGTATGGAATTTTCCGGCCATTTTCCTTGTGGGCGGATTTTCCAAAATCTGGGAAACAGGTGTCCAATTATTTCACTTACTTTACTTACAAACCAAATTTCAAGTCAATCGGATGAAAAACCAAATTTTCCCCATAGTAGCTTTTCTGGGAGTTTTCCACCCCTCAGGGTGGAATTTTCCAAAACCCCGCCTTAGTGCTCACTTTCGACTCATAAGGAAACTTCTGTGAAAATTTCAGCTTTCTATCTCTTACCGTTCAGGCTCTACGTTGATTGCCAATCAGTCAGTCAGTCAGTCAGTCAGTCAGTCAAACTCTTTTATATATATAGAGATAGCATATAACCCGGCGCGCTTCGCTTCGCCACCATCAGTTTAGCCGCCAAAATGATGAAAAAAACGTTTGGCAATGACTCCACCCCCGCCCCCATTTTCCCGACCATCAGAAATCAGAAAATTATTTTCCACCTAGTTGGCCCATTAAGCGTACAAACGCTGAAACCAACCCCGGCACCCATTATCCGACCTTGAGGGTGGGTATGTGCAAAGCTAAAAACTTTATCCTATTTAATTGGCCCAGATCGGCTCACAAATAGCCATTGTCACTGAACCGAAATACGCCCACCATTATTCTTGCCTGTGGGCGGAAATTCTACCACCGAGAAATCAAATGTCTAATTATTTTCTATAATGTGTTCACAAACCGATTTTGAAGCCAATCGGATTAAAAATAGGTCTTACCATATAGAATTTTCCGGGAATTTCCCCGACTTTTCGTGTGGATTTTCCACCATTGGAAAATTTAATGTCTAATTATTTTGCATACTATCCTTACAAACCGAGTTTGAAGTCAATCGGAGTGTTTTCCATTTAAAAGGAATGGTAGGTGGATTTTCCACAATCGAAAAATCTCATGTCAACTTATTTTGTATACTATCGATGCAAACCGAGTTTGAAGTCAATCGGATCAAAAATAGTTTTTCATATAGAATTACCGTGTATTTTCATTGTGGGCGGATTTTCCAACATTTGAAAATCTCATGTCCACTTATTTTGCATAAAACAAATCGAATGAAAAATAGTGTTTTCCATATAGAATTTTCCAGGCATTTCCCCACTCTTGGAGCGAATTTTTCCAACATTGGAAAATCTCATGTCAATTTATTTTGTATACTATCGCTGCAAACCGAGTTTGAAGTCAATCGGATCAAAAATAGTTTTTCATATAGAATTTTCCGGGTATTTTTCTTTGTGGGCGGATTTTCCAACATTTGAAAATCTCATGTCCAATTACTTAGCATACTTCCTTACAAACCGAGTTTGAAGCCAATCGGATGAAAAATAGTTTTTCCCTTTGGAATTTTTCCGGGAATTTCCCGACTTTTCGGGCGGATTTTCCATCATCGGAAAATCTCAAGTCTAATTATTCTGCTTAACATCCTCACAAACCGAGTTTGAAGTCAGTCGGATGAAAAATTGTTTCTTTCATGAAGAATTTTCCGGCCATTTTCCTTGTGAGCGGATTTTCCAAAATCTGGGAAACAGGTGTCCAATTATTTCGCTTACTTTACTTACAAACCAAATTTCAAGTCAATCGGATGAAAATCAAAATTTTCCCCATAGTAGCTTTTCCGGGAGTTTTCCACCCCCTTAGGGGTGGAATTTTCCAAAACCCCGCCTTAGTGCTCACTTTCGACTCATAAGGAAACTTCTGTGAAAATTTCAGCTTTCTATCTCTTACCGTTCAGGCTCTACGTTGATTGCCAATCAGTCAGTCAGTCAGTCAGTCAGTCAGGACAAACTCTTTTATATATATAGAGATAGCATATAACCCGGCGCGCTTCGCTTCGCCACCATCATTAAAGCCGCCAAAATGATGAAAAAAACGTTTGGCAACATCGGAAAATCTTATGTCTAATTATTTTGCATTCTATCCTTACAAACAGAGTTTGAAGTCAATCGGATCAAAATAGTTTTTCATATAGAATTTTCCGGGTATTTTCTTTGTGGGCGGATTTTCCAACATTTGAATATCTTATGTCCAATTACTTAGCATATTATCCTTACAAACCGAGTTTGAAGCCAATCGAAAGAAAAATTGTATTTTTACATATGGAATTTTCCGGAAATTTCCCGACTTTTCGGGCGGATTTTCCAACATTTGAAAATCTCAAGTCAAATTATTCTGCTTACTATCCTCACAAACCGAGTTTGAAGCCAATCGGATGAAAAATAGTTTTTCCATATGGAATTTTCCGGAAATTTCCCGACTTTTCGGGCGGATTTTCCAACATCGGAAAATCTCAAGTCTTATTATTCTGCTTACAATCCTCACAAACCGAGTTTGAAGTCAATCGGATGAAAAATAGTTTTTTCCATGAAGAATTTTCCGGCCATTTTCCTTGTGGGCGGATTTTCCGGAATCGGGGAAACACGTGTCCAATTATTTCGCTTACTTCAGTTACAAACCAAATTTCAAGTCAATCGGATGAACAACAAAATTTTCCCCATAGTAGCTTTTCCGGGAGTTTTCCACCCCTTAGGGGTGGAATTTTCCAAAACCCCGCCTTAGTGCTCACTTTCAACTCATAAGGAAACTTCTGTGAAAATTTCAGCTTTCTATCTCTTACCGTTCAGGCTCTGCGTTGATTGCCAATGAATCAGTCAGTCAGTGAGTCAGTCAGTCAGTCAGTCAGTCAGGACAAACTCTTTTATATATAGAGAGATATATATACAGAAAGACATGTTGCTGGAGTTCTAGAGTTTGCTGGCTGCATTTCGTTTAATTTTCCAAACACGTGCGAGCGGTGTAAACAACAAACAAGAGTGACATATCAGAGGACAAATAAGCAAAATGTGTTTTTTCCCCCGATTCGGTTTTTTTTTTTGTTTTTGTTTTTAAAGTTTTGGCACGCCTCACTTGAATGCAATTATGCTGATGGTTTTCTGAAGTTTACCCAGTTTGCGTGCTACAAGGACCCTCAATCGATACAGACCATATTGAAAGGCCGAGCAGATCACCAGTAGCCCATTGGCCAAGCATATGGCTACAGCTACTCCAGGAGTTTCACAGTCCAACCAAGCATAAATATACTTTTCTCCGTGACTTGAAAAGAAAGATATAGTAAAATGCATAGATATTGATTAGTATTATTTTACTCACACGCTCAGGCCACCCGAGACATAGTAGATAAAGGAAAACAGTCCATAGCTCAAACCGAAGATAACCGGGAAGATGAAATGTAAAAAACGAGAGGGATGAGCCACTATCATATGATCCACTGTAAAGAGAATACTGGGCAAAGCATGGGTCCACACATTGTAGAGGTGGCCACACTGTCAAGAGTTATATATTCCCTAATATGCGGATGAATAAGAGTCCAATAGACTAGGCCAATGACATGTGAGAGAGTCAAATTGGTCCAGTAGCAAGCCCAGTAGAATTTGATCAGGCAGGTTTGCTTGGCTAAGTGGAAGAAATATTTTAATTTGAACACTCAGAAAAGTAGTTTTAGATTTTTACTGAGGTCGAAAAATTTAGTCAACCTTATACCAAAACTATAGTTAATACTAATTAATCAGGAACATAAACTTCTATATACAAGAATTTATCTTAAGGTGCTTATTGAAATTCCCTTTCCATACTAGAGCTATAAATGATTTAAATCATTTTTGATTGTAAATCTTAATGATTTAATTGCAACTTGATTGATTCAATTGAGCTTTAAGTTATGAAGATTTACATCTGATTCAATCATGAAAGATTGCTTGGAGTTGATTTTTAAATCATATTGGAGCAATCTGATTTTAAGTATTTTGATTTGATTCATTTGATTTATATCATTAAAGATTTCAATCTTTGATTTGAATCATTTACGATATTAAACTTTGATTTAAATCATTAAAGATTTCAATATTTGATTAAAATCATTTAAGAATTATTCATTTGACTTAAATTAAACTTTTGAAATCATTTGTGATTTATTTCCCTATAGATTTTAATCATTTTGTGATTCAATTCATTCAAGATTTAAATCATTTTGAGATTCAAATCATTCAAGATTTAAGTCATTTTGTGATTTAAATTATTCGAGATTTCAATATTTTCATGTAAGTCATTCAAAATTGGAATATTTAATTTAAATCATTAAAGATTGCAAAATTTTGATTTAATTCAAGATTTAAACCTTCAATATTTAAAACATCAATGATTTAAATCAAATAATTTAAATCAAATAATTTAAATCAAATAATTTAAATCAAATGAATTAAATCAAAATATTTGCAATCTGATTGCATAAAAATGACATATAAATCTCCTTAAAGCAATCTTCAATGATTGAATCGGATTTAAATCTTAATGATTCAAAGCTTAATTAAATGAAATCATTTGTGATTTATTTCACTATAGATTTTTATCATTTTATGATTCAAATTATTAAAGAATTAAATCATTTTGAGACTCAAATCACTAATGATTGAAAACATTTTGAGATGTAAATCATTCGAGATTTCAATATTTTCAGTAAAATCATTAAGGATTTGAATATTTTAATTTTAGTGAATGACTAAAATTATTTTGATTTAAATCCAATGATTTAAACCTTCAATGATTCAAAATCAAATGAATAAAATCTAAATATTTACAATCAGATTGCTTGAAAATGATTTATAAATCTCCTCAAAGCAATCTTCAATTATTGAGTCAGATTTAAATCTTGATGATTTAAAGCTAAATTAAATTAAATCTTAATTTTTTTAGTCAGTTTGGGATTATATTATTAAAGTCCACACTTAAGAGCTATTTTGAGTGTTTAAATTAATTAGGCTTCAATAAAGAGTTATTAAGAACATTTACTTCTTTCTCCGCAGAAAACAGTTATTCAAAACATTGGTTTTTTTACTCTGAGTTTACCAGTTATTAAAGACTTTTATTATATTACTCAGTAAATAACAGTTGTAGAAAGGCTTTATTTAAAAGTCAATAAGTAACAGTTTCTAAAGATTTTTAGAATATTACCCTGATAGGACAATAATTAA
The DNA here is from genome assembly GCA_018904225.1 of Lordiphosa mommai. NCBI lineage: Eukaryota > Metazoa > Arthropoda > Insecta > Diptera > Drosophilidae > Lordiphosa > Lordiphosa mommai. Next base: position 49,173 of record JAEIFT010000722.1, read on the forward strand.
AGAGTTTTATTATATTACTTAAGTAATAAGAGTTATCGAAAGACTTTTATAATTTAACTCTGTAAATAGAACTCAGTCAGTTACTTAAATTTTTGTAATCACAAAAATAAAAGTCTTCTTAATTTATCGCAGCTACACACAATATATCATTCAAGCTGGGAGCAAACAGCTCAAGCTATAATAAATTTAAAAAAAAATATGTCTCTGAATGAGTTTTATTTACTGAATTTTATATATAACTTTTAATTTCTGAGTAAAAAATAAAATTGTTTAACAATTGTTATGTTTTGAGTAATAAAAAAGTCTTTGGTAACTGTTTTTGATTAACTTTATAATAAAGTCCTCCAATAACTGTTATTAACTGGGTAATTTAAAAGAAATCTTTAATAACTTTTTTAACTGAGAACTATTATTACGATAAACTGACTTTTATATTTGACCATTACAAAAAAGTTAGCAAAAAAAAAGTTTGAGCTTTATTGTTTTATATCACCATTCACCGTTCTCTGACTGATCTCTCAATAAGAGTTTTTTTGAAAATAACTGTTATGTTCCGTCCCTGGTTTTACATACTTTCCTTCTTTTATTTAATTACAGCTGACCAGAAACCTATATTTTTTTAATAGATAAAAATACATCTAATTTACCCTTTTCCTGTTTTCTAAATTTTCTACATATCCTTCTACATTCTACATGTCTTTCTACATATTTCTCTCTACACGCTACTTACCCATTCGCTCGGGATTCCAATGATGAACGGAGGTGTATATTGCCCCGCTAATACTGGTTAGACCGCACAACATAAACCCCAATTCGACAAATAGATAAACCAGCGACCAGTAGTAAAAACAAGACAGCACAGCTCACCACGCCAGAACCAAAAAGGCAGCCAAAAACCAACGATACATAAGAAATCCGATGGATCTGGACTGGGATTGCCACTAGTAGACAACTGTAGGCGTATGGATCAGGATTTTGTTTTATGATGGTTTTTCACCCACCTGAGACCTTTGAAAATCTTCGGGGGCATGGTGTCTTAAGAGACAATTCTTCAGGCGGATCTCTTCCCTCAGGCTTAGGGGTTGTTGTGTGAATTGATTTGTTGTTTCCTGCTCATGTTGGATGGGTACATTCACCTCAGGCTGTTTAGCATACATACAGAAAATTTAGAATTTTTTTTGGATTTTATAAAAAAAAAATATTTGCCTAAACATAAATTTTGATGGGGCTGTGCCAAAGCATTTAAACGAAATGCTTAAATTTTGTCAAGTTTTCGACCAGGATGCTGCGGGGATGTAGGGATTCTGCTTATCTCGCTGAACACGCCGCTTGCCTTGCATAATTAGCAGTGTGTATGTGTGTAAGTGTGTGTGGTCGGGGATCGCCGTGCTTTCTGCGGCAAATTACGACATGTGCCTGACATCAATTTTTTTTTTTTTTTGCTTTTCCCCATTACCCAAACTGGAGACGTAGACAACGAGGACGTCGTTTTGAGCCAAGCAGACACTTTTAATTGAGAGACACTTGGCTGAGTTGTAGCGCGCAATTAAAATGCCATTAAAAACATGCCATAAAAAAAAAAGCAGCGGTGGAAACATTAATGGAAAATACAATTAAATTCGAATTAATTTTTTTACCTAAATTAAATTATTAAACATTTTCGACTATATAAAGTATATATTTTTAATCCGTCTTTCACTATATTATGATAGACCTAGTATCTATCTATTCTGAATAAGATCGGTTGAAAAAACACGGAAGTTTAGAAAGTAAAATGCGTTTCAGCCATCCAACAGTCTGCGTGGTCCAGCGTCGGCAGCGTGTGTATGTGTTTATATGCGCATAAAAAACACACAAAAGCAAGGATACAGGGTACTTCGGTACTTGTTTTAAAGTATTTATTTAATCTCTCATATAATATCTTGTTTTAAATAGCTTAAATAAATAATTAAAATATGTGCAAAATATTTGTGATAGAAATCTAACTTTTGTCACATTTATTGAGCACCCTGTATTCGCAGAAAACTATTCGAGTATTTATTTCAAAAGCTTATGAAAATCTCTGTTACCTGAATTTTAGATTTTGAATTTATTTTTGATTAGAAGTTGTGATTTTTTCTACAGAAAATGTCAGATGGCCCCACTGTGCGATGTAAAGAATGATCTTTGAAAATATGTAATGCTTGCCTCAAAATATTTTTGTAACTAATAATATTAGGTATATTTTAAAGTCACTTAAATTTCAACTGACGACCCACTGTGCCTCAGCTTTTCAGCAAAATTTGAAGGCAAGGATCTGAGTGTCTCGTCAGGTTTTTGCAGATGCGTGCGTGCAGTTGAAATGGCATCTCAGCGACTGCCTTGGGGACATTTCGTTTCCTCTCTCTATCTTCCTCCGGTTTGCCACTGCTCAAATTCACTTGGACCTTTTTCAGGTCTCCCATTGGCCATGTTACTTCATCAAGTTCTGCTCGGAAGCAACTTTTTTTCCATTTTTTATTTTGTATGTCTGTTTGTTGTTACATTTTGTGCATACATTTTATTTGCTTGCACAAATCACGCATCGAAATCACATGTAACCGACCACACCCACACGTGGCACCCACCTGCGGGCATTTGAAATGCAAATTTAGTGTAAAAAGTTCGTCTCTACCTTTGCTCCACTTTCCTGAGTTAGTTTATTTTGCACTCTTTTTTTTTTTGTATATATTTATTTTTTGGCATTCCAATTGATTTGCTGATTTGCGCATCAATCAAAGAAAATTTTCGTTGTAAGTTTTGGCTTTCATGTGGTTTCCAGGGGAAACGACATGGGGATTTTGCTACGTATTGTTGTCTATCGATTTTGTTTATGGGTATAGCAAATCCTATGGCTGAGTTGGCTTATCCCTTCGGGTTTTTATTTTTTGGGAGGGAACGGGAAATATCAAAGCGCAGTCAATTATGAGGGGAAAACGTTTTAATGATTGAACCAGAAATCAATCGAAATTACTTGTGTGCGGACAGCACGAATCTTATTAGGGTTAACCCTTTGTTTGAATAGAAAATTGAAATTTTCTATCCAACTACGCCAAATGGAGAAGAAAGGTATAACATATATAAGTGGAAAGTTTGATTGGTCAGTGACTATTTAACACTGCTAATGTCAACTACCATCTGTTAATAGGTCACTAACAGCCATTAAAAGTAGACAACCTAGGTAATTTCGACGAGAATTTACACAAAATTTAATTTTTTCTATCTCTGAGATTTTATTGTTTATACAGACAGACAGACTGACCGACATGGCTAGATCAATTCGGCTACTTTATAGGGTCGGATATGCTTACTGGCTGCTAGATACATTTTCACAAATTCATTATTCTCCATCGTACCCAGGGAAATTCATGAAGACACTTTTCCATGCAAAGTTGAGTTTAGTTGAGACTGATTTGTTTAAGATGAACCTTTAACTTAGAAATTTAAATTCCTAGATTAAATTCAAAAAATTATCGTATGCTGTGAAGCATAAAGCCAACGCACCAACGCCAAAAGTTTAAGAATGATTTATTGATTATTATTATGATTATTAAACCATGAGCTATGCCAAGTAGTGGCCACTGTTAACCTTCCAGGGGATCCCAAGGTAGTATTAGCGCAAAAGGAGAGACAAATGGGTATCAGTGAAACAATAAAAGTGAATAAAAAAATGCATGTCCTCATATGTTCCAGGATTCGAAGCAACCAACTAACATCTACAATAAAACACAAACAAGTTGATTAGTTAAAAAATGCATATGTAAGGACATCAAAGAATACACTCTTATTATAATATTTCATATTGAAGATTTCACTCAAACTCCCAATATTAGCCAAGCCTAAAAGCATGCTATGAAAATTTGGTTGAGCTCAAGAATCACCTAAACATACTGAACTGCGAAAGCGCAATCAGTTCGCTTTTTTTATGTTTGGTAGAAATGGCTCTCGTTCGTACGTCAGGCGTCTTCCAAACTTAATATACAATCCAAAATACATTGAGGTTGTTTTTTATTACTATAAAATAACCGGCTGGGCAATTTCTCTAAATTTTTTGGCAGGTGTGTATTTTAATATCGATATCGAACTGTTTAAACTCCAGAACACAGCCAATTTTATCTAGAAACTCCCTTAAAATTAATTACGGTCAATTCTGAGTCTCACAGCTTAGTCACAAGTGTCCTCTACTTTACTTTAATTATTAATGACCTACCTTTGATATTAGCCCATGATCGCATATTTAGGTTTGCAGCTAGTGTTAAGCTTTGCCTCTTATAATCAAGCCGACTCTTTCAATGAAGAACAGAAGGTTTTCAGTCCTAGTGTGGTGGTAATCTTTGAACAAAAGCTGTTTGAAGTGCATGTGCAAGACATTTCTTAGAACTGAGCTTCAATTAGATTCATACTTACTTAAATCTTAATCGATAAATACAGATTTGGGTATTTTTCTCGATCCTAAACTTAATTCTTGCAAATATATTTTCAGAATAGCTAAATCTTGGTTTTGAGTGCTAGGATTTAATAATACTTGGTCTAAAGAGTTCAATAACCCTTACACAACCAAGACCCTCTACACTTCTCTGGCATATAGTTTATTTGTATGGTGCCCTCCATGTAAGAATTCTTAAAAGCGCATAGAGTCTGTATAAAAGCAATTCCTGTTTGTTTGTTATAGCCTATTTCCACTGCTACATATATGTACATCCGAGCTGATGTTGATGAGGATGGAAGTTTTTTCACAGTGCCTTCTATATGAAAATAAATGTTAAATGGATGTACATCAATTCATGATGTTGGTACTCGCCCCAAACAAACTGAGTACATCCGAGAAATTTAACATAAAGTACTCCGTTTTAACATAAGGTATCGATTAACTATATATAGAAATTAAGCTACCTGATTTACGGAAAGGGATTGGCTGAGTGGATAGGCTTGACGCCTCGATTTTTTGATATGCTGGTTCGAATCCGGGTAATAGTTGGTCTCTTTTTTTCCATTATTGTTCTTTTTTTATGCTTTATTTTTATGTTTATGATTCTACTTAAAATTACCGTTTCTTCTAGAGTAAAACAGGTATACAAAGCTTATGCAAATGTTTGGATGTCATCCAAATTTTAACATGACATTAGAGTTAACATGTAAATTTAACATTGATGGAACTTTTTGTAGTGGAACAGCAAAATTTGTTGATGTACATATATGTGGCAGTGGAAATAGGCTATTATTCATGACCTCAATTGGGAACCTAATGTACGTCTTCCGTCTTATTCTTGTAGGTTTCTTTTTATTAACCTTCCTTATTTGCTTGTGAGAGTGTTGCTAGTCTTGTCTATCCATGTCCAATTTTCGGTATGAACGAATGATTATACTCTGTACCGAAGGTACACAGAGTATATTGGGTTTGTGCAAATGTATGTAACAGCCAGAAGGAAGCATCTCCGACCCCATAAAGTATATATATTCTTGATCAGCATCACAGCCGAGTCGATATAGCCATGTCCGTCTGTCCGTCTGTCTGTCCGTCTGTCCGTCTGTCCGTATGAACGAAGAGATCTCAGAGATGGTAAGAGATAGAGGTTTGAAGTGTATGGAACATATATTTCTTATACTTGCAGGCAGATCAAGTTTAGTTTTGATTTTTGCCACGCCCCCTGCCTCCCCCGCAAATTTAAAAAAACGAAATAACTCCCACAATTTTCAAGATAGATAGTTCGAACATTCTAGACATATATTCTACTACTTATTTTGAATCGACCCGCCATACATCATTTTTCGATCAGATGAACGATATTAGAGCTATATGTAAAAGAAAATAAAAACCAACGCCAACAACAACACCGTTGCCATTGGTAGAGCTTACGAGAAAGAGAGAGCGAGAAGGCAATAGCTAACTGGTAATTTCCCAATTGGACCTTGCTATGAGTGGAGCGATATAATTGAGATGGCCTGCGGTCAGAAATCACGCGTGATTCCCGCGTGACTAATATAGATACGTTTTTGTTAATAGGAAATTATATACAAATTTTATAATTTTACGGGTTTGTACTAGGTACTAGCCCCCATACATCGTTTTTCAACCAGATGAACGATGGTTGAAAGAGTTGCCACCCTCAGATTTTGAAAAAACCTCACACTTTAAAGTTATTAGTTTCGTACAAAGAGGTACAGAGTATATTACAGTCGGGCTTGACCGACTTTCTTACTTGTTTTATATTGCTAAAGACAATTCTGAAGTTTGTAAGCAATAAATTAAGAATGTTGAATGAATTCAAACACTTTAGTGTTTTGGGATCTTGTAACATACAACGTTGTTGTTTGCCATAGTGTGCGAGAGATGGACTCGTAGCGTCTAGCGGAGCACGCGCTGGTTCCGGCTCAAATGTCGTCGGTAAAGGGATGGGTTCAAGAATTTTTTTCCACTTTTTTTCTATTTTTCTGAGAGAGAGAGAGAGAGCCCAATTTGGCGAACATCACGAAAAAAACGGAAAGAAATGATAAGGAAAGAGCAAAAAAAAATTTCCGCCAAAAAAACGAAGAAAAAGGGAATTGGATTGAATAAAAAAAATTACATAAATGTAATTTGAATTGCCGGCGCCAATTTTGGGTTTAGAAACAGGTCACAATATGTTTTTTTGCAGAGTATTTGATTTTTGCTTTGGAGGCTTACTTCATAATTAAATTTTTTCACAAACTGGTAGGGTCACAAAATGGGGCAAAAAAAAAAAACGTTAACCCATTTTGGGCTTAGGCGATATTGGTTTAGGCGCTAAAAGACGGGGTAGCGGCTTTGGGTCACTTTTTGCCAATTTTCCGCAACGATTTTAAGCCGCGATCTCGTTTAAATATTAAAGCAGATCTCGACCGACATTATCTGCCTGGGACGGTTTCCACACTGGAGTTGGCCTTGGAGCTTTCCTTCTTCTGCGCACAAATTCACGCTCCGCAAAAGCTCTCTCTGTTCGGTTGTTCTGTCCCTTCTTTTGCAGGGCCAACACAAAACGGGGGATCGATGGAAGAGAGCGAAATGTTGATTAATCGTTGGGTCTTAAGAGAGACAAATTGCCATCCAACGCTAATGACCTTTGGACGGTTCTTAGCTTGGCGCTTAAATTCGCTTGTCTAGCTTTTGGGCCTCGACTTGAGCTTGGTGCTAAGTGCCACGCCTGCAAAACAGGAGTGGAAATGGGAAACCCAAAAGCCCAATCAGTAAGGTTGGCCTAATAATGTCACTAATTTGTGGGTGACAACAAATATGCTTTTGCCAGACTTACCGCTGAGTGGGGTGGCACTTTAAATCTGGTTAGTTTTCTCTATCAGCTGGTGATTGGTTTCACAATTATTTTATTCACAGCACTAAAAAAAATGATTTTGACTTTGTCTTTGGACACTTTGTTCTACTTTAACAAATCGAATTGGCACAGCTTGAGGAAATTTTGAACCTTTCTGGGCGAGCAGAGAAATTGAATTGAAGCGTGCCTGCGGCAACGGCTCAAAAGAAAGCTATTAACGGAGCCCTTTGAGTTCGGCGCCATTTCCCGCCTTCACTTTCACTCAGTCATCTGAGTATCTAACTTGGAGCGTCTCTTACCAATTCCTTGACCTCAATGAGCCATAGGTGGCGCTAATAACCTATTCAAATTGCCTACTTAGGATGACAAAAGTATTTATGGGATTGGATGAAACGACAAGCGCACTAAAAATTCCCCCTACCAAAATCACTTTGGGGGAGAATACGCCAAACGTGTGATCAACGCTTGAGCGAAACTAAGAGATGCACCATTTATTATTGTTTTAAATCTTTGGCATGAAATTTACCAACTACACGCCCTTGGAGATCTTCAATCTCATAGTACGAATTTCCTAGTCTCCTTCTTATCCGTGCCTTTATAAACGCTGGTGCCAACTTTGCGCTGAATCCTTTTGGAAGTTACTTTGTTGGAAATTACGCCTGTAAATTTCCTGACCGATATTAAAGGACACGTCTCTGCTGCGAAGATTATAAGTCTTTTCATTGCGGATGTGCTGCGATAACATTACCTCTTTCGCCTTTTTCCGAATGATATCGAAAGAGTCCTCCCTATCAAACTGAACTGTTCGGTCTTCTAACATTTCTAAAGCACGTAGGAGTTTGAAACTTGCACCATCCGTAACCATATGTTGGCCAAACGCCAATCGGTATGGACTTGTATGTATGGCCGAATGAATGCTACTTCGAAGTGCACAACAAATGCTGCTGAGTTGTTCGTCCCAATTTTTTAGATTTGGATGAACATATGACTTTATTGCAGCTATGACGGACCTATTAACTCTCTCCGAAGCATTCGCCTGTGGAGAATAAAAAGCCGTGAAAGTATGTTTTATATTATACTTCGCTAGTAGAGAATTAAATGCGTTTGACTTAAATTGAACGCCATTGTCAGAAACAATCGTTTCTGGCACTCCCAAAGCAGTGAAATATATCCTGCTCTAGGTATGGATTGATGGCTTCAGCAGTAAACTTTTGACTGCCTTGAGGAAAGGAAACTTGGATAAATGGTCTAAGACTACGAATATCCCTATATGACCAGATCGACTACGTGGATATGGACCAAGGAAATCTACATATAGCTTCTGAAAGCATCTGTCGGATTGACCGGTATATCCTAGAGGGGGTCGTAAGGTATAGTTGGGATATTTGCTACACTTGCACACTTCACATTTGTTGATATAGTCCTTCAGGTCAGTGACTAAATTTGGCCAATAATACCATCGCCGCAGCTTCTCTAAGGTTTTATTTATGCCACAATGAGATGACAACGGATCTTCATGCGCCCATATTAATGCGGTAGATACTAAGTCTTTAGGCAACCATAATTTCCAACAACTGTCATCGGCTACTTTTTCTTTTGAAGCGTGCTCAGCACGACGATATATATAATCGTCCACTACTCTGAGATCGGGCATTTGAGACTTATTTGACACGATCTTAGTCTTAATCGCTATATATTCTGGAGTCTGAAATGAATTGGATTTAAGATCAATAGCGTTTGGAACACTTATAACTGATAAATCCTCAGTATAAGTTCGGGAAAGAGCATCCGGAACAATATTTTGGCTGCCCTTTCTATGATGAATTTTAAAAACAAAGCCTTGCAACTTAAGGGACCATCTTGCAAGTCGTGAGCTGAGATCGCTCTGAGACATCAGCCATTTAAGGGAAGCGTGATCAGTAATGATCGAAAATTCCTGTCCCTCAATATATGCTCTAAACTTTTTAATGGCCAGAACAGCTGCCAAGCATTCTTTCTCAGTGACAGTATATTTTCTTTGACACTGATTAAGTTTTCGAGACATAAATGAAATTGGGACCTCGTCACCCTCAATACTGGTTTGCATCAACACCGCACCAACGCCAGTGTCACTTGCATCACAGTGGATGGAAAAAGGTTTTTCAAAATCTGGGCTATGTAAAACAGGGGCAGTACTCATCAGCGTCTAAAGAGATTCGATCGCTTTTTGAGCCTCATCGGTCCAAACAAAACTACGTTTCTGCTTTAAGGTATCCGTAATTGGAGAGGCAAGAGCAGCGTAGTTCCGGACGAATTTATGGTACCAACCAGTAAGTCCAAGAAAGCGACGGACTTGCTTAACAGAGCGGGGTGCAGGAAAGTCTACGATAGCCGATATCTTATCTGGGTCAGTACTAATCGTGCCATTACCTATTATGCGTCCCAAATATTTGACTTCCTTGCGACAAAACATGCTTTTCTGGACATTTATTGTCAAATTGGCTTTTTCAAGCTCGGAAGCAACAATTTTAAGCACATCAAGATGCCTTTCGAATGTATCAGATACAATCAGCAGGTCATCGAGATATATAAAAACCTCGTTTCTTAAGTGAGCAGGGATTATTTTGTCCATCAACCTTGACATGGTATGTGGAGCATTGGTTAATCCAAATGGCATGACAGTGTACTGGTATAAAGGCCTACCAGGCACTGTAAAGGCAGTTTTGTCACGAGATTTGGGTTCTAGTGGTATTTGCCAAAAGGCATCCTTTAAATCCAAACTAGTAATGAATTCTGCGGCTGGGAGTCTACCTAATATTCCATCTATTAAAGGCATCGGGTATGCGTCTTTGACTGTGACCTCATTGACCTTCCTACTGTCAATGCAAAGACGGATTTTTCCAGGCTTTTTCACCATAACTGCGGGTGAGGACCAAGCGCTGTTTGATACTTCTATTACCCCTAATCCAAGCATACGGTCAAGCTCCTCGTACATGAGCTTCTCTGTAGCTGGAGACACTGCATAGTGGCGCTGTTTTATGGGCTTTGCACCCGCCACATCAATTGAATGCGAGATGAGCGAGGTTTTGCCTAAGCCTTTTTAGCGAAAGAAGGGAAAATATTAATTGTTTTTTTCTAACAACTGCTGCTGTTGAGCGGTCAGCGGTCTTCTTAGATTATCTTCAATCGCAGAAATACTGAGCTCATCGGGTACCAAATGCAAGGGTAATAATTGGAAGTGAGTCCAAAAATCGATGCCGAGATATAAATCTCCGGACAGAGTAGGTACTAAATAAAACGTTATTTGCTTTGTCTCGCCTCTATAGGTTACCTCAGCTATAAGTTTTCCTGTTATAGTTTGAGACTGCCCATCTGCAGTTCGTACTGTGGCTGATATTGATTTAAATGGCATACTTTCTAATACTTCGCAAGCAAACTTGCCACCTATACAGCTGACTGAAGCACCTGTATCTAACAATCCAACTACAGACTTTCCAAGCATAGTCACTTGAGCATATGGACGATAATCGCCGATTTTTCCAATTATGGCTGAAAGCAGTAACTTTTTCTCTGTCTGAAGTCGTTGTTTATATACCTTCCAACGGAGACGAGAACGGGTCTTTAAATTGAGTAATTGATCAGTGCACTCACTGATAGACAAATCTGGGAAAGTTGCAAAATCTGGGAGTATTTGTTGGGAGTCAGAAGAAGATTCTAATCGGTGTTCGTTCCCTTGGAAACTAACTGTTTGCGTGTACTTTTCGGCTGTACACGTGCCGATGAGTTTTTTGCTTGGCCTGAACTACATTTGCGACAGCTGGTTTTATACGTGTCAGCTTTTCCACAACCATAGCAAAACACTCTCCGATCGGCAGTGCATTCTTGGTATCGGTGGCCTTTATCACCACAATTCCAACAATTTGACTCATAAGCAGCTAATTCATAATCTTCCTCTTCTTCTTCCGAGGAAACTAAATCTATATCGGCTTGCGTTTCAACAGCACAGACTTGCTTACGAGGTATAGGCCGCGTTGCACCTGTTAGAGGTCGTGATTTGTTCATGGTTTGCATGAAAATTTCGCGTGTGCGCACTAGGGTTCGAAGCTGTGAGATAGAGGCTGCCGGTTCATAAAGAATCTCATGTTGAGTTTCTGTAAGCAGATTAGCTCGAAGGGTCTCAACTAAAGCAGATTCGGACATTGGCTCAACCAACTTATCCGCCAGTGCAGCAATGACGCTATAGAAGTCGTCAAACGACTCATTTATGCGTTGTTTGCGCTGCTCAATCTCTGAACGTATATTTCGATCAGTTCGCGAATCTTTAAACTGCCCTCGAAGAGCTTCACACAATTCAGCCCAGCGGACTTCCTGAACACTTTTGTGATATCTCCAATACCACTCACTTGCTCCACTTTCGAACAGATTACTGGCATATCGCGCCACCAAATCTAAATTGCTATCCAAACTTTGAGCTGCTAATGCCTCAACCCTATACAGAAAATCGTCAATAGGCATCGGACCTTTTCCATTGAATCTAAGTTTCCAGTTAAACATGATTTGGCTGATTTTATCTGGTCTTAAATCACTATTTAAAGGAGTGTGAAGCGAAGATCGAGCATTACTGTTCACACGAGCATTTAAAGATGGAAGTGACTGCTGACCTTGAATTTGGACATTATTTATTGGAGACGAACCACATACTGAGGGAGTTGGAACATTTTGAAGTCCGGCTGTTATGGCCTGAGTCAAACGGTCAGTTTGTTCGGCCATCACCGAGGCTAAGGTTCGGGACTGCTGTGCCATTGCGGTAGCTATAGCTTCAGAAATGGCTCTCTGCATAATATCTGCCATAGCAGGATCTATTGAAGAGGCTGCAGGGGCTGCAGATTGATTTTTCTCTCCTGGAGGCGACATATTTACTCCAATTAATGCAGTTGTTCGTTTTTGGGACCTAGTCACTAAAGATTGTGCTAGAGAAGGAGTGCGAGGGTTGCTTCTTGCACTCGGCTCGGAGCTTAGGTTTTCTAAAGAAGAGGAGTGTGAGCTATCTAAAGATTGTTGGCACACTGGACAAGCTTTCTTATTTCTCGATTTTGTACTAAAACAAACCCGATAAAAATTATGACCACAGCTTGTTATCAGTTGTTGGGCTTGATATAAAATAATTTGTAAGCAAATACAACAATGTTGACCAGACTCTGGTATATTGGCCAAGTTTTCAGTGCTATGAACTAGGGACATATCCAAACAACTATTCAAAAATAACTAACTTTAAATTCAGACGGATTTAAATAATCAACAATAAACAAATTTCATATATATTATAGGAGACCATGCAATCGCTTTCATATGACAGTGTATTTATGCATTAGCATTCACTGTCCAAACACGTAGAAGAAAAAAAAATAGTAGGGAGTATATGAAAACATATTCTTTGTTGAGTGGCAGGCTGTAGCACTAGTCCACAATACCTGACTCCAGCAGCAACTAAATATGAAATCAATTTTCTCAATTAGGAGCTAATAAAAATTTCTTTATATTCTAAAAGACACGAAGTTCAGCCGACAAATATAAGGCAAAAGACAACATATATTCATCCTGGCACTCACGATCTATTAAAAGTTTTCAAAACGTTTTATAAAGCTAGGAAAATAAATGATTAAGCGATAGAAGGGAAGGGATAAGGGTTGCTTAGGCCACAGACTTAATTTAGAAAGTGCTGTTGACTCCATAAGCAACGAGAGGGTGTGACTGCCCCAATAAATATTTTACTGGCTGGCCGTAGCAATAAAATCCACGTTAAACCGAGACTCCGAGTAAAATATATACTGGCAAAAGCAGAAACACAAAGGATCAAATGGTTTCAGACAAGGTTAGATCACGGAACTATATCTATGAACAGATTTATAGTATCTCCAGTAGATCAAGCTAAAACTCATGAGTTAATTGACAATATTTAATTCTAGGAAATAAAGCTAAAAACAAACTATTATTTCTCCATAGAACTAAAACAATTAACAGGACAAGGGGTTAAGACGAAATCAAACGATATTTATTGAGTTTTGAATCAGGTGTTAGTGATTCGTTAAATATTTTGTTTTGTAGGTCGGGGCTTGCCGGACAGAGCTACCAAATTTGGCAGCTTCTGGCCCCAAAGTTGGGCGCCAAATAAAATTATAATATAGATTATAATACTGTAACATACAACGTTGTTGTTTGCCATAGTGTGCGAGAGCACACGCTGGTTCCGGCTCAAATGTCGTCGGTAAAGGGATGGGTTCAAGAATTTTTTTCCACTTTTTATACACTTGAAAAGTGTATATTAATTTTGCCCAGAAGTTTGTAACGCATAGAAATATCAATTTCCGACCCCATAAACTATATATATTCTTGATCAGCACGACAAGCCGAGTTCATTTCCGTCTGTCCGTCCGTCCGTCTGTCCGTCTGTCCGTCTGTCCGTCTGTTTCTACGCGAACTAGTCTCTCAGTTTTAAAGCTATCGAGCTGAAACTTTGCACATAGTCTTCTTTTTACTGCACGCAACTAATATGTCGGAACCGGCCGGATCGGATGACTATATCATATAGCTGCCATAGGAACGATCGGTCGGAAAATATGTTTTAGTGAGAAAAACTTTTTTGTTTTCCATCGTAGCGTCACTTATCTTGGTATATGTTAGTTTTATATGTATCCACAAAATTCTGGAAAAATTGATCAAAATCGAATGACTATATCATATAGCTGCCATAGGAATGATCGGTCTAAGAACTAGTTCTAGTTAGAAAAACTTTTTTGTTTTCCATCGTAGCGTCACTAATCTTGGTATATGTTAGTTTTATATGCTTCCACATAATTCTGGAAAAATTTATCAAAATCGGATGACTATATCATATAGCTGTCATATAAAGGTTCGGTCGAAAAACTTGTTCTAGTGAGAAAAACTTTTTAGTTTTCCATCGTAGCTTCACCAATCATGGTTTGTATTAGTTTTATATGCTTCCGCGTAATTCTGGAAAAATTTATCAAAATCGGAAGACTATAGCATATAGCTGCCATATAAACGGTCGGTCTAAAAACTAGTTCTAGTGAGGAAAACTTTTTTGTTTTCTATCGTAACGTCCTTAATCTTGGTATATATTAGTTTTATATGCTTTTACGCAATTTGGAAAAATTTATCAAAATCGGATGACTATAGCATATAGCTGCCATAGGACCGATCGGTCGGAAAATGTGGTTTACTAAGAAAAGTTGTTTTTATGGTATCAAATCTTTCTTATCAATGATTTAAAATTTTTTAAATATTTGATATCCATATCCTTTATATATTTTACCGGTTAAATCAGTTGGAGTAAACGTTTTCAAGTGTATTTAAACTTCGGCACAGTCGAAGTTAGCTTTGCCTTCTCGTTTTCTATTTTTCTGAGAGAGAGAGAGAGCCCAATTTGACGAACATCACGAAAAAAACGGAAAGAAATGATAAGGAAAGAGCAAAAAAAATTTCCGCCAAAAAAAACGAAGAAAAAGGGAATGGATTGAATAAAAAAATTACATAAATGTAATTTGAATTGCCGGCGCCAATTTTTGGGTTTAGAAACAGGTCACAATATGTTTTTTTGCAGAGTATTTGATTTTTGCTTTGGAGGCTTACTTCATAATTAAATTTTTTCACAAACTGCCTCTAGGGTCACAAAATGGGGCAAAAAAAAAGAAACGTTAACCCATTTTGGGCTTAGGCGATATTGGTTTAGGCGCTAAAAGACGGGGTAGCGGCTTTGGGTCACTGTTTTGCCAATTTTCCGCAACGATTTTAAGCCGCGATCTCGTTTAAATATTAAAGCAGATCTCGACCGACATTATCTGCCTGGGACGGTTTCCACACTGGAGTTGGCCTTGAGCTTTCCTTCTTCTGCGCACAAATTCACGCTCCGCAAAAGCTCTCTCTGTTCGGTTGTTCTGTCCCTTCTTTTGCAGGGCCAACACAAAACGGGGGATCGATGGAAGAGAGCGAAATGTTGATTAAGCGTTGGGTCTTAGGGAGAGACAAATTGCCATCCAACGCTAATGACCTTTGGACGGTTCTTAGCTTGGCGCTTAAATTCGCTTGTCTAGCTTTTGGGCCTCGACTTGAGCTTGGTGCTAAGTGCCACGCCTGCAAAACAGGAGTGGAAATGGAAACCCAAAAGCCCAATCAGTAAGGTTGGCCTAATAATGTCACTAATTTGTGGGTGACAACAAATATGCTTTTGCCAGACTTACCGCTGAGTGGGGTGGCACTTTAAATCTGGTTAGTTTTCTCTATCAGCTGGTGATTGGTTTCACAATTATTTTATTCACAGCACTAAAAAAATTATTTTGACTTTGTCTTTGGACACTTTGTTCTACTTTAACAAATCGAATTGGCACAGCTTGAGGAAATTTTGAACCTTTCTGGGCGAGCAGAGAAATTGAATTGAAGCGTGCCTGCGGCAACGGCTCAAAAGAAAGCTATTAACGGAGCCTTTGAGTTCGGCGCCATTTCCCGCCTTCACTTTCACTCAGTCATCTGAGTATCTAACTTGGAGCGTCTCTTACCAATTCCTTGACCTCAATGAGCCATAGGTGGCGCTAATAACCTATTCAAATTGCCTACTTCTAGGATGACAAAAGTATTTATGGGATTGGATGAAACGACAAGCGCACTACAATCTCCTGCTGTCTTAGTCGGGCTTAACACGATGAAGCAAAATTCATTAAGTTTTTTCATTAGGCGGAAGAAAGACATTTAATTTCACAGATTTCGTTTTAAAGGTCTTAGAAAACTCACTTAAATTTCAAGATTATTGTGTAAGTTCCGACTAAGGGATTACCGGTCATAGCATAAAGGTCTTTTCATAAAGATGATCATGGCAGGGTGGATATAAGCAGTTGCAGCAACATCAGCACAGCACAAAAGGCAGGTCATCCCATTAAATAAGGGCTGAATTTTTTTCTTTTCAGTTAGTGAATTTTTATAAGATTGGTTTATATAGAGGCAAGCAATGTATTTTTGCAACCCATTCCACTATCGATTATAAAAGCCGAAACAAGAGCGTGGCCCCCGCCAAGTCTTCTGCATCTCCATCAGTTCGATTGCCTGTCCCGATGTTACATTTTGTTTTCACGTTTCAAGCTGCTGACGCCACGACAATAATAAACAACTTAAACTAAGCTACGAACAGCTTCTCAATCTACCCTTTTCCTCAGTTCCTGCTCTATTGTTTCCCAACATGAAGAAGTGGGTCAGCGGTAAAAGATTAAGGTTGACTAAAATGGTCATCACTGCGACCAATGCCTATTTTGTAGAACTTAACAGTAGCCTTAAATTGAAAGGCATTGAAAAAACTCTGAACCCTATGTATATAGCTAAAAGAAGACTATTAGAACGATCAAACCGTATCGCAATAAAAGCCCTACAAAGTATGCTATGCTTTTTTAAAGCAATTATTTCCTTGATCGAAATAATTATGGTACTCGTCATGTTTAGGGAATCTTTCAATTAATCAGAAATATGTTAAAACTAATTATATTTGACCTAGTCTCAAAAAAGTGATTTATGAAATGATTTTTTTGAAAATTTTTTTTAGAAATTTATTTGTAATATTTTAATATTTTTTTCTCTTAAGTAAAAATATTTCTAAATAATAGGGCAACTTTTATTATAAAGCGAATTTCTAAATTTAATTAATTTATATATTTTTGGGATATAAATTTAACTGCCCTCGTAAATTTGACTCTCTCGCCATCTTTAACTTTAGTCATTTAAAATGCAAAAAAATATATAAGATTAAAAAAAAGAAACGTGCATCCTTCCGGTCTCAATCGAAGTCATGTTGACAAATTCGCCTACAGGCAAGAGTCATCACATCATCCCATCAGGTTCCTAAGCCTCTCATTCAAGTGCAAAGAGCTGCTATGTGAGTGCTCGCAATGGCACCCTTTGTCATGTGCCTCCTTCTCTTCCGTCTCTGCCCGCTCGGTGTAATAACTTAAAATCCCATAATAAAGCTACTTACTGCCTTCGTCGTTGTCGTTGGTCTAACAATAACTATTTTTCTTTGGATTTGGCTTTACTTACTTGGCTCGAATTGAGTTCTCTAACGCAAATGTGCAAGTCAAGTCAAGTGCATACGTCAGTGGCTTCAACCACCTCCGAAACGGGGTCCAAGTGCATGGCATCAATTTTTTTTTTTTTATTTCTGCAAAGAAGAAATTTCCTGCCGAGCCACTGGATTAAGATTGAATTTTTCTTTTCTCTTTTTTGTATGGGTGCAAGTGTGTGTGTGTGTTATCTGGTCCTCGTCAGGTGAAGAGTCGTTTAGATATCACATACAAAAGGCTGCTAAAAATATTTTCATGTAGAAATAGAAATATTTCGCAATTGAAATTGGAAACGTTTTTACCATTGTTGTAGTGGCGCTTGGTTTGACCAAATTTTTAAAAAAGCCTGAAAGTATACCACACTTTTTTTGCTCGCTTAGGTATGAAAATTGAAAATTACTTTCCTAAGAATAATTTATTAAACATTAATTCCTAGTTATATTAGCTGTAGATTATTGATGAGTTAGTAAAAAAAGAACAAAACTTAAATAAATTATGTATGAAATAATACTATCGATTTGTCATCACAGAGTCGCTACCCATTTGACTCGATATTGTATCGCTGTCAGATGTCAAGTGACAATCCTAGTGTCAAGGGCATGTGGGTTGCATTTCCGTCTGAATGTTAGGTGGCTTTTCTAAAGCCCAGCTTCCGTCTTTCCGTTCGGGACCGTCAAACAGTACACATCGTGCCTCTCTTCCAATTTTTTTTATATAAGTCGTGGTCTCGCAAAAGAAGTACAAAAATAACTTTCAGTGCAGTGGCAGCAGACAAAACGCAAATAAAGACATAAAATAAAACCAAAATAATAAAGAGAGGGCACCGGTTTTAAAATTCATCCAGAAACTTCGAGAAAAATAAAACAAAACCTGAATCGAACGGAAAAATCTTTAAATAGTGGTGTGCCAATCCCCAAAAGGGTAATTATTGTGCTAGGTTTTTGGTTGTGCAGGTGCTTATGTAAACCATCCGCTCATGCATATTTGCAGGGAGTGGCCCCAAGTGTTAGCGAAGCTAACCTCAATTGGTCATCCAGTTGCCGATCTTTGCACGCGGCGATCGAGCTATGAGTCGATGCTAGCATCCATATAAAAGTACACAGCAAGCTCCCGCAAGTGTCTCTCAGAGGCTCAGTGCAGATGCCCCTAGAAGTCGCACTTTACACTTCCCTATAAAGTCTCACCGCGAGTGTCCAGCGGAGTCTCAATGCAAGTGCCCTAAGAAGTCTCACTTTAACCAACAAATTGGAACCCCACATAACCCTAAACGTGCATAGCAACAACACAAAGCACTCCAGTGTCCCATGTGTGTGTCTCAGTCGCCAAGCCAATAGCGTGATCATCAAATAACAGAAGTCGAGGAAAAGTGATGCTCAATGAATACCAAATAGCTTAGGTTTTGGTTTAAATTAGTTTTATTTTTTTTTAATTTTTTGTTTTCTTAAATTGATTTAGTCGAATGCAAATCTAACGACACGAAGATAAGTGGTGCAAAAGTGTAAAAGAAGCAAAAACAATGATCATTTTCTGTCTTTGTGACGAGCATTCAATGTGTGTTATCTAAAGCCAACCAAAAATTATCTGAACCAAATTGCACAACCCAAAACCTAAACAAAATTACAGCATCCAACTTAATCAATCATCAAACCAGCATGAAAGATCTTTCAGCAAAGGGATTTGGATTAAAAACGTAAGTGAAACAAAACCAAAACTTTATGGCCTTTTCTTTGTTTTGATTAACAGTTTGCCTAGCCGATCGGCGCCAGCTACTGATAAGCGATCGCCTCTTTACATCTGCAAAAATGATAAGAACTGTAATAGGCCGCTTGTCAAATTTTTGGTTAAGCCGCAAAGTAGGCAACGTTTTTTTGTTGCACTTAGCCACTGCACCAAGTCTAGCTCTGAGTGTAACTCCCTCTATAGTTGGCATTTGTTTATCAATTTAATTGACCTGCGAATGACTAGGCAGTCAGCTGAGTAGTTTAAATTGGCAAACATATGTTGATCGCAGAACAAGGGAAATAGAGATTTCCGGAAAACTAGGCCGCCCAACTACCACGTTAGTTTACTGTCTTTCTTTCTCCTGATATACCTCTCAGCGAACAGTTGTGCGCGCTTAACATTCGAACAAAGAAAAAAAGTATATTTCCAAGTGCAGTTAAAAGTATAAAAGTGAAAATATTTATAAAATTAATTTTCTTCGTTTTACTACTTGCATCGTGAGTATTAAAAGCAATTTTCTTTATAAAAATCGTGTGTTAAAATTTTGTGCTCCTAGTTGGTCGAATCTAACCTGCTAAATACCCCAGTCAGCCAGAAAGAACAAATTGAAGTGTCCAGGGAGAAAGTATTCGCCCAATTTAATTTCATGGTGCCAATTCCCTAAACGGGTAAATAAATAAATTACAATAAAAAGTTTGTGCGATTACTGATCGAAATTTTAATTTTTTTTTATTTCTTTGATCAGAATCGGCACTATGTGTCAAATTAACTAATCCATAGTTAACCGCAAAAATACCCTATCAACCCCCGAAGTGAATTTCTTGGCTAAATGGCATAAGTTCCAGCCGCTGCATTAAAGCCAATTAATTGCCACCAACAAAAGCTTTTACTTTTCCATGCGCATATAAAAGCTTTTATGCCTCAGTTGCTTAGCATATCACCAACAAGGAATATTATACTACTGTCGAGCAGATGAAGGGTTAACCAATGACGATGCACGCGCTGGCTCCGGCTATCGGGTTGTCGGCCATTGGGGAGGGTTCCAATAATATCGTATTGGCTAGGGCTCGAAAGCTTATTCGATTAATTATTAAAAAAAATCGCGTGCTAAGTGAAAACAGTAAGCGGGGTACAGAAATAAGACATAGAAAAGATTAAAAAGAATGAGAGGAGAGTAGAAAGGATTGAAAGAAATAGCTACTAATTTATGCCCTCATTGGTGTTCACACAAGGCTACGCTGATGGATATGTAGCCCACTTGCCCACCCTACCTTGACCACCTTCCATACCTGAATATTTTTATAGGTGATCCCTTTGAAAAGTCAAAGACTCTCACCTTACCCTCTGCTTAGGCGGCATGGCTCCGGAATAAGGAACGCTTTAGCAAGAATTCATTTTAACAAATAATATATTCAAAGTAAAATATAAACTAGACATTGTGAAACTTATTTAAAAAAAATAAACTTCAAAGAAACTTCATAACAAACGCAAAGAAAATCTAACTAACAAAACCAGAAGGGAATAGTGGCAAATAAAAATAAAAATAAATTTAAACTCTAAGTATAAATATTAATTTTTAAATTAAAAATAGACATAGATATTAATGGAAGGTTAAAATATGTGTGAATTCATTTGGACTAAATTAGTGGCAAAAGAAAAATATTTAAAAAGGTTTTTCGCAGATAATTAATATTTAAAGCCTTGTTGGCTAGTGTATCTCACACAATGCAAAATGTAAGACAGCCAAACAGCTGTTGCTTAGAAAAGCAAATATCAGTAATCTTCTTTTGGACAATTATAACGGTGGTTCTCTTAAATTCAGCTTGCCAATGCACAACAAAAAAAAATATATATAAATATTCAAACTCAAGAGATTTGCCTCAAGAGCATAATCACTTACACTGAGATCCGGTGAACTCCAAAAGCGCTTTCGGGGCTGCCGATTCCTGTAACCAAATTTTATGTAATTGTTGCTGGCCAAAATTAAAACATTATATGAATTTAAGCAAACCAGGGGAGAATAGAAGAAAAGCGAATATATCCAGGAGAGGGAAACGGGGAGTACACTTTAAGGCATTGCCATGCGTATTCTGCTCTCACGATTTAGATTTTTTCCTTTTTAGCCACACACACATATAAAAAAAAATTATGCAATCATTTTAGCGTTGGAAAACTAATTTTAGTTAAATTAAATATAGGTATAGCTACGTTAAAAGCAGTATTCTCTGCTCATGGCCACTCTAGCACTTCTCAAGGGGTCACTTCAAAGCGGTTTGAGGTTAGTTTGGGGTACTAACACGATCGCCATTTTTCCATCGAAGGCGGCGTTTTCACAACTTCCTTCAGTTATATGAATTGGGAATTTTTCCAGGGGTTTTTCCAGCACAATTCATCGAATTTTCCGCCCGTTTAGCAGAACGCTGCGCTAGGCCAAAACACGTTGCTAAGCAAACCGACACAACTGAACCTCGCTCTGGAGACGTTTAGTCATTTGCTCCTCTTCTTCGTCTTCTTTGTCCGTGGACTACTAAGAGCGCGCTCTTAAATTTTGCATGGAGCGCTTAACTTCGTTTTAGTTATTGAAGAGAACCATATAACCAAAACAGCTGCTTTTATTTATTTAATTGCAATTTGCACAAAGGTCAATGCCCTTTTGCTGAGACAGCCCAATCCTCCATATACATTTAGATACGTAAAAATGGTAAATCGCAAGAAAGTTTAGGTCAAATTGACGAATTTCATGGAGGTTAGGATGGATGCAATCAACATATGAATTTTAAATAAAAAGCGTGTACTAGGTAATAAGCGCCAAACCTGAAAAATAGGTTTGCGGACACAAAAAAAAATTATTCCTATACTGATCCCTATCTAAGCTCGTCTTGAGACTCACCCATATGAATTTGGCGCCGGTAAAAATAATAAATAATTAGACAATTCAGTCTGCTTTTACTTTTCCTCAGTGGCTGATGGTTGCTGCTGCTTGGTGCGGTGCACTCGCGCTTGTAAAATTTAACTTTGTTTTAGCAAATCGAGTCACTTGAAAAAATATACTTTTCGCCTTGTACGGCTGATGCACGTCTGCTACTGATGGCCTCAAAAATGGAAAAGATCTAGACGACGCCCTATTGAAACCAGGAAACTTTTTAACAGTGGCAGAAGAAAGTTGCCATCTTACTTTCGCGTCTGTTAGCCACTTTCACCACTCGTGATCAGCTGGTCTGTGTTACCTAACTAACTATTCCTGACATAAAAGGAAACTGTGCGTGCTTTTAGGCTGTCCTGAAATTGTTTTTATGTGACCCAAGCTGCACTACAAAATCCCCCAGGCCAAAATCACACTTTAGGGTGAGGCAAGTCAACCAAAAGGGTGATACCAGCTTGGGAAAAACCTACAAATTATTGTTTCATGTCTTTGGCGTGGTATTTTCCAATTGCTCTGCCCTGGAGATCTTCCAGTTCATAATAACAATTGCCAAGTTTACTTTTTATTCGAGCTTTGACAAAATTAGGGGCCAATTTAGCATTAAAACCTTTGCTAAAATTACTCTGCTGAAAGTTACGGCGAAATACCTCTTGCCCCACGACAAACGATACCTGCCGACTACGCAGGTTATAATTTCTTTCATTTCTATCATGTTGAACTCTCATTGCCTCCTTAGCCGTTCGGCGCAACAAATCAAAGGAGTCCTCTCTGGAAAATTCGACCGTTCTATCCTCAAGTAGTTCTAGTTCTCGCAATAGCTTATATGTAGAGCCATCCGTTATCATTTGCTGGCCAAAAGCAAGTTTATACGGACTGGCTCGCACTGCACTGTGCACCGAAGATCGCAAAGCACAGCAAATGTTGCTGAGCTGCTCATCCCAATTCAATTGGTCTGGGCGTATGTATGCTCGTATAGCTGCAATCACCGATCTATTGACCCTTTCCGATGCATTTGCTTGCGGGGCATGGATTGCAGTATACGCATGTTGGACGTGACATTTTTGAAGCAGAGAGTTAAATATATATGATTTAAACTGCACACCGTTATCGGAAACTACCACTTCTGGCACCCCGAAGCAATGGAACAATTCATTTTCAATATAGGGTAAAATTGCATCAGCTGTGCATTTTTTTACGGCTTTTAAAAATGGAAACTTGCTAAAATGATCTAGCACGATAAAGATGCCGATGTTCCCCGATCGACTGCGTGGATAGGGCCCCAAATAATCTACGTATAATTTTTGAAAGAATCTTTCAGTCTCACCAGATTTCCCGAGGGGCGGTCGTAGAGTACGATTAGGTGGCTTAGTGCATTTACACACCTCGCAACGGTTAACAAATGCTTTTACATCTGCAACCAAATTAGGCCAGTAGTAATAACGCCTTAATTTCTCTAGCGTTTTACTTATTCCACAATGAGACGCCAAGGAATGCTCATGAGAAAGTTTTAGGGCATTATCTATAAGCTCTTTTGGGAGCCACAGCTTCCAACACTGGTCATCGGCAATTTTTTCACCAGTCGCATGTTCAGCTCGACGATAAATAAATTTATCAATAACTTTAACGTCTGGCATGTGAGATTGGTTTTGCGTTATTTTTGCCTTCAAAGCTTGGTAGTCGTCTGAATCAAAATGTTTAGAACTGAGATCTACGATCATGTCAGAACTCACTTCAGCCAATTCTGGAGAAAACACCCGTGAAAGTGCATCCGGCACAATGTTTTGGCTGCCTTTCCGGTGTTGAATCGTGAAACTATATCCCTGCAGTTTTAAAGCCCATCGTGCTAAGCGACTACTTAGGTCTGATTGCGACATTAACCATTTCAGTGACGCGTGATCGGTGATCACCGTAAACTGCTGACCCTCTACATATGCTCTGAACTTTTTTATACTTAGCATGGCTGCCAAGCATTCCTTCTCGGTTACAGAGTAGTTTCGCTGACACTGGTTCAGCTTTCGCGACATAAAGGCGATGGGAATTTCATCTCCTTCCGGATTCACCTGCATGAGCACACCCCCAACTCCCGTATGGCTAGCATCACAATGGATAAAAAATGGGATATTGAAATTTGGAGAGTGTAATACTGGTGCTTTACACATTTCTGATTTGAGTGTTTTGAATGCCTGATCTGCTGATTCTGACCATGTAAATTGCCGTTTTTGCTTGAGGGTATCTGTTAAAGGCGATGCTATACTAGCATAATTGCGGATAAATTTGTGATACCACCCGGTCATGCCAAGAAAGCGGCGAAGCTGTTTCACTGAACGCGGAACTGGGTACTCGCTGATTGCGGCAATTTTATCTGAGTCCATGCGAATCATTCCATGACCGACTACATGGCCCAAATAACGAACCTCCTGGACACAAAACTTGCTTTTCTGCACGTTAAGCGTTAAACCAGCCATTGAAAGTTTCGATGCTAGTTCTTTTAATACCCATAGATGGCGTTCAAAATTATCGGATACTATTAGAAGGTCATCCAAATAGATAAACACTTCGTTCTTTAGAGAGGCCGGGATTATTCTGTCCATTAATTTGGACATTGTTGCCGGAGCATTAGTTAACCCAAAAGGCATTACCGTAAATTGGTATAAAGCCCTGCCAGGCACAGTAAAGGCCGTTTTGTCCCTTGAACTAGGCTCTAATGGAATCTGCCAAAAAGCATCTTTTAAGTCCAGACTCGTTATGAATTCAGCCTTCGGAAGACGACTAAGTATCCCATCTATTATGGGCAATGGATATGCATCTTTGCGTGTGTTTTCGTTAACTTTACGGCTGTCTAGACAAAGACGCACTTTGCCTGGCTTGCGTACTAACACAACCGGCGAAGACCACGCACTTTCTGATTCTTCGATGACTCCCAGCGCCAGCATGCGATCAAGCTCTTCGTACATTTGTTTTTCAATCGCTGGGGAGACGGCATAATGCCTCTGCTTAATTGGTTTAACGTTTCCTACATCGATAGTGTGCGAGATCAAGTTTGTTTTCCCCAACCCTTTTTCTGAGAATGATGGAAAACATTTTATGGTCTGAGCTAACCGTATTTGTTGTTCCTCAGTTAAAGATCTTAATTCCATCTGTTCTAACGCCCCAACACTGGCAACATTTGATTGTAGAGATAAACCTACTGGTAAGATACCAAAATCAACCCAGAAATCAATACCTAAGTACAATGGTTGTACTAAAGATGGTACTATGTAAAAAGTAATGGGCTTATTTTGATCCCTGTAGTTAACATTTGTGCGGATTTTTCCTATTATTTCTTGCGTTTTACCATCGGCAGTACGCACGGTAGACGAAATGGACTTATATTGAATTTTATCTTCTAACAACTTTTTTGCAAAACTACCGCCAATACAGCTTATGGATGCTCCAGTATCCAAAAGGGCGGTTATAGTTTGGCCAAATAAAGTGACCTCTGCATAGGGTCTTAAATCATGCGCCACAATCGCAGATATTAAGGCTCTACGTTCCGTTTTTTTTCTTTTTAAATATTCTTTCCGACGGGACTGAGATCGAGTCGTTCGACTTGTAGGAATTTTGGTAGTGTGATCGGTTATACGATTGTGCAAGAGTATGGCGGGGTGATGGGACAAATCTGGGTTATTAAATGTGGGACTAGAATCCTCTTCTAATCGGTATTGGTCGCTTTCGACGCAAACTGTTTGCGTGCACCTGTCGGTGGTGCACGAGATGGACCGTTTTTTGGACTACATTTCGGGCAACTTGGCTTATAGGTATCTGGCTGCCCACAACCATAGCAAAAGACCCGGCGATCAGACACACAATCCTGGTACCTATGGCCAACTTTGCGACAGTTCCAACATAGCAAATTAATAGCAGCCAGTTCGAGCTCACTATCATCAGTTTCTATTTCCGATTGTAGAGCTACTTCATGTACCATTCGGCGAGGGGCTGGACGTGGCTTATTCAACTGCGGCTTCAGTACTGTTTGTACAAACACCTCTCGTGTCCTAACTACTTGACGAAGCTGAGCCACGGTAGTTATTTTCTCGTAAAGAAGTTCATGCTGGATTTCGGCCAATAAATTGGAACGTAAAGATTCCAAAAGTGACGCTTCTGACAACGGAACAGACAACTTGTCTGCTAACAGAATGATGGACTCATAGAATTCATCAAACGGTTCGTTTTCTTTTTGCTTGCGTCTGTCAATTGATGCTCGGATGTTGACATCAGTGCGCTCGTCCTTAAACTGGACTCGCAAGGCATCGCGCAAGGCAGGCCAACGAATTACTGATACGCTTTTATGGTAGCGCCAGAACCAGTCATTCGCACTGCCTTCAAACAAATTGCTAGCATACCCTGACAATAGGTCATAATTCCCATTTAGCGTTTGCCAAGTGAGAGCTTCAACTCGATAAATAAAGTCATCCACGGACATGGCTGACTTTCCCGAAAATTTTAACTTCCAATTGCTGATTATCTGGCTAATACGATCAGGGCGCAAGTCTCCATTCATAGGAGATTGCCTATGACCAGTAAAATTACCAGCATTGCTAGTACTAGGAGCTTGTACATCTATCAGATTCTGTTCAGGGGTCGTATGATCAGGTGCCCTTAGCACTGGAGGCGAATGAGCAACATGAGGAGCTTGAGGTAATGGTGCCGTTTGAGGTTCGCGTTGCACAAAAGCAGATAATAAATTTTGAAACCCCGCAGCAATAGCTCGACTTAAAGCTTCAGTTTGCCTATCTGAGACAGCAGTCATGGTATCAGTTATTGTCTGTTGCATTTCACTGACCGTTGGCGAGGCGTCCGCAGTTCTAGTAGTTTCTTCCCGCTGCTGATTAGACGAGGCCATAACGACTTGGGGTTCAGATGGTGCGTTTTTAGCGCTATTCCTAGTACTCGTTGGCATATCAGTTGATACTGTCTCTGGAGGTATTTTAGGATGCTCCAAACTGGTATCTGCAGCTAAGCTTGAAGAGGAGTAGTGCAAAGATATTTTGCAAACTGGACAAATCTTTCTGCTTCCCACTCGGTTGTGAAAACAAACCCTATGGAACGTGTGTCCACAACTTGTAGTTAAAACCTGAGCCGAAAATTCAATATTAGTTAAGCAAATATAGCATTCAATTCTCCAGTTTTCCGCTGAAGCTAAATTTTCGCAACTGTGAGCTAAATTTGGCATTGCCAATTAGCGATTGAAAACAATAATATAATAAAAAGAACAAAAAAAAATAAATCTCAAAACTTGCTAATCAACAATAAATTTTCATAAATATTTCCGGAGACCATGCACACTTCAGATAAGGGTAAGATATATATATATATTGTGCAACAACTAAAAGGCATGAAATAAGGTTATAGAATACGTTCCACATTCAGACAAAAATTTCTTAGTTGAACGGAAGGCCATAGTTACAACCATTTAAACCCAAATCCAAGAACAACTTCTAAATTTTGTTTCTTGCTGAATGATAGAATAAAACAGTGAATAATAGAGCAATAGAGAGAAATGAGGAAAAAGAGAAAATTAGTATATCTTGAAGCACTGATAGTCCACTTAATTTGAAAGTAGGACTTAGTCCAAAGTACGTTCGATACTCAAGAGGGGATTATAGAAACTTTGAAAGATGGTCATTTTAAGCACGGTGTTGAGATTACTTCTAAATCAAAACGCTTCCAGTACACTTGAACCATATGCAAGAATTTTAGCTTTAGGAGAGACTAGATAATAAAGCCATTTAGAAGCTGTTATTTATTCTATAGTTCTCACTTTAAAACATAAATACAGAAAAAGAAAATTTAAAGAGAATAAAGGTAGAAAAAGGAAAAAGATTATATTCTTTTGCCGTAATAAGCCACGGTGTTAAGATTACTGTGAAATCAAAACATTTCCAGTAAGCTTGGACAATTAGAAAAAGTTGTAGTTATTACAGAGTGTAGGTAATAAAGCTAAGCTGAAGCTGTTATAAAATCCATAGCGCTCAAATATCTACAATTAAGAAAATTAGAATAGAAGAAGACAATACTAGAGAGGAAAAAGAATTTTGTTACACCCGATACTGATTAAAATGTCTGATGTAATGACATGTAGAAACAATTGTAGGTTATGCGGGGCTTGCCGGTTAATAAGCAAAATTTAATAATATTAAAAAAAATTACTCAACAACAGGCCCCTAAAGTTGGGCGCCAAAAATAATTATCTAAATAATATTAATAACTGTAGCATATCACCAACAAGGAATATTATACTACTGTCGAGCAGATGAAGGGTTAACCAATGACGATGCACGCGCTGGCTCCGGCTATCGGGTTGTCGGCCATTGGGGAGGGTTCCAATAATATCGTATTGGCTAGGGCTCGAAAGCTTATTCGATTAATTATTAAAAAAAATCGCGTGCTAAGTGAAAACAGTAAGCGGGGTACAGAAATAAGACATAGAAAAGATTAAAAAGAATGAGAGGAGAGTAGAAAGGATTGAAAGAAATAGCTACTAATTTATGCCCTCATTGGTGTTCACACAAGGCTACGCTGATGGATATGTAGCCCACTTGCCCACCCTACCTTGACCACCTTCCATACCTGAATATTTTTATAGGTGATCCCTTTGAAAAGTCAAAGACTCTCACCTTACCCTCTGCTTAGGCGGCATGGCTCCGGAATAAGGAACGCTTTAGCAAGAATTCATTTTAACAAATAATATATTCAAAGTAAAATATAAACTAGACATTTTGAAACTTATAAAAAAAAAATTAACTTCAAAGAAACTTCATACCAAACGCAAAGAAAATCTAACTAACAAAACCAGAAGGGAATAGTGGCAAATAAAAATAAATATAAATTTAAACTCTAAGTATAAATATTAATTTTTAAATTAAAAATAGACATAAATATTAATGGAAGGTTAAAATATGCGTGAATTCATTTGGACTAAATTAGTGGCAAAAGAAAAATATTTAAAAAGGTTTTTCGCAGATAATTAATATTTAAAGCCTTGTTGGCTAGTGTATCTCACACAATGCAAAATGTAAGACAGCCAAACAGCTGTTGCTTAGAAAAGCAAATATCAGTAATCTTCTTTTGGACAATTATAACGGTGGTTCTCTTAAATTCAGCTTGCCAATGCACAACAAAAAAAAATATATATAAATATTCAAACTCAAGAGATTTGCCTCAAGAGCATAATCACTTACACTGAGATCCGGTGAACTCCAAAAGCGCTTTCGGGGCTGCCGATTCCTGTAACCAAATTTTATGTAATTGTTGCTGGCCAAAATTAAAACATTATATGAATTTAAGCAAACCAGGGGAGAATAGAAGAAAAGCGAATATATCCAGGAGAGGGAAACGGGGAGTACACTTTAAGGCATTGCCATGCGTATTCTGCTCTCACGATTTAGATTTTTTCCTTTTTAGCCACACACACATATAAAAAAAAATTATGCAATCATTTTAGCGTTGGAAAACTAATTTTAGTTAAATTAAATAAAGGTATAGCTACGTTAAAAGCAGTATTCTCTGCTCATGGCCACTCTAGCACTTCTCAAGGGGTCACTTCAAAGCGGTTTGAGGTTAGTTTGGGGTACTAACACGATCGCCATTTTTCCATCGAAGGCGGCATTTTCACAACTTCCTTTAGTTAGATGTATTGGGAATTTTTCCAGGGGTTTTTCCAGCCCAATTCATCGAATTTTCCGCCCGTTTAGCAGAACGCTGCGCTAGGCCAAAACACGTTGCTAAGCAAACCGACACAACTGAACCTCGCTCTGGAGACGTTTAGTCATTTGCTCCTCTTCTTCGTCTTCTTTGTCCGTGGACTACTAAGAGCGCGCTCTTAAATTTTGCATGGAGCGCTTAACTTCGTTTTAGTTATTGAAGAGAACCATATAACCAAAACAGCTGCTTTTATTTATTTAATTGCAATTTGCACAAAGGTCAATGCCCTTTTGCTGAGACAGCCCAATCCTCCATATGCATTTAGATACGTAAAAATGGTAAATCGCAAGAAAGTTTAGGTCAAATTGACGAATTTCATGGAGGTTAGGATGGATGCAATCAACATATGAATTTTAAATAAAAAGCGTGTACTAGGTAATAAGCGCCAAACCTGAAAAATAGGTTTGCGGACACAAAAAAAAATTATTCCTATACTGATCCCTATCTAAGCTCGTCTTGAGACTCACCCATATGAATTTGGCGCCGGTAAAAATAATAAATAATTAGACAATTCAGTCTGCTTTTACTTTTCCTCAGTGGCTGATGGTTGCTGCTGCTTGGTGCGGTGCACTCGCGCTTGTAAAATTTAACTTTGTTTTAGCAAATCGAGTCACTTGAAAAAATATACTTTTCGCCTTGTACGGCTGATGCACGTCTGCTACTGATGGCCTCAAAAATGGAAAAGATCTAGACGACGCCCTATTGAAACCAGGAAACTTTTTAACAGTGGCAGAAGAAAGTTGCCATCTTACTTTCGCGTCTGTTAGCCACTTTCACCACTCGTGATCAGCTGGTCTGTGTTACCTAACTAACTATTCCTGACATAAAAGGAAACTGTGCGTGCTTTTAGGCTGTCCTGAAAATGTTTTTATGTGACCCAAGCTGCACTACCGCGATTAAGCTTTACTGCATATGCTGATCTAGTGAAAGCTTCTCTTTTACGCAAACATTCGTTGGCCTTGAACTTGAAATAAATATTTTATTGGCATGCAAAGCGAACATATGATTTGCAAACCAACTGCGCTACACATGCCTACAAAATATTTGATTTTTGATTTTCACATTGCCTTCACTTTTTGCATATAAAAATATCTATATGCACGACCATATTCTATATTGTTATCTTACTTTATTATTATATATTATATTTATCTATTAACTCTATATATCAAACTCATCTCTACTTGTTTATTATCGTGTCCTTTGGTTATTATATTAGAATGTTAGTCATAATGATAAACTCCTATAATAAATTGTATTTATATTTGTCTTGCAAGCTTAAAGCTATTATTCTTTGGAACCATGCATCCTGAAACGAGATAGGGTAATCTGGCAGGGACTTATTTAAGGGATCCTGTCAAAATTAAATCTTTTTCAGATGGCCTTACAGGATCTAGGTAGGGTGGCAGTAGCACTTTAACATCAGTGCGAAAATATAAATAAGTCCAATTTTAGTTAGACCTATTACACTATTTTTTTTTTTACTAGTTTATTGAGCCTTCCTTTTTCCGCTCTTTTTCCTTATCTTAAAACAGTACGCGATTTTTTAATATATTTATGTGACTGCGGAGCATATTAACTTCGGTAAATTTAAACCCACCCCACTGCCGATCCAGCCGTTGAAGCCATATCGATCAAAGTTAATCGACCATCAGCTCTATAAAGGCATTATTTTTACATGACATGTTACAGAACTGAATGAGGTGTAAAGAGTGATTCGTAAATAACATTTGTGTGCACATTTTTTTTTATTCTTTTGGCTAAATGCCACAGTTAAATTGATCAACATGGTTAACATGACTTACAGTCATCCAATACACTGAGAAATTTTGATCTAAAATAAAATTTAAATTTCAATCTACTTTTTTTTGAATTTTAATTTTTTCATACACTATAATAATTTTAATTAATGCATACACATAATAATCTTTTGAACTTCATATTATTATATAAAATTCTATTATATTATATTATATTATACCCTTTTATATTCTTATTGCTATTACTAATGTTAACTTTCAGCTTACCTTTTCTTTCCTTGTCCGCATTCTTTTTGATAGTTGTTTAGTCAATCAAATAATTAAGTTAGTTAAATTTGTGAATGAATAATTGAAGTGAATATGGACTAATTTGTGTCGTTATGGAAGCTATGTCAAACCGAAGTAAGCCAATGTTGTAGTTGTCTCTGGATGAAGGGTCGTTTTTGTGTGAAACTAAAGAACTTACCGACCATGGTTGGGTGGGGATAGCGATGCATAACACCTGAAGGCGCTAGCTAACGCATCCGGAGATGCCACCGTACTCCTCTTCTCTCTTTCACTCTCTTAGAGATTTTCTTATCTTTCTTTTCTCTTTCTGGGGAAATCTCTTTCTCTCTCTCGCTTTCTCTCGCTCTTTCTCTCTCTGTCCTGTCTGAATGGAAACCAATAATAATAATAAAAGAAAAAAAAGTTAAGTCTCTGATCGGTCTCTAATTCTGGAACAATAGCACGCGAAATCAAAATTAAAATTTAGCACCAAGAAGCTCTGAGCGAGCTTTTGTTGTCGCACCCCCCCATTGCCGACCAGAACATGAAATAGCCTACACTCCCCCCATCATCTACTTTGAAATTATGTCTACATATGTTGCTTGGCAACCGGATGTTGTACAGTTAATGGAATGTCTACCTCTATACATTGACAATGGACTATTAGTTGGCATTTTCTAGTATTCTCTGGCATCGACAGGAAATGATAAACTTATTTCTCTTATTAATTTTCATTAATTTTTCAAGAAATCAGCACAATTGCACAATTGTTCGCATACTTGAAGAATTTTCAAGTAAATTAACCCTTTTGCCTGGGCCTTGGGACCAGCTGGTACCAACAAATAACAGCGGGTGGCACTCACCCCATGATGCCCTGGACAGCAGCAGCTTTGAGCCAGAGAGAGTCATATTTGTCATTGCATAATAATAAATGAAATTTTCATGCTGCGTCACTGTATAAATTCAGTGCATTTGCAAGTTGTTGGCAGAGGCAGGCAAACTATTCTTTTAAATAAATGCAAATTAATTAAGAGAGACAAGTATAAATTAAGTGAAAAATAAATCAGGACAGGTTGGGGTTTTGATAAAGTCAGGCAGATAAAGGAAAAGAAAGTGTTAAACAGGATAACAGAAAGTACAAAAGTGGTTCGAGGAATGAAAGAAGAAGAGGAGGCAATGATTTGAGCATATGCAGAACCCGAATCGAAATTAACCCTTTCAAATAACGAACCATTAAAGTGCAGACAACAGTCTTCTAGGCCCGATCAGTCAAAAAAGGAATCTTAAAGAAAGAACTTGTTGGGTTTTTGTTGGTCGAATTTCGAAGTAAACAAACAGATTTTTAAATATTTTTTAATATATTAAAATTTAACAACTTTATTCCACGCTATAGTGTATTAAAGTTCTAGTCCTTCCTGCCCACGTCTAACGGTTTATCTCACAAAAATAATTTCGTATCATTTTACTCGCCTTCGGTTTGACTTTTGACCTAGTTAATAATTTAGTGGTATACAATGACAACATTAGAAAGGACAGTGCCTATTCTACCCATCATTTCTTGTGTCACATTTGACACTAAGACTAATTTAATGGAAAATGTCCAACAAGGAACTTGAATTTCACTTCTTTTTTTTGGGAACACGCGAAGAAGTTTACGCCCCGCAGGCGACAACAAAAGAAAGCGAAACGCAAAACCCCAAGCGTGTGTGAGTGTCTCATATTTAAACTGACATATCTATTTATATGCAAATACCACACCCACACACACACACACACTCACATGTCACCCTGAACTCATACTGGGTGCGTGCTAAAGTCAAGTTGAAGCATTTAGCATTTCCCCGTTCTGTTGGGTTATGTTTTTTTGTTTTTTTTTATATTACTCTAAGCACAATAAATCAGGACGCAGGGGAAAGAAAAAATTAATAAATCTAAAGCCAATTAATTGACTTAACTGCTGGCAAGGGCAACGGCAAAGGGTCACAATTTATGGCCACACCATAAACTTGAACCCGCACATAATAGAAAACCTCACATACGGCCTGCGGCTTGAAATTTTAATAAACCCGCCAAAGAAATGCAAAAATAAAAATTGCTTCGCATAATTTATGCCCTGGGAAAACTGATCAAATCTAGTTTTCATGTTTTTTGTGTTAGTTTAGTTTGTATAAAAATAGTAAGCCTTGCCTTTGGCTGTCAACCCACATGCCTAGACGAATTTCCCAGTTTATTCATTCAAACTCGTACAGTCGTCGACAACAGTTCTATTCTAAACAAAATTTAGAATAAAAAAGTTTTATTTTTTCTCATTAAAAAACCAAAAAATTTTAGATGTGAATTTAAGTGTTTTCTAATATTATCCTCAAGGTGAGTATATAAAAGAAGCCTTTCTTATCCCTTCAACAAATTTTTAGGAGAGTAAAAATTCTTTAGCAAGGGTAAGGGTTACCCTTGACAAGATCAATTTCAAAAGAATATATTAGTTCTCGTAGAAGCCTTACGGTAGGAGTGGGCTTAACTCGTACCATCTGTAAGTACAATAGCCATTCAAGGTCTAGTTCGCACAGAGACGGGATGTGTTAGTTTAGTTTGTGAGAAAATAGCTAGCCTTGCCTTTAGGTGTCAACCTACATGCCTAGACGAATTTCCAATTTCATTCATTCTAACTCTTACAGTCGTCGACTACAGTTCTATGTATAGTTTTAAACAAAATTTACAATCAAATTGTTTTACATATCGAAAAAAAAACAAAAATATTTGTTTCTGATTTTAGTGTTTTATAATATTATTCTCAAGGGGTGAGTATATAAAAGAAGCCTTTCTTATCCCTTAAAAAAATTTTTAGGAGTAAAAATTTTTTAGCAAGGGTTACCCTTGACAAGATCAATTTCAAAAGAATATCGGCCTTGTTCCAAATTTCGATTCGATTTTCGTGTAAACGTTAATATTTTGCTATCGAATTCAATGGCGTTGTTTAGGTGACAAATAAACATACGGCTGCTTAATTCAAATTGAATTCAATTCGAGAGAAAAAGACAACGGAATCTAGTAACCAAAGATTTGATTGTCACTTACATATACTTTTGTTCCTTGCCTTACGGTTGGAGTGAGCTTAACTCTTCCCATCCGGAAGTACAATTGCTTTAAGGTCTTGTACGCACAGAGACGGAATGTGTTAGTTTAGATTCTGAGAAAATAGCATGCCTTGCCTTTTGGTGTCAATCTACATACCTAGACGAATTTCCTAGTTTATTCATTCCAACACGTACAGTCGTCGACTACAGTTCTACAGTTGTAAACAAAATTAAGAGTAGGATTGTTTTATTATCCTCGAACAAAAAATAGTAAAACATTTGTTTGTGATTTTAGTGAGTATATAATAGAAGCCTTTCTTATCCCTAAAATAAATTTTGAAGAGAGTAAGAATTCTTAAGCAAAGGTGTGTCAATAGAATATATGAGTTCTCGTAGATGTCTTATGGTAGGAGTGGGCTTAACTCTTCCCCTCTGTAAGTACAATAGCCATTCAGGGTCTAGAACGTACAGAGACAGGATGGGTTAGTTTAGTTTGTATGAAAATAGCAAGCCTTGCCTTTGGGTGTCAACCTACCTGGCTAGACGAATTTCCTAGTATATTCATTCAAACTCTTACAGTCGTCGACTACAGTTCTATAGTTCTAAACAAAATTTAAAATAAAATTGTTTTATAATATTATCCACAAGGTGAGTATATAATAAAAGCCTTTCTAATCCTTTAACAAATTTTAGTCGCCATTATAAAGCACTTCATGGCTACTTCACAGCCTTCGCCAGTAGCTGGTAAAGGTGACGGCTGTGAAAATAACGAAAAACTTGTTATTAGATGTTCCGAAAGCGGTATCGTAATATACGTTGTTCAATCCCAATTTTTTGAGCAGTATTCATAGCTTCAATTGTTTACCGATTTTTTGGATAAAAATTTTTGCTTTCTCTTTTTTCCCAGCAAATATTTTTATTCAAACCGAATGACCTGGAAAAGTGCCCCAGGAGATTTTTGAATATTTTGGATGAGAGTTAGTATTGTTCAGGAGGGTATGTATACCCAATTTCGAGTCAAAAGGTCTATTGGTTGACGAGTAATCTTTAACTAAGCTTAAACATAAATAGTGAGGATTATCTGGTCTAATACCACGCTTAACCATTCGCTTTTGATGGCAAATAAAAAGATTCAACGTATATATCCGGTAGAAAAATTCAAGAATTTTTACTCCTATTCCAATGGTCCCAAAATGATGGTCAAAGTTTTAAAATTCAAAATGGCCAGTTTCCAGATTTGA
Organism: Lordiphosa mommai; assembly: GCA_018904225.1. Lineage (NCBI taxonomy): Eukaryota > Metazoa > Arthropoda > Insecta > Diptera > Drosophilidae > Lordiphosa > Lordiphosa mommai. Next base: position 85,304 of record JAEIFT010000722.1, read on the forward strand.
CAATATCACCAATTTTCCACAGCTGATGTGTTTTTAAACCATATGCATTATAAAAAAATCAACTTTTTTAAGTGGTGCAACAATGCGCAATTTATAAAAACATAAAAATTAATATACTTTAGTATTTAGTTTTATTTAATCTTCATCACTGTCTTCGTTGATAATGATGCATTCGCCAGTTGTTTTAAATATATCTGTCAGTATCTCAGCCGGCTTGACGATCCCCGACTTGAATCGGGCATGACTTATGTAAAATATTACTGCAGCAATATGTGAGCAACAGCCAACAGTTCGCATGCCAATAGGATAGGTGCAATTGTGTCCATTTATACAGTCAAGTGTTTTGCCATTAAGTGTATACTTAATGAAAATGTGATATGTTTTTCTATTTATGTGTCTTGATTTAATATGTATCCACAGTAGATTAGGGCTTTCTTTGAAGTACTCCATATTAATAGTGCCATCTGCACTCTGCAACTCCGCTAACTAGCAAATAGATTGCGAGAACTGATATGAACCGTCGAAAAATATTTTGAGTTCATTTTCAGTAAATTCGGGAAAGTCTTCTACATCCGTACTGTTGATGTTGGCGAATTTAACCTTTTTTCGTATTAGCCCTTCTTTTTCCACATTTTCTGCCAACGGTTTGCCTTCTTTCATTTGAAAGCATTTTATTGTCAACTTTGCCACCAAAGCTGGTATTTTTGTTTCAAAATTCCATGTACCGCTAACTGCCCACCTGATTTTGGTCACGACCCGGGATTTGGTTGCTTCCAAGGTCGTCAGCTGATTTCTTTTTCCCTTTAGAGCTGGAATAAGAACTTCATAGCCTCTTCCTTCAAGGTCCGCCACGGCATCTCTAAATCCTCGATCTACGACAATAATATCTCCTGGCTGAAGCAATTTTTGAAGTCCATTCTGATCATTGAGCAATTGCTTTATAATTGTTGCGTTATTTACATTAGCAGTATAGGGTCCTACCATGTCAATTATAAATCCATTCGTAGTGCAAATTGTGATATTTTACATAAGTCATGCCGGATTCAAGTCGAGGATCGTCAAGCCGGCTGAGATACTGACAGATATATTTAAAACAACTGGCGAATGCACCATTATCAACGAAGACAGTGATGAAAGATTAAATAAAACTAAATACTAAAGTATATTAATTTTTATGTTTTTTATAAATTGCGCATTGTTGCACCACTATAAAAAAGTTGATTTTTTTATAATGCATATGGTTTAAAAACACATCAGCTGTGGAAAATTGGTGATATTGTCAAATCTGGAAAGTGGTCATTTTGAATTTTAAAAACTTTGACCATCATTTTGGGACCATTGGAATAGGAGTAAAAATTCTTGAATTTTTTCTACGGATATACGTTGAATCTTTTTTATTTGCCATCAAAAGCGAATGGTTAAGCATGAGTATTAGACCAGATAATTCACTATTTATGTTTAAGCTTAGTTAAAGATTACTCGTCAACCAATAGACCTTTTGACTTGAAATTGGGTATACATACCCTCCTAAACAATAGCTACAATCCCTCATCCAAAATATTCAAAAATCTCCTGGGGCACTTTTCCCAGGCTTATTCGGCTATGCCCTTTACAATAAGGATTTGTAATGGACATATACTCGAAAAGCAAGGCTAAATCAATGCGCCAGGGACCCATTACGAATAACGGCTATCTGAACTTTATGCGGGAGTTCCGCAAGCGCAATGGCGGGATGAGCATGGTAAATGCCTCGAAGGAAGGCGCCAAGATGTGGCGCAAGCTATCGCTGAGCGACAAGGAGAGATTTCGCTATATGGGCAGTAAAAGCGAATCCCGTGGCCACTCTTTGATTGATTGCGATACGCCCGATCCCTCTGCATCGGAGATGTGTCCTGCAAAGAAGCGTAAGCCGAATCCTTGTGCCATGAAGCGTTAACGAAATCCCTGTGCCAAAAAGCGCAAGGTCAATCCTTGTGCCAGAAACGCAAGCCTGCTTGTGCAAAGCCCAAGCCGAAGAAGTCTGTCTGCAAGCCAAAGCGTCCTAATGACCAACAATGGCTACCTGAATTTCATCAGAGCTTATCGGCGAAATCATTGTGGTTCTTTTTTGAAGCCCAAAGTTTATCTACGTGCATGGTGAAAACTAACATATACCAAGATTTTTAGTTACGATGAAAAACAAAAAAGTTTTTTCACTAGAACTATTTTTTAACCGACCATTTCTATGGCAGCTATATGCTATAGCCATCCGATTTTGATAAATTTTTCCAGAATTATGTGAAAACATATAAAACTAACATATACCAAGATTAATGACGCTACGATGGAAAACCAAAAAGTTTTTCTCACTAGAACTAGTTCTAGGACCGATCGTTCCTATGGCAGCTATATGATATAGTCATCCGATCCGGCCGGTTCCGACATATTAGTTGCGTGCAGTAAAAAGAAGACTCTGTGCAAAATTTCAGCTCGATAGCTTTAAAACTGAGGGACTAGTTCGCGTAGAAACAGACAGACAGACAGACAGACGGACAGACGGACAGACGGACAGACGGACGGACGGACAGTCGGAATTGAACTCGGCTCGCCGTCCTGATCAAGAATATATATAGTTTAAGGGGCCGGAAATGAATATTTCTATGCGTTACAAACTTCTGGGCAAAATTAATATACACTTTTCAAGTGTATAATATGATTGAGGTACGGGCCAGAATTACATCAATTCTGATCATAACCTCATTAACCGTTTTCAAATCCAATAGCCTTGAGTCCCGAAATCATGGCCACCACCTCAACACGTTTTTTTTTGAGACCTTAATTGGCAGGCCGATAACTTTTTGAACAGCCCACGAAATGTATCTTTTTTTTTCTTTTTTATTTAATTAATAAAAAACAAAACAAATAACCAAATTGAAAAAGCTCTTATAGTTTTCTTTCCAGAAATTTTTTTCAAAAACACTTATAAAACGCTGTTCAAAGATAGACCAAAGGACAAGGCAGGTTTACCAGGCGTATCGGCCCCCTATCCATATTTCAGGTATGCAGTTTCAGAGTACATCAACAGAAAGTAATTTATCGATTTTTGTTATACTTCTAGTATTAGAATTCTAGAAATTTATAAAACGATTTTTATCATTTTTAAAACACAAGCGTTTTTCGGGCTAACTAACCATTCTAAAATTTCTCAAATTTTGATGGTAATAGCTGGCATATTAACAATCCCCCAGAATAAAATAAATAAAATTCTATCCCTAGACGAAATATTTATCCAAGTTTTTTCTCTATAATTTTCTTAAGAACTTTTAAATCGGTGTTAAAACAAATAAGTTATGAGAACTTAAGAGCAGGCAGCTTTTGAAAATATCGAAAAAAATACGATTATTAAAAATATTTCGATAACTAGCCGATCGAATTTTTTCATAGTGATTTTTTTTGCTTAGCGGCCCAAAATACTTAAGAAAAAGTTGGTTTATTTCATTCCAGTTTGTGGAGCAGTGTATTGAAATTCCCGATATTTTTTGCTCACAGTAGTATATCGGAGATATAAATAGTTCAACTGCTGTCATGTTTTTTGGGTTATCTTCCGCTCTATCTTCCAACTAAAGGTTAATATTAACATATATGTCTGTGATAATTTTAGGGCTTTATTATGTCAATCATAACTGAAAGAAATTAAGTACTTCTCCCCTTTTGAAACGGTTATATCGAAGTTAAGCTTTCGTTTCGAAGAAGGTTTCGAATTTTGTAAATTTGTTTTTAATTGATTGTAGGTCAACTTCATACTGTACTTTATAGGGTGAACAGTACTGTATAGGGGAAAACTCAGATTTTCACATAGTCACTTTATTGGCAAACTTAAAAGTACTAAACACACATAGATCTAGCATATACTTTTCATAACTTAACCCTAAGGACAAACTATTTACACACACTTTTTCTCGTATCTAACCAAGAATGTTCTGCCTAATGCTAGACCAAAATCCTTTGCCACGTTTTGGTAACAATTCGTGTTCAATTTCTTTGTGATACTGTTCCAGCAATAGAGGATCGACGGGACCCCAAAGTTTTTTTCGGTGTAAAGGCTCCGCGAAGTTTGTCCAGCCAAGTTTTGCCCGGTTCGCGAATGATGGCCACAACCATCCACACCGGCAACTGTATAATACCAAAGGCAGTGATGGCCCAGCCCATAGCTGTAAATATTTAAAAGCATATTGAAAAGCTTGAGATTTAGCTGATGAAAAAGTCTTACCATAAGCCCAGCTGGGATAGATTTGTTCATTGTAGGTTAAAGGTTCATAAGTGGCATAGAAATAGATTAAAATGACGGTCATTATGAGGGGAGTAAAGACACTCCAGCAGAGTCGCCAATAAAGTCCCACTTTGCAACCCAACATAAATTCAATATCTTTGCACAGGCGATCGGTGCCATAGATCAAGCCAATGGTGTAGAGTTCAGCTATGCCCAAAACCAGAGCTATCATAGAGGCGCCAAAGAAGTCTACCAGAGTCAACATGTACTGATCACCCTAAAAAAACAGAAAAATCATAAATATGTCAAGTATAATTCTATAACAATTTGTAAGCCAATGAAAAAGCTAACCACCGCTATCAAAAGCGAGCATTGCCACTGCTTAAAGTGTGGAAAACGATCTCTTATAGCCGTCACTGAGCACGAAGTCATGGCTATATTCGAGCCAATTCCCAGCACAAACAGCATCAGAAAGAACAACACCGAGAATATTTGCGGCAATTGCTTAAACTTGGCTATGGCATCGGGATAAGAAATGAAAGCCAATCCTGCGCCACCCTTGACCACACTGCCTATATCATCTGTGCCAATTTCATGAGCCAAATGACCCAAAATGCCAAAAATGGTAAAACCAGCCAACATCGAGGTGGCCGTATCCAAAGCAGTGACTATAGTAGCGTCTCGATGCAAATTGTGTCCGAATTTGTTAAACGACGAGTACATAATAATGTTGCCAAAGCATACGGATAGCGAGTAGAAGCATTGCGTTACAGCTGCATACCACACTTTCGGATCCAAAATTTTACCCCAATTGGGTTTAATGAAATAGTAAATGCCATCCATGGCACCAGGCAAGGTAACCGCACGCACCAGCAAAACGCCCATAATGACGTAAGGGAAGAGGGCCAAAAAGTATGAGGCCTTGCCCGAACTTTTAACACCACCACGTATGATCAGAAAGACACACAGCCAGGAAACAAATAGGCCCACGACCAGCTCCCAGTTGGGCAGACCAATGCCATCCACAATATTATCCTTTTCATGCAGGACTTCCTTTCTGTAAAAATTGAAATATTTATAATCAATTGAAGTAAATTTAAATAAGTCCACATCCTTCTAGAGTCCTTTTTTTATCGGTTAGTAAGCAATAAATCCAGTGCTCGTTTTTGTTCAGTTATTCAAAAGCTCACTCACTTGTAATTTTTTATTTAGATTAGTCCTATTAAACAAAAAGTATAGAAGTACATATACATCTCTCGCCTACTAAGAGAACTTCATGAAGTTTGCTTCATTGTGTAAGTCTGCATGTTTGTCTGCATGTTTGTTTCAGTTGTGGAAAAACTGTTAAAGCCACAATTTTTAAGTAAGAGCATTAAAAGGGTTATCCCAAGTGACGGCCTCTTTTTCTTTATCCTTTTTGCGAACTTTTTTTCTCAAAACTAGGAAAACTCAGTGTTATTTGCCTTTATTAATACAAACTTAAGCTTCAAGAAAAAATTTTTCTCAAGTCAAAATATTCAAAAGCTATCGATTTATTGTAGTCGAAAGTCACTTAAGAAAAAACGGTAATCCATAGTCGACCACGATTCTGGGATATAGAGTAATCCGATATCAAAAAATTAAAAACATTTTAATCTGTAAGAATATCGCCATCGCTGCACAGTGGCACCCGTCGAACAAATATGGTATATAAAATTGCATGTGTACCCATGAAATTTTGAATGAACCCATCTTCTTTAAGATTTTCAAATATGCAACCCTTAATAAAATGAGAATTTTTTTTTTAGAAGATAAAGCCCTTTAAAGATGACCGATTTTAAGTTTTCAAGAAAACACAAATTCTAGTTAATTTTTTCCGCTTTCAGGTAGAATATCTTGAAAACAAGGAAACGAATCGTCTTTTTTTTTCTATTGATTGATGTACTTATTAAGTGTATATTACAACAAAAAAAGTTTGCTGTTAACTTTGTGTTTCTCCCTTTCCAAACACTTCTTTCATAGGTTGAACAAATATCTACCATTTGCCTTTAAAATTATTTGAGTATCTCATTTGGTTCAAAAGTTATAATTTTTGCAACGAAAAACTCAAATGGCGCCACTGTGCGACGGAACAAGAATTTTTTTATATATTGAAAATTTATTTTTTTATGCCGTTTCCGATTTTTTTTTCTAAAATTATTTTTTTTTTAAGTTGTCCTGATCATCTATACATATACATAAAAGTGAAAGTATGTATGTTTGTGCCTTATAGGCGTCTAAACCACTAAACCAATCATCAGGAAATTTTCACAAGATGTTCGTGTCGATCAGTAAAAAAGAGCCATAGGCTTTGACATAAGTCAGTGAACCAATTTGAAAGCGGTTTAATCTGGTTCAAAAGTGGTAACTCAGAAATTATTTAAGCTATGTACTTAATATTCGGTGTGTAGGTTCGGAATATGGAGACAAATATTACACTGGTTTAAGACCGTTTCTGAACCCACTGAATCGTCTCAGTGGTGGGTCAAAGCCTTATTTCAGAAATTTTTGAAGCCATAATCTAGAAATTTTGTATTTAGATCAGTTATATGGAGATAAATATCTCACTGTCTTAGGACCATTTCCGATGTCAGAGATTTTCTCAGGGTAATGCTGATTTCGAATCATTTTAAACCTATTTAAAGTTAGCTAGGAACGTAACGTAAAAGCGTCCATCCAGGAGCGAGACATTCGAGCTTTGTTGCGACGCTGCACTTTATTGTGTCATTCGTGTCCAGTTGGACTTTACCATCTGACTTTTATTTGATTTTAATAAACCGTCAATTGTGATGGCTCCCTTAAGGCATTACAAAATTCGACAAATATCGGGCTAAAAACACGGTAATTATGCGCGAATAAATTGTTTATGCACTTTTATCAGGGCGAGGGGTGGTAGCAACCGAAAATGCATTGCCACTAGAGATTCCGTCCAGCCCCGATCCTGACTCTAGTCTATTCCGACCTGTTCTGAACCCGAATCCAAATTTTAAATTCAATCCCGTACCGATAATCCCGCTTATTTCGTTTTCATAGGTAAGCTTTAGTTTAGGACTAGGTGCTAACTTAGAACAACTTGCCTTCAAGTTATTATCTTTTTACATTGAATATTTTTTACAATTAATCTGGCAATAAAAATCCAACATTGTATTCATTAGCAACATTTCCGACATTTTTTGCTCGCACTGGTTCTGGCCTAAGCGAATATACCCTAGAAATTGTACAACTCAGAAAAGAATAAAAAGAACATGAGAGTGAGTTCACAACAAAAATGAGCAACTGAGTGATTAAGTGAGTAAATTTCATTACTTTGTTTACTTATTAAAGCACCTTCAACCAACACCATCCTTAAATCATACCCATATGCTTAGCACTTACACAAAATACCACTCCGAGCTGGAGATCACACGTTTGTTAGATGTAAAATTTAGCTGCTTTATATCGCTGGCCGCTGAGTTTAAACAGTTGGTTCCCCATTCCGCACGGCATGTGGCCCAGGGCAATGGATTGCGAAACGAATCAACAAAATAACGACCAATTATGGCTACCAGGGCGGCGTAGTAAGTGCTGAGCATAAACACCTGGAATGCCTGACCGGCGCCAACACCTTAATGTGGGATAAGCAAGGGAGGAAAAGTGGGTTTATCCCCCCGAAAGAAAAAGGGAAAAAGTTGCAATGTATGTAACAGGGAAGGAAGCATCTCCGACCCATAAATTATATATTCTTGATCAGCATTAGAGTCGATAGAATTCGTCTGTCCGTCTCGTGTCGTCTGTCCGTCTGTCGTTGTCCGTTGTCCGTCTGTCCGTCTTCTTCTGTCTTCTGTCCGTCTGTTTGTTTGTTTGTATATAGCACCTTTTCAGTGTAGACTTGTATCTTCTGCCCAGATCAAGTTTGTTTCAAATTTTGCCACGCCCCCCCCCCCCCCCATGAAAAAAACTCATATCTCCACAGTTTTGAAATGTGATTGTTCATGACTTTTTTTAACAGTAATATGAACAATATCCCGAATTTGGGCAACCTTAAATGGATTTCGGCGGGCCGCTTCAACTTTTGCACATCGTGTGCGGCATGAGTAAGATAGAGATTTGAGATAGAGGGGTATAGGGGTAGGAGCATAGATTATTGGAATACATTTTTACAATTTTTGTAGTTGGTTAGAATTAGTGGGGACTTAAACCCATATACTTATGTATGCTGGAAATTTGTAATCTAATTGAAATGTTCTTACACTGCTTCGAGGTTTGGAATAAAGCTTAGTACTCAGACCAGCTAACGTCCGCTAAGCGGAACTGTGCAACTTCTTACGGTCGGGGTAAGATAAATTTTCAGTGTGACCACAAACTCGCAAACGGCCACACTGCAGCTTTGTTTTGTTGACATCTACAAATAAATTGAAAAATGCCGGAATATTTGCATGATATGTGGAGAGCAGAAGTCCTTGGCAATGCCTTAGTTGTGGGGATGACGGTGTATTGTGCAGCAATGGAGGAGGAAGAAGCAAATGCACGGAGCCAGCGTCGTAAATTTTGGGTGAACCCATATTTGCAGGGAAGATAGGAATAGAGGAAGGTTTGCTATCGATGTAAGTACAATTTATTAATACATTTTTCTATACATATCACTATGTTTTATAAACATTTTATAGTTTGAAAACATGACGCAGAACCCAGCAGTTTTTTTCGAAAATTTCCATATGATGGAGAGCAACTTTAATTGCCTTTTTGGAATGTTGGAGCAGCACTTGGTCCCGAAGAAAAACACTCGCCCAGACGCAATTCCGCCCAAGGCTAAGTTGGCCATTGTTCTGGAGTTAGTTAGCTTAGCAAAAATACAAACATTCATTTTAAATCAGGGACCGTAAATAACGATTTTTTTTTTTTCATCAAAAAAATCATTCGCTCATAATCACTCTATGAGAGTGGAAAATATACCAATCAAATCCCAGATGGCATATCTGTCCATTTGCACCATGACTTACAAATTTCTGAATTTTTTTGATAACTCTCAAAAATAACGATTAATAGCCTATTTCCACTGCCACATATATGTACATCAACAAATTTTGCTGTTCCACTACAAAAAAGTTCCATCAATGTTAACTTTACATGCTAACTCTAATGTCATGTTAAAATTTGGATGACATCCAAACATTTGCATAAGCTTTGTATACCTGTTTTACTCTATAAGATACGGTAATTTTAATTAGAAGCATAAACATAAAAATAAAGCATAAAAAAAACAATAAAGGGAAAAAAAGAGACCAAACATTACCCGGATTCGAACCAGCATATCAAAAAAACAAGGCGTCAAGCTTATCCACTCAGCCAATGGCTTTTCCGTAAATCAGGTAGCTTAATTTCTATTTATAGTTAATCGATACCTAATGTTAAAATGGAGTACTTTATGTTAAATTTCTCGGATTTTCTCAGTTTGTTTGGGGCGAGTACCAACATCATGCATTGATGTACATCCATTTAACATTAATTTTCATATAGAAGGCCCTGTGAAAAAAGTTCCATCCTCATCAACATCAGCTCGGATGTACATATATGTAGCAGTGGAAATAGGCTATAATTTTTAACATATTTTTTAAAACTCAAGAAATAACGATTAATTTTTTGATCATCAAAATAAAAATCGCAAATAAGAGTTATTTACGGATTTTAAAATAAAACTCAAGAAATACCGATTATTAATGAATTCAAAAAATAAAAATCTTAAATAAGAGTTATTGAAGGATTTTTAAATATATAACACATGAAATAACTATTATTTTTTGAGCATTAAAATAAAAATCTGAAATAAGAGTTATTTTATGATTTTTTTAAATTAAACTTACAAAAAACTGATTATTTTTTAAGTAAAAAAATATAAATCTAATATAAGAGTTATTTAATGATTTTTAAAAAAATCTAAAAAATAACGATTATTTTTTGATCAAAAAACTAAAAATCTAAAATAAAAATTATTATATGATTTTTATTTTTTTCCTCAAAATAAAAATCAAAATCAAATAACAGCTTTTTTAGAAGATGTATGTGGCCATGATTGCATATGGGAATAAACTGAAGGTACAGCAACCACTCAAGCCAATTTTAAAGAAAAAAAAATTGTGGAGAACTACCAAAATGGAACCCACGTAATATGTTGAGTTGGGCTGAAGCCTTCGAGACTCAATGGAACTTTCCGAACTGCATTGGTGCAGTTGACGGAAAGCATGTAGCAATAAAGGCACCACCCAATAGTGGAAGCGCTTTCTACAACTATAAGGTAAGTAGGCGAATAATAAGCAAACCTCTGAAAACAATAACATTTTCCATTTAACTCTAGGGCTTTCATTCCATCGTTTTGTTGGCGATCTGCGACGCATCAAATCGATTTACATACATCGATGTTGGTGCATATGGCAGCGAGGGAGATATGAATGCATTTTCCCATTGCAAGCTTGGACAAGCCTTATTAGCTGGAAGTATGCAGTTTCCGGAGGAAAGAATTCTTAATGGAGTACCAGCTCCATATTATATTGTCGGAGATGACGCATTCCCCCTCCATAAGCGCATCATGAAGCCATACGGTTCACGAAACCTGAGTGTGGACGAAAGAATTTTTAATTATAGGCTGAGTAGAGCCCGGCGTAGTATAGAGAATACATTCGGCATTCTCTGTTCTAGGTGGATTGCTGTACAACGCACCTTGCTTTGTAATCCAGACAAAGCACAACAAATTGTTGCAGCATGTTGTTTGCTCCACAATTTTTTGATGCGTACATGTCCCAATCCGTATGGTGTAGTACAGAATTCTCTACTACCAGAAAGCACAGCACTTTCACCTCTTTCTACCTTCCGTGGCCGGCCTCAGGACTATCCTAAGTATGTCCGGAATAATATTAAAGAATATGTAAACAGTGAAGCTGGCTATGTTCCATGGCAAGAGGAATCTGCTGGTGTCCGTAGGACATAGCAATCAATAAATAAATAATTTTAATTATATTTTCTCCATTTATTTATTTATTATATTTTTTTTCTTCTGTGTCTTATGAACTATCTTACTATCTATTTCTTATTCTACTTTGCGGCTCTAAGGTGCTCCCAGAGAAGCTTCGTCACGGCTTCTTCAGCTTCTCTAGCTTTCTCCACTGGCAATTCTTTAAGCATATCGTCCCAATATTGCAGAATCCCACGATGTTGTGGAGGTGGAGGAGCCATCGGAGGTGGACGCGAAATTAGCTCCGAGTGCTGCGACAAAAAAGTACCCAGCATGCCACACACTTCCTGGGACGTTGAAGGCCCGTCTGTCCTTTGCTTTTTTTTTGGGTTGGTACGCTGTAAAAGTTAATGTTTAATATGACGTTGCTTTTAAAATGATCATTATACTTACATACGAGTACGATGACGCATCCAGAGATATGCTGGCGTCGAACTCCACATCTCCATCATCTAAATTGTTCCCGCTGTCCAACTCCTCAATTTCCGAGTTATTGGACTCGAGCGGAAACAAACTTGGCGACGAATCATCTGAGACAGCATTGCTGGTTGATGTTATGTCCTCGAAAGCAGAACTATACGTACTGTAGGAATAATATTTTAATATGAGTGTAAAATCTAAAAACTATTTTTGCATATTTTAACCTACCGCCTCTGGGTGGACATCTCAGGCAAGAACGAAAGAGCTTGCGCAAACTCCCAATCCACAGCTTCGTTGATTTTTGGCTGCGCTAATGCGACGCCCCCGGCACTTCCACTCTTGGCCAGCTTCTTTACTGCCACCTTTTGGTGGTATCTGTAGCTGTCTCGCAGCGACTTCCATACCGTTCTTGCAATCATTCGCTGAAATTCATACATACATATGTTTATTTAATTTTATGTGATTTGATGTAATTGCCATTATAACACCATCTTTTTTCATATCCGCAGCCACATTTTCCCATGCCGATTTGGCCAAAATCGCATCAAAGTGCTTTTTATCCGTCAAATCCCAAAGTATTGGGTTTAAGTGGACGGCCTTAATAAGTGCCAGCTTTTCATGCGACTCAAATTGCGCCAATCTATTTTTTTTTTGCTTTTTTGCGGCCGACATTATTGCTGACATTCCGATGGGTATGGTCTAAAAAAATACAAACAATTAATCTGCTCCTATCCCATCGGAATTGAATCAGCTGCTTTAGTCGCACAAGTTGGCAGCCCCATAAGCATTCCGATGGGTATGAGCGTACAGATTTAGTTTGCCTGAGAACTGGCTCAGCGTAGAGACCAGTCGGAAATTTCCGAAAGCATTCTGACACCCTTTTTTTTATATGGAGTTGATACCCATCAGAATCGATTTAGCTGATGTGAGTACCTTACTTAAGGCAATAAATCTTCTTAACCGATAGGAAAATCATAGCTTACGCGATTTTTAGACCTTGAAAAAAAAAGCAAGAATTTTATACTTGAATCAAGTACAAAAAGCGTCGATAATCAATAAGTACGAAAATACTAGGCTCTTTTAAAATGTTCTCATATCAAAAAAAAAAATTTTTAATCCCGAAATACTTGATTCTATACCGTTCCGGGAAATATTAAATACATTTCGAACTATTTTGAGATAATTGGATCATACTTTAGGTCAAGGCGGATTAAATCCTAAAACTAGAATTTTCGTGCTTGAAATAAGAGCAAAATTATCCCCCAAATCAGTCGTGATACCAAATAAGAGTACATCAAATAAGACTAAAATGTTCTTAGTCTAAGACCTTTAAATTTGTTAGCTCTTTTCATGTAGTTCTTGAAAAGAGGCCTTCGTTTCGTACCTTAATATGGCTGCAAAGTTCTTAGGACCAGGAATTAATTAGGTCACAAATCCACAATAACGTCATAGTAATAGTGATAGAACCAGTTGGGAATTTTAAGGACGAATTCGTTTTTTCCATCGCATTTTTTTTTTTTTTTGGGAATTTGACTTGGCATTTTAAGACTATTTCGTACTAACTTTTACGAACATGTTTTCGAAATTTTTGTCGACTAACTGTAAGTACGAAAAATTCTTGATTCGAGAGTGTTTCTTCCAATTTCATTAATAAGACGGTCGTTTTTGTCTTAAGAATTTTTTATGCTTGATCCTACCCCTTTTCAAAATATGCTAAAGCAACCGACTTAATTTAAGGCAGTTTTCTCCTGTTCCTGATGTTCAAAATCAGGTGCTTTTTAAGAAAATTTATGTTGCCTACTATTAGGCCGTTTTTTAAATATCTTTAGGTATGTCTAAAAAGACCCGGGTAGAAAACATAAATTGTCCCAAAAATCAACTGAATTTGAAAAACAGGAACATGAGAAAACGGCCCTTAGTTTCTTGCGTTGAATAGTTTGTTTTCGTCTGCCAATTAACGTTTTCGATGCCATAATTATTTAATGTTCAATCAAATAATTTGGGTAATTCAATCTGTACAATTTGCCTGCTCCATACATATAAGATTTAACGATGCCAAATTGGCCTGACACTAAACTTGCAACGTGTCAAACACTTTGGCTGTTGCAATCGATTCTGTCTATTGCAACAGCCCCATTTTCCCCCTGGTGGGGTCCAATTGATGGCAATTAATGGGCCATTGGCCACGGGCAATGGGTTTTGTTTTCGGTACTCATTCAATTAGCCTCGCTTGCCAATAAAGCGAATGTTGAACGTTTTAGCCGGCAGGCCATAAACTTGAGTCTGGCGCTGATTTCGCGATAAGATTACCTCACACACCCACACACAAAACACCGAAAAACATGCCCCACAATACCAATCACGACAACCACAACAAAGGAGGAATCAAACCACTTACAGGAAATACAACTCGGCGGATGCAACGGGCTGATGCTGCTGCTGGTGCTGTTGCTCGTGCTCCTGCTGCATCTGCAGGCTCAGGGGGCTGACCAATTTGGAGGTGTTAGCCAGACTGGAGGCCACACAATACGACTGCCAGTCCGGCTGACATTCGGTCCAGGGTAACGGTGAGCGAAATGAATCGAACAAATAACGTTACCATGGAGATGGAGATGACTTGGCCAATTCCAACGCCTAGAGATGGTGGTTTCAAAAGGGGAAGGGGGACGCAATGAGCAAAATGATGATGAAAATGTAGATGCAAATGTGTGAGTAACGAGGGTTGCTTTTTATATTTTTAGTGTGACCAAATTTGGCATTTTCATTTAATAGTTTGGCATTTTTTAGCATTAAATAACTGAGAATATTTTGTTGAATGGTCACACTATATTTTAATTACATTAGTGGAATTCCTGAAACTGATTTGCTTTTGTATATCAGGCGCAGTGTGACCATGATTAATTCGAAAAATGACCGTATTTTGAGCTGGTTATTATGGTCACACTGCTTTTGTTTACAAATTTTGTTGTTCTACAAAAACGAAAGAAAATCTGTTTCAGGAATTTCACTTATATTATTTGCCCAAATTTACTAAACAAGGCACCGATCTTTACTTTGTGTAAAATTTGATACAAGATAATTTTTTGAACCGAACCTTTATTTAAAAGTTGGAGATTCGGTTCGTTTTCAGGTTTGGAAAGTCTCTAATTTATAGGGTTTAGTTTTTGGTCCGGTTTAAAAGAAAATATAAAAAGTTTAAGAAATTGAAAAGGCAACCCTCTTAAACACTTTCAGTGAATGTTTTTGGATAAAACCTCATTTTCGCCTACTCCAACGCTTACCTTTCATGGCCGGGCACAAATCGAATACCTTTACCGACCCGCGACTCGAGAACTGACCAATTACCATTTCCAGATAGTAAATCGGTTTACCGATCAAAAATAGCACAATCAAATACGGTATGAGAAATGCACCGCCGCCATTGTCCAAAGCGGTGAATGGAAATCGCCAAACATTGCCCAGGCCCACAGACATGGCTATGCAGGACATTAGGAACTCCACACCCTTGCCCCAAGTGGCACGTTCACTGCGTCCCGCTGGCAATTTGCCCGCCTCTCGGTCCGCATTATCAGGGGTAGGAGGCGACTGCAACAAGCAATGTTTAGGTTAGGTCATAGATTTTACTCAAAATATGGTTCACTTACCGACATAACCACCGTGCTGGCTGCACTGCTGCGTCCATCGTCGCCCACAAAACCGGGATGGTGATTTTGATGCGCTGTGGCCATTGAAACTGGAATTAGTTTAAGCAAAAGAAAAGCAAGTCTATTAGCATTGAGTTTAGACTTGAAACTAGAGGACGCCCGTATAACTGACAATCAGATAAACCGAAAAGTCAAAGATGTTTAAGATAAGAAATGATGTCACTGTCACGAGCTAGAGGAGAGATTAGATTAAATGCCTCGAAGAAATGCAATAGCTAAAGACAGTCGTTAGTCGTTACAGCTGTCCGATATTTAACTTAAGAAAATTATCTGGCTAGAGATAAGTGTGTAAGTTTATAAGTAACCACACAATCGTTAATCATTATGTACAAAACAATATTTGAATTCTTAAAGAAATTGTTATGAAGATGATATTTCACAGGGTAGTGCTTTTAGGAGGTGCTTAGTGCAAATATTCTTGAGATACATAATTCATATTCCAATTTTGCCCCCAATTTCTATGCGCTTACCAAAAAGAACGGAACGTGGCCAATCGTTTTTATGACCTTATTCGTGAGCTTTCTGTAAGATTTAATAATTTGAAAGCAGGGATGCAAACAGGATGAGGAGTGGTTCGGTCCTGTGGTAAAAAGGGATTTTAAACCACTGGTTCGGTTCATTATATGGTTTTAATATCAATCCGAGCCCCGGTTTTGGTTCGGTTCAGTGTTTCACGATTAATTTCCGATTTTTCGAACTTTATTAAATGAAACTTACGATATATTTAATAAGATTTCTTAGAAAGCATTTAAATAACTTACATTCTTTATAGAAATATATTAATTTTATTGACTGAAATCAGGTTCCACCCATTGGTGAGCTGATAAATGTTTTTATTATATAAAGACAGATGTGAAGGCGCTGTCCATAACTTAGAAAAATTAATAAGTTAACAAGAACAAAATCGTAGTCCAGAGGTGCCCAAGCCTATACTCTCAATCCTCTTGTGATGTTGCTTAAACTCGCCGCTAGAGTGCAAGCGTACGAATTCACAGACAGAGCTTGCGGCACACGCGAGAACCATTAAGAATAATGACAATTAAATTGGGTTTTATTCTTCTCACTCTTCTGGTTGCGGCTGACCGCAAACAAGAACAAGTTGGCTGGTCCGAAACAACATAGACTTTGTTATTGTTGCCGACTGATTGAGAAAAACTCGATTATTTAATTTTTTTGGGTGTTTGCTTTTTATATGCTCTCAGATCTTATTTAACTCATCGTTAAACTGAACCAAGCGGTTTTCGGTTCGGTTCAAAATTTTCTAAAGAACACCGGTTCGGTTCTTGGTTCGGTTCACGAGCCAAAATATGCGGTTCGGTACGTTTTGATTCGGTTCGGTTGAGAACCGGTTTGTATCCCTGCTAGAAAATATCAATTTGGGACTGTAACCTTATTTACAAATTGTAA
>JAEIFT010000723.1:0-59339 GCA_018904225.1 Lordiphosa mommai
GGGTATCCCACACCATAACAGAATACTCCATCAGCCAGAGCAATCTTGATACCTGTGGCCTTCCCTGTGGCAATTCCAGCAGGTCAATGCGAGTGCCTTCACGTCACATTCATCTTCACTTCTAAGTCCTCCCTCCCCTCCTTGCCTAAGTTATCCTGTTCTATTTCTGCAACAGTTTAAAAGGAACCTTATTAGCATAGCCATGAGTGTTTGACATCTCCAGAACGATTCTCTTTCTTATACTTCACGCAGTTGTGAAACTGATGAAATGTCCACGTTTAGAATCTCATGGCGTATTTCAGAAGTAAATTATTCTTTAATATGCGCACAAGCTTATTGTTTGCGATGGGAGAGTCCATTTTGTCTAGCAAAACGCTGATCCCATCGTAAAACTATCAAACACCATGAACATCTTGCTTTCGCTGCCTGATGAGTTCTTCACCGTCGCCATCGTCTCTCTCTACATCCCTAAATTGTTTTTTTAAGGCAGCGCACAAAGGACCCCACTTGATATGTCGGACAGTTTGTGGTGTCGCCAAAAAAATTCATTGGCTTTTCCTCGAATAATGCGCTTGGCACTCCGGCACATCACTTCATAAAATTGCTTTCTAGCGTTTGCGGGTCAAAGCTTCCACGCGATAAATGAAATTATCTAGCCGATAATCCTGCTCATTAGTGACCCACTTTGTCAGGTCTTTGAAGCAAGTCTGATGTGGTGCTACCTTCATTTCTGTCCACAGATGACCTGTTCGAACCCGATTGCGGATTCGCTCTTGCGAGGTTTACCAATTCCTCTACGTTCTCCTGTACACCTTGCCTATCGCAGATTCTGCCTGACCATTGCCCATTCAAATTCATACGCTGGGGCAAACTTGAACATTGGTCTCAGTTAATCGGTTCATCTGATCCGTCAGAGCTGCTAGATATTGTTTTGCATGGTTTGCAAGAGTTCTGCAGTAATATTGTTGGTTTGATTTGGCTGAGCTTGTTTTTGATGTGCCTGGCCGCTCCTCGCTTCCACCCCACCTAAGATTGTCCATTTACCCTGACCGTTTCGACTTTGCGTCACGTCGCATTTGCAGCACCCGATGAGGAAATCGTGTTGGCGATTACTGACTTTACAGGATGGACACGTGGTTTTTTCCATAAGAATGCGGTTTGATACACAATGTGTGAGAATTCATGCCCACAAGAAGTTGTGTATTTGGTGTCTGTGACTCGAACTCCAAATTTGCAAATTAGCATATGATCTTTGCCAGTAGCTGGCCTCCTCACTATCCTCGTCTGAATGATCAATCCCCATGATGCTAAATTTGTTTTTTTTTTTTTTTTTTTTTTTAATCCACTTAAAGTAATATTGAAATCTAAAACTACAATTGTCTAGTTTCTAAAAGGATAAATTTTGATAAAAGAAATAAAATTAAAAAATATATTGTTAAACGATAATTAAACAAAAAAATCTTGATAGCCAAATAAGGACAAAATAGCATAATATGTTGAACTCAATGTACGTGCCTTTGCTCCCCTGCGAAAGAATCTCACCGAATATTTAATTTTTTGTTTGTATGTTAGAAAAGAATAAAGAACTCTCAGCATTCTGCTTTGCGCCTGAATGTTTTGTAACATCAACCGATGCAACAACAATCCATCCTTTGCGTTGCCAGGACACGAGTTGTCAAGCTAGCAAGATATGTTGTGGTCAATCAGAAGTTCGAAAACCGTTTGATGTGAATTTCCAACTTTATCATTGTTTGCCTACCATCAGAAGAATCTCTTTGTTTTTTTTTTTTTTTTTTTTTAGCAGTGCTTAAAGTCAGTTCGGGTAAACTATTACCTGAAATCCAACAACTATTAATGTCAAAAGCTAATTTTCTTCAAGAACTTATAAAAATGCCAAGCATCACCCATGGACAAATAGTAAAACCTGAGTTTGTTTTATTGGCAATCCAAATGTTTGAACGCTAATCAATTTAACAGGCCAGACAATCCATGTTCTCAACTGTAGGTTGTGGTCAGATGACAATTCAGCAAATTATTCATACTGGAGTCCAATCAATCTACTAATTGCGAACTGGGTTGAGGGAAATGAAAGAAGAACGAACGAAACATAGAAATTGTTTGATAATATTTATCTGTGAGTCTCATTTCTAGTGTAAGCATAAGCTTTGCAACACAAAATAAGGCCACACTTATTGGGCGCCAAATAAGAAGAAATAATATAATTATAACTGTAACGAATTACGCACGGGCTACTTTTCGTGGGCTTTTAAGCAACAGGCACGCTTTAGAATCCGGCTATGTCTCGTCGGCTTGGGGTGGAAATCTTTTGCCGCCTTAAAAGCAATGCCTTAGTTATATTACTCTTCTATATTAAAGTGAGCGTGCATGCGACAAAAAAAACTAACCGGAAGAAAACAAATAGTCAAACACAAAACATACCAAACCTACTTTAAAAAAATCATGGTGACTGCCACTGATGTTGTCGTGGTTGTTTTAGCCCACCCTACCCTCGACCATTCGCTCCCAGAGAAAATCTGTGAATGATCCCTTACACACATCTTTCAACAGGGGTTTAGTCAGCACAAGTTCAACACACACAAATTAAAGTTAAAATACATTATACATTTTATTTACTAATTATAAAAGCTGACAAATTTAAGTGTTGATCACATAAAAAAAAAAGAGATATAAATTTATTGCTTATATTTAGTCTTTAAGAGCGACAATTAAAATCTAAAGTAAACAATTACAGTATCGATCAACATACAAAACCTATCATATGGTACGTGCAAGAGTATGGGTGTAATTTTGCTCAAGTGCCTGAACCCAAACGAATGTAATAACCAAAAAGGCAAACCAATGCACCGCACAGCTGTTAAGCGCAGGCGCACAGACGCATTAACTACGCTCTTTGTTTTGTATCGCTAAGGCGCGCGGAGGGGATCCCCCTCGAGTCTAGACAAGACAACAGTTGCTTTTCTTGGTGGTTTGTCTGATTTCTATGCCAAATTTGTTTTTTGTTTGAGGTTTTTTTTTGATGTTTGTTTTATAGCATTTATGTAGTCATTTTTTTTGTGCTTTATGAGCGTTGGCAAAATATATGTAAGTCCTAAATGGACATTATCAAAGGGGGTGTTCAAACTTTACATGAATTTCTCCGACGGTGAAAGCGCTTCCAACGTAGATACCTGTTGAACTAAATGTTAACAAATATATGTTGCCTCAATGCCGCTTGTTTTCATGACACTCAAACAAAAAAAAAAATACGAAATGATACGTAAGCTCTGGCTGCACTGCTGAGCAACTTTGATTTGCTGTTTGTTTTGCTCTTTTACAGGCCACTTAGTCTGCAACAGGCAGAGTCTTACACGCACACACACATAAATAAGAAAATTTATTGCTCAATTTGGACAAATTATTTAAATGACATTTAACTTTTTTTTCGGGAACTTAGAACATTTCTTTTTCTTTTCACAAGTTGCCGCGTCGTTTAATCCGCGCTTGATCGACACTCATCAAAAATAACTGACTAAATGAGTTATTTCTTTTCGACATTTCTCAAGCTTTGCGCATTGTATAAGGGAAATAAAATTGTTCGGCAAGAGAGAGGTTTGCTCTTTAACTGAGCCTAGTTTCTCTTGGCAGGTTTATTGATGATTTGTTGTTGATTTTTTTCTGCTTCTTGCTCGAATGCGCTTAGCCCCTTGTACTTCAACTTTGCCGCCAAAAAAAACGAATCGTCAATTGACGCCAAATCCTCCTGCAAAGCAAAGGAAATTTACCCCATGAGCCTTGCAATTCTTTCTTACCATCCAGCAAGTGATCAAATATGACCTTTGATTAAACTTACCTTGCTGGATCTGGCGTCTGCACTAAACTTGATGGCTGTTTGAGCTGCACCACACAGTGACAAAAACTTTAAATTGCCCAAATTTAGCAATACTTTGAGTTTATCTGTATTTTGTTTGTTTTTTTCCCCCCCACAAAAAATATAATTTTGATTTGCCGAAGAATTTGCAGCACAAAACAAGTCTGTATACTAGTCGGAACTTTTGGTGATTGATTTTGAGGCCAACTCCTCGGTCAAAGAAACTTATGACGCCAGCGCTCCAAATTCCTCCATCGCCATTCTAAGTAGCGGGGAAACCTGTCTGTCCTACAATCTGACTTCTTTTCCCCCCTTGTGGGCGCATTACCTGGGCAACAACGGTAATTGCATCCCACCCCCAATCAGCATCCGAACGTGCTCCCACACACGCATCCTGACGCTCATCACCATACGGACGTCTTTAATGCCATGCATACTGGTGCTTTGCACACATATAAAAGTTCTCTCCGCTGTACCTAATGCCGCTCATAGAGCGCGTTACTTTTACATTGATGTGTGTATCTAACATACTCTGTTATTTCTTTGCATAAAGTATCTAATGACCAACTACAAGCGCCCTTACATTGTAAACATGTACTTCATCGAATGCATAGAAAACCAGATTAACGTTACAAGATAATTGTCGGTCTGTAGTACTGCTTGAAAAAGATTTAAGATTGGTGGTTGGAAATTGTTCTCCAAAACCAACACAAAAACAGCACCGACTAAGCAAGTCGTAACAAGTTCAGTGGCAAGAGGTTAAATGAATTTAGAAGGAGATGTAGTTTCAGGAGATGTTCCAGTGGGCACAAATCATCCATTGTTAGAAGTTAGTCATAGTACGAATGGAGCTACAGTTGAAGAAGTCGAAAATGCCTAATCGCGAATCAAGTAGGTAGGAAGAGGTAGAGGCAGAGGGTGAACCTCTCGAATGTGTCTCGACAGAATGACTTTGTGTCCCAAATTGACCAAATTCGTTCAACAAGCAGTGGCCAGAGCGTTGTCAGCCCATAAATTTGAACGCACCACATAGTCAAAACCATTATCCAACGGAATTGCCGCTAGAGTCAAGCCCAGCTAATATATCTGCTTCATCGGCTTTTCAGCCTCGAAGAAGTGTTGACGTTATTCAAAAGTGGGGAAGTCAAATTTTGATGGCACAGCAAATGGATTGGCTGTAGAAGAATTCTTATCAGAGTGAAAACCTTAACCGGAAGAACTTAGATAGTGATTTTGAAGGAGTTAATACGAATATCCATAGTTTGTTGACTGGTAAAGCAAAAAGACTGGTATTGTGTGATACCACAAACAATCTGAAAATTATAATTGGGAAAAGATTTTGTAAATGGCCTTCGTATGCAGTACGAGATAGCCGTTCAAAACAACGAGCTACGCAAACAAATTCTGAGCCGAAAACAAAAAACCAGGTGAATCGTTTGAATCACATGTGAAGCTATTTGTCAGTTAATGGATAGAGTGTCTGTTAAGATTGATGAAACTGAACTAATTGAAATAGTGCAAGCAAATTTGTTTACCGATATCAAAGACCGATTGTTATTTGAAGAAATCTACTTATTTCGCATTTGCGCAGCTAGTCCAAAAAAAAGAGAATTTTCTTCAGGATGTTGGTAGATCTAGATCTGTTCCAATAAAAGGTAGAGATCCAGGATCGTTTAGAGTATATGGCGTAGAAAAAGAGAGCCATGATGAAGCGATGCCGCGGAGGGGGGAGGGGGGGGGTAGGCGATGAAATTGCAGCTGTGCAAAACACCCCGCTAAATGCGTGAATTGTGAAAACGTTGGTCATTGCTGGGAAAACTGTCTTTCAGAAAGACGATTGTTTGCAACGGATGAGTGATCCCAACGTATATAAACCGCAATGCCAGAATTGTATTCGTAGGTCGGAAAACCGTCAGAAGGGGGCATCCAACAAAACCACCCCGATGTCCCACAAATAAACAGTCGAATTAATTTGGAAAAAGTAGAGGATGAAAGTGCTAGTTCTGTAAGAAACGTTCCTACTAAAATATTAGCTCGCTCATCGATAGAAAATGAAGTGAAATACATGATAGTCCACTTAAATTTTGACATATCATGATAGGTTACAAAAATATTTTGAAATAAGAAATAAAATATTTGCTGGAAGAAATTTCGGATTAAGCGAAATACTCAACGAATGCGTAGAACATATTTTCGAAATATTAAGAATAAAACTAAATTAGTTGTGTCGAAAATATTTCAAAATAAACAAGTTATGAGAAGTTATGCAAATGTATCATTTTTTAAATTTCTCATAATTAGGTTTGCTAGACACAGGAGCAAATATTAGCTGTATTGGCTCAGTGTAAGCGCAAGAAGATTTTAGTAATTATTCAGAATTTAAACCTATAAATTCTCAAGTAAGAACTTCCGATGGAAAAGGTCATAAAGTACTTGGAACTTTAAAAATTAACATGAAGTATAAAGAATTGGAAAAATCAATGGAATTATATATAATGCCGTCGATTACGCAAAGGCTTATATTAGGTATAGATTTTTGGAGAAATTTTGATTTAGCCCCTGGAGTTATAAGTTCCATTTGTAAGGAAGAAATAAGTAATAATAATAATAAATAAGAAAAGACTTTGATAATTATCCTTTGTCTGATTTAGAGTTAAAGCAATTAGAAGCAGTTAAAAGCTTATTTCCCGACTTTAAAACGAAACGAAAGGTCTTGGGCGAACGTCACTTATTAATCATCATATTGACGTGGGAGGAGCTAAAGCAGTAAAACAACGTTATTATCCTGTTAGTCCTGCAGTGGAGAAGCTGATGTACACGGAAATAGATAGAATGCTAAGTTTAGGAGTTATTGAACCATCCCAAAGTGCTTGAGTTCACCTAAGAGAATGGTCCTAAGCCAAACAAAGTAAGGATGTGTTTAGATGCAAGGAAATTAAATGAAAATACAAAGAAGGATGCTTATCCGTTACAAAGTATCGATGGCATTTGCGAGACTTCAAAAGCAAATATTATATCCAAATTGGATTTAAAGGATGCTTATTGGCAGATCGAGTTGTCTGAAGAGTCAAAGCCATTACCAGCCTTTACAGTCCCTGGTAGACCGTTGTTTCAATTTACAGTCATGCCGTTTGGGTTATGTAATGCGCCGTCGACGATGTGCAGGTTAATGGATGAAATAATTCCAGCAGATTTGCGTCACTGTGTATTTGGGTATCTCGATGATCTTTGTATTGTTTCTTCGGATTTTCGCACTCATTTAGCAGTTCTTGTTCGTATTGCCGATCAGTTTCGCAAAGCTAATCTGACGTTAAATCTCACGAAAAGTCAGTTTTGTGTAAAGGCTAGTATCCACCACTGCGGAAAATTCCTGTCAGGAATTTGCTATTTATTAAAAGTGTGTCGAACTCAACTAATACAGTGTGAACAGAAACAGTAAAAAAGACCAAGAAAGGTAAAAAAGGCCTTAACGGTGCAAGGTCACACTTATTAATCTGTTGTGTTTTGTAAGGCGCTTTAATTTAAATAAATTAAAATTATGAACGAAATGGTCAATTCGGCCATCCCACATATCTGTAGCCTTTGTAGGAGAATGTAGCATCAGAACCGTAGACGGATATGGCCTCTTCAGCCACATTGTCCACACAAAAAAGCCAAAGAAAGCCGTAAGGCTCTAGATATCCAAAGTAGGAAGTATGTAGATGTGCTCGGGCCGAGTAAATCTATCCGGGCTTATTACGAGGCCTGGGCCAAACCACAAAACGACGAAGCCCAAAAAATACCCGGCCCTCTAGGAGATAGCCAATTAAAGCAATTCGTGGTCGTATACTCCAAAGGATTACCCTAATATATTCAAAATAATACTAAGAACTTTGTCAACTGTCAAGCCAGGTATCTTGGCAAGATAAATTACTGGTGGTGCAATAATAAAATATCAAATTATTTGAGATAAGATAACGATATAAACATTCTCCATTGTTTGCTCTCCAGCGTTGGAATTCCTCAATACATTTTTATTGTTTTGCACCCAGCATTTGCCTCATCTTTTCGCCCATCACGTCAAAAAATAATTGTAGAAAATATATTCCTGTGTTGTGTGTCAGAATATTTAGCATCCACATGCAAACGATAGGCCTACTATCGATAACAAACTGTGGATTTCTGTTCATGTTGCTGGATACCAATGACAGGAAAAAGGTAAACAAAAAATTCCTGGCACAGTTTTTTTTTTATATGAAGTATGCCAGGAATTTTTGTTTTCGCAGTGCTGGATACCCGGCTTAACTTAGATCAACTATTTAGGTTACGTTATAGGAAGCGGAGGAATAGCAACAGATCCGCCAAAAGTTGAATGCATTTTAAAATGGCCTACTCCAAAGAACTTAAAACAAGTTCGAGGATATTTGGGAGTGTACCGCAGATTTATCCAAAATTTTGCGGAACTAACTTTTCGATAACCGAGTCTCTTTCCACAAAAAAATGTTTTAAATGGTCTCTAGAAGCTCAGGAAGCAATGGATTCATTAAACAATTTTGACGTCTGCCCCGGTGCTTCAAAAAACCCGGATTTTAACAAGAAATTTTTCTTACATTGCGACGCCAGCGATTATGGTATCGGTGCGGTGATCGTGCAGTTATCAGAAACGCTTGAAGTAAGACCGATCGCGTTCATGTCTAAATTGAGCCAAGTCAGAGAAATTATAGTGTCACTGAGCGGGAGTGTCTCGCAGTGATCGGTGGCAGTGAAATTCCGTTGCTATTTGGAGCTTCAGGAATTCGAAGTCGTCACAGATCACTCGAGCTTACTTTGGTTAATGCGCCAACAAAATGTCTCAGGTCGCATAGCAAGATGTATTTTCCGCCTTCAAGCTTTTTAAAATTTCCATTTCACACAGGAAAGAAAAAGACCATATAGTTCCCGATGCGTTATCTAGAGTATGCGAAGAGCAAGTAGATTCTTTGAATTTAACTGCGCCCGAGATTGACAACCAATCACCAGCCTTCCTGGAGGAGGAATACAATGATTTAAAGTCGTATATCAGCAAATCCAGAAGTTTTCCTGATCTACGAGTTGTTGATAAATATGTTTACATTAAAATTGAGCTTCCATCCGGAAATGATGCACAAGACGCATATGGTTGGAGATTATGGGTGCCAGAGAACTTACGCAAAGAAGTAATAAGTCAAGCGCATGATAGTGTTCTTTCAGCTCATGGGGGGAATGCAAAAAACAATAGAGTGTTTGCCGAGCATTTCTTTTGGCCAGGACTATCCAAAGAAGTACGGATTATATTCGTACTTGTGTACCTAATAAAAAAAACAAAAGCGCCTAACATGATTTTACGTCCACCTATGGGGGAATCAGAGTATTTCATAGGCCGTTTCAGAAACTTATATAGATATATTAGGACCGTACCCTCGTAGTAAAAAATTGGCAATATTGGACTGTTAATAGTTTTGGACCATTTCAGCCGCTATCATTGGCTTTGTCCTTTAAAAAATTACTTCGAAAGTCATTCAAGAGTTCTTAGAGAAGAGTATATTTCATAATTTTGGATTCGAGATCATCGTAAGCGATAATGGCTCACAATTCAGAGCAGGAGATTTTGAAGCATTTGACTAAGTTTGGAATCAAACACATATGTACAGCATTATACTCTCCCCAGAGAAACGCAGCTGAAAGAGTTAACCGCTCTTTACAGTCGGCTGTGCGTGCGTACATAAAGCAGGATCAGAGAGATTGGGATGTATTTCTAACCCACATTTCATGTGCTCTGAGATCAGCGTTACATCAGTCAATTGGATGTTCACCATATAAAGCCTTATTTGGTTTTAATATGATCAAACATGGTTCAGATTACAGCTCTTAAAAGAGTTAGAGTTACTGGAAGAGTCCATACCGTTAGATCGACCCGATAGTCTTCTTTTGCTTCGTAAAGACATTCAAGCACACAGTCGCCAGGCATATGAACACAATGTCCAAACAGTACAACTTAAGATCATGACCCGTGTCGTACAGAGAAGGACAAGGGGTATTTAAAAGAAATTTCACTCTTAGCAATTTTAGCCAAAACTATAACAAAAAACTCAGTCCACAATTTTCAAAGTGTCGTATAAAACGCAAAGTCGGTAACGCATTCTACTTGCTAGAGAATTTGCAAGGTAAAGAGATCGGAACATATCATGCGAAAGATATACGTATCTAATTCCCGCTAGTCTTCCTTTTGCTAGTCGTCAGAATTATCGGTGTTTGTAATGGTTCCATATAAAATTTGAAAATCAAAATGCAGCAAGCTTTTGACCGCCGTTAAACATTTCGATCGAGTTGGCAGCATCCGCATCGAGCATTATTCTTTGGCTGTGGTAGTTATTCTGAATTGTCTTGTTAAAGAAAGAAGAAAAGAAAACGTGATTCTGCTTCAACTGGGTTCTTGGAGGTTACCGAAGAGAAATTCGTTTTTCTCCTCGTGGTCGTCAACTTGTCCGATTGGACAAAAGAAGTCATCTGTCTATACGCAGCTGCAGACTGTATACTAGTGTGTGTGTGCATATGCATTTATTTTGCTTGCACAACAATTTCAAATTCATTCTAAATTAAAAAGACAAATTGTGATTATCCTTATAGGGATTGGTGTAGCTTAATCCTCAACCGTGCTGAATATTTGTGTTCCCTGTCTAGCCATCCGCACATAAAGCCCAAAGCGACAGTCGTGTGTCGGCCACACATGTGCTGGCCAAACACACATACATAGACGAGGAAAGACACTTTTGGGGCTTAGCATCGCTAGTTACCTACTAGGAAAGCTATCTGCATTCTACTGGAACAAATCTCATCTGTATAGCTCCTATCGCATAGAGCGCACGACAAGTTCCTTATACCCGGATCGATTCTAATAATAATTGTCTATACTCAAACCACTAGACATACATCTGTTCAACAAAAAGGATATTCTTGCTCATAGTCGTAGGCAATATTCTTAAAAATTGAAACATGTTCTAATTTACGTAAATTTTACAGTTGACTTGATCTTGTTGGAGTTTTGATTCATGTGCTCATAACGAATGCTCATTTAAGCACCATCTAATCATCTTTTAACAGCAGCAGCCGTCACAAGGAAAGATCTTTCTGCGTGGGACAAAATGCTTGACGTAAGTGCCGATTTATATATATTTATGGATGTTGCTTAAATTGCAACAAGTTCGAGAGTGTTGGTATGTGCAAAATATTGATCAAGTGGAAAAATGAATTATTATCAGCCCTTGTTTTACTTTGAAGATTGCTCTAGTTTTTTGCGCAAGTTTAAAAAATATATTTATATCAATTCCATATGAAAATCTTTCGAATATTCCTTCTTGAATTCTTGTCAAATGTTACGAAAACAAGATTTGCAGTCTACATAGGCAACACACAAAATAATGCCAAACTTTCAAATTTAATATTCTTTAAAATTAGATCTTAATTGTTCTATATTTAACTTTCTTAAATAATGTATAATATATTCGTAATTGAGTATTCCCTTGAATTTAAGTAATACATACTTCGTTTATACACACAAAATTTATCATGAAAAATGCCCTTAAAAGTATGCAATCTTTTTATGCTTTAATTATTATCTCATCGAACGAGTCGATTATGGTAGCCTCATACATAATTTACAAGGTGCATTAGTTCATATTGTCGGAGTAGTTATTGTTATACAAAATATATTAGTGTTCAAACAAATTTTAAAGAAAAATGTTCCATAATTATTCCAATTCATTTAAAGAAAAGAAGAAAAGAAAACGTGATTCTGCTTCAACTGGGTTCTTGGAGGTTACCGAAGAGAAATTCGTTTTTTCTCCTCGTGATCGTCAACGTGTCCGATTGGACAAAAGTGAAGTCATCTGTCTATACGCAGCTACCCAGACTGTATACTAGTGTGTGTGTGCATATGCATTTATTTTGCTTGCACAACAATTTCGGAATTCATTCTAAATTAAAGACAAATTGTGATTATCCTTATAGGGATTGGTGTAGCTTAATCCTCAACCGTGCTGAATATTTGTGTTCCCTGTCTAGCCATCCGCACATAAAGCCCAAAGCGACAGTCGTGTGTCGGCCACACATGTGCTGGCCAAAACACACATACATAGACGAGGAGAAAGACACTTTTTGGGGCTTAGCATCGCTAGTTACCTACTCGGAAAGCTATCTGCATTCTACTGGAACAAATCTCATCTGTATAGCTCCTATCGCATAGAGCGCACGGACAAGTTCCTTATACCCGGATCGATTCTAATAATAATTGTCTATACTGAAGCCACTAGACATACATCTGTTCAACAAAAAGGATATTCTTGCTCATAGTCGTAGGCAATGGTCTTAAAGTGAAACATGTTCTAATTTACGTAAATTTTACAGTTGACTTGATCTTGTTGGAGTTTTGATTCATGTGCTCATAACGAATGCTCATTTAAGCACCATCTAATCATCTTTTAACAGCAGCAGCCGTCACAAGGAAAGATCTTTCTGCGTGGGACAAAATGCTTGACGTAAGTGCCGATTTATATATATTTATGGATGTTGCTTAAATTGCACAAGTTCGAGAGTGTTGGTATGTGCAAAATATTGATCAAGTGGAAAATGAATTATTATCAGCCCTTGTTTTACTTTGAAGATTGTCTAGTTTTTGCGCAAGTTTAAAAATATATTTATATCAATTCCATATGAAAATCTTTCGAATATTCCGGTTCTTGAATTCTTGTCAAATGTTACGAAAACAAGATTTGCAGTCTACATAGGCAACACACAAAATAATGCCAAACTTTCAAATTTAATATTCTTTAAAATTAGATCTTAATTGTTCTATATTTAACTTTCTTAAATAATGTATAATATATTCGTAATTAAGTATTCCCTTGAATTTAAGTAATACATACTTCGTTTATACACACAAAATTTATCATGAAAAATGCCCTTAAAAGTATGCAATCTTTTTATGCTTTAATTGTTATCTCATCGAACGAGTCGATTATGGTAGCCTCATACATAATTTACAAGGTGCATTAGTTCATATTGTCGGAGTAGTTATTGTTATACAAAATATATTAGTGTTCAAACAAATTTTAAAGAAAAATGTTCCATAATTATTCCAATTCATTTACATAGCATACTTTGAAGGGCATTTATCATGATAAACTTTGTAAGTATAAACGAGGTAACAGTTTTGAGATTCAAATTAATCGAATCCACCCAAAATTAAAGGAAATTGTGAAGCTATGAAATCTCTCTTATCGAAATCTTTATTTACTATTGTTCTTAATTTTCTCAAGATGAATTTCGTTAAGTTACACACAAGAAGTGTCAATTATTTTGTCAATTATATTATTTTGAAAATGATGTTCTAAGTTTTGATTTCTGAAGGCATGGGGACATAAAATGTAAAGAGGTCTCATAAGGGGTCCTCAACTGATAACTCAGTTGGAGGCCATGGTCGAGGGTTAAGAAAAAGGGTGGCGACTAACATCGAAGCCACAACCACATTACTCCTTGATGGACATACCTCATTTGATTTGTAGAATTGGACCTGTATTTGTTTTTAGTTTTATGCGCGTACTCTCAAGTCGTGCAAATGTTAGTTTCTGTAGGGACTCTATAATAATTAAGATTCGTAGTCAAGAATATTGGCAGCAGCAAAGAACCCCCCAAAAACCGAAAGAGCTTAGTCTTAAAGGGTCCCGCTGTCGCTGTTCGCTCAATAATCCCACAATTGTAGTTTCAAAATTCCACCTTTTGCTGAAAGCCTATTATTTAGATATGTCACTACAATTACCCCTGCAACTCGCTACAGAGCCTTGCGCTCTGGAACGTTTGACAGGTAGGATGCTAAAGAATTTTTGGCGTCCAACTGACAGGCAGGCTGCTACAATTTATCGTCCCGGGCCTGGGCTCGTTGTTTTTCCCCTCGCAGCTTGCCGAGCCTGGTACTCAGCAATGGTAATAGGTCTTGGTCCCGCGGTGGGACATTCCTCAAGTGCTTCTCTTAAGGACGGCTTGTCCGTCTGCTTCACTGGCGCTGCGTCTTTGAAATGTTGATCCATTCGATGGTGCAAGTGGCGGCCTTTATGTTTTTTTTTTTTTTGTTTTTGATTATTAAATAGATCACATTCATGGTTCTATTTTTCACTTGCTTCAATTATGTTCACATTGAATATGCATTTACGTTTGTTTTCTTAGTAGATTTTAGATTCTTTTTCTTGCGTTCTTTTTTTTATTTTATTTGAACATTTTGTTCTTCCCGTTAAATTACGGTTAAATCTGTCACGGTCGCCATGAGGTGAGCTCCGTAGACCAATATAATAAACACCATATTTATTTATAAGAGGGTGGTTTTATTAAGTAGTATTTTTAAAAGTTAAAATATATCCGACACATAGCAATGGTGTCTTATTTGTGTGGCTGGTCAAACGGAACTGATTTGTTCCCTTTCAAATATGTTGGCTGAAGCGAGCTTGAGTATGTGGCGAATAAATGTATATATATATATCTGCGTTATGTACTTTAAAGTGTATGCAAAGAATTGTACAAACAGCATACGCTGCAATTTAGTTGAGCGCAAGCAATGGTAACATGTTACGCATTAGCATTGCGATTATGTGCGCTTGAGTTTAAAGCCTATTTCCACTGCCACATATATGTACATCAACAAATTTTGCTGTTCCACTACAAAATGTTCCATCAATGTTAACTTTACATGTTAACTCTAACTCTACCATCCAAACATTTGCATAAGCTTTGTAAACCTATTTTACTCTACAAGCAACGGTAATTTTAAGTAGAATCATAAACATAAAGATAAAGCATAAAAAAACAATAAAGAAAAAAAAGAGACCAACCATTACCCGGTTTCGAACCAGCATATCAAAAAAACAAGGCGTCAAGCCTATCCACTCAGCCAATGCCTTTTCCGTAAATCAGATAGCTTAATTTTTTATATATAGTTGATCGATACTTAATGTTAAATGGATGTACTCAGTTTGTTAGGGGCGAGTACCAACATCATGAATTGATGTACATCCATTTAACATTTATTTTCATATAGAAGGCCCTGTGTAGCAGTGGAAATAGGCTATAAGTGAGATTTGTTTGAATAATTAAATGAAACAAAGTGTCACATTAAAGTGCTTATATATGTCTGCATAACTACATACATGTACTCGCTACACATCTTTAAAACTTCATGCGCATTTACATCAAGAAGTTTGCTTGAAGTTCGATTTCCATTTGCCTGAGAACACGAGTTATCGATAAGCAAATAACCCACACATCAACCCTGCATCAGTTTAATCGAAACAAGGCAAAGGAGAATTATCGAAAAGCTTCTCGCCACGGTAGGTCATGAAGCTTTGCCAGCTTCGGCTGCCCCTCTTCACCTCTTTCCCACAATCAAAAACTTCATGAAGGAAACTTCATCGTGTAAATGCGGACTAAGTGTTTTTATTCTGCCTCTTCAACACCTTTACCCTGGCCTACTAGGATTGAATTCAATCTGAAAATATGCAAAATCCGCTGTCTAGTGATAGCTCAAAAAAGGCATTATTATCATCGGCAATATCAAGTGCTGCTGAACAAGAAACCAAGTCCATTTTACGACTTGAATTGTGTGCCGCATATCTATTGACCACACTTCAAGTTCAAATCGAGAGTGTGCAGTACACTACACTGTAACAATACGCCGCCTTCTACTCAACAGTCCAGGGACAAAACAAAAATATTAAATGGCCACTCGTGCCATCAATATCCCACACAACAGATATTGCATTTCGTGAATGCAATGTTCAAGGAACTCATTAAGTGAATTAGGATCGAGGGTCCAAAATTTTTTATATGAAGATGAAGTGCATTTGATGTCTTAGAATATATATAATATAATATCTCGCTTTTCAACACATGCCAAGCTACTCAGAGTTTTTGAATGACTATAGATTTTTCAATTTGACGATTCACTACAGCTTTTGTACAAAAAAGATGCAGTTGTCATTTTTAAAATTCAAAGAAGCGAATTTTAGAAAGAGTTTCCAAACTGTAAAATAAACAAGCCCTTCAGCAAAGGGCCTATACCATTTATTTAGAAATTCTGTGAAGCAGGACGAAATAGCTCTTTGATCAAATAAGCGATTTTACTGCGAAATAAAAACCAATTTGTCACTCTATATCTTGGGCATCTCCACTATAAAAATTGTCAATAAAACGGAAAAACTATGCTTGGTCTTCTTAGGTTACAAATTTGGATTGTAAATGCTAGTCAAGAATGTTGTTCAAAAATGTATCCATTGCTTTTGCTAAAAGCCTACACAGAAATAAATTTAAATTGAAAAAACCCTAAAATCCGCTGTCTACTAATAAGTCAGGGTATGGAAAATTTATCTGAGACAGACGAAAGGACGGACAGACGGATTTGAGCTCAGCTCGTCGTGCTGATCAAGATTATATACAGTTTATGGGGTCGGAATTGAATATTTCTATGAGTTACAAACTTCTGGGCAAAATTAATATACACTTTTCAAGTGTATAAAAATCAGGGTTCGCATACAAAACAAAAGTACCGAACACAGCAAGTACCGTACATTGGCAAGTACTGTACATTTTTTTTTACGTACTGTACGTAAAACACAAGTTCGGTACCTTCGTCGTAACGGACCGTCCGAAAAAAATAAGTACTAAACTATTTTGTGTTTAGTACGCGTGCGAGCAAAACATTTTTTTTTTTAGTTAAGGAGGCGAAGTACAAAATGATTTTAGTTTCGGACCGCTCGGATTTGTCAGTTACAGTCCGTTTGCTTGTAGATATTTTAAATCACTCTACTGTGACGGACGAATCATAATATCGCTCAAAAAAAAAAAAAAAAAAGAAACTGTGGATGTATTATTGCAATAATGCAAACAAATTTTATTGCCAATTTGAATTTCATTCTAAATCCAATGCACAAGAGCAAATCTCAGCTGAGGGTTCTCCATGGTTATAAAAACTTTAAATACTTAAGAACTACTTTTCAAGTACACAAATGTTCGAACATAGTTGCTTTACAATGTACTGAACCGCGATAAATACCATGGATGACCAATGGCGATAAGTATTGAAAAGCGGATAAAGAATGCTTTTAACCACTTTAATGTGACTGACGAATCAATAAATCGTGATAAATGCCATAAAACAAACCTATTAAAAATGCAAAGAAACTGAAACCAAATCCACTATTTTGTAACTCCCTTTAACGATACTGTGCACGCCCTTGCAGGAGCCTGACAGTATAAGCATCTTTCGTAATAATTCCATTTGAGGTTTGTAATAAGTGTTTATTCAATAATTATATCTTTTAGGAATTTAGAGTAAAGTTTAACAATTAAAATGTTCTCTAACACATCTGCACTAAGCCTGTTTCGCAGTTTTGTAAAAATATGTGGAAAGGCACTAAATGCTCGTTCGACAGACACCTAAGTGGCAGGGACAGCTAAAGCTACTTCAGCTACTTTCGCTAACTGAGGCTCTTTGTGTTAAAGATACTTCCAGTACTTTAATACATCTTCCATAAGCCCCTGCATTCGCCGTATTGAAGGTCTTCCAGTTTTTTTTTCAGTTAAAGAGCTATTGAAACTTGCATTATGGGAAATTTGAGAAATAATGAAATATTTGCTTTCCGCAGCCGCTGAGGTGCACGGTTTTTCATCATCCGATGCTTCATAGTCTATATTCTTTGAAATCCAGTTGTAATGTCGCTTAATGTTTGAAGCGAGATTTACCAGACTTTTCTTGCAAATAACGCAAGATACACTTTTTGTATGTTCTGCCTCAATCACCAGCCCATTAAAATCGTATTTTGACGGTCGTCCAATATATTTGTTCAACTTGAATAAATATCTTTACAGTATTTTGATTTACTTATTTGATTTATCAGCTATCGGCATGCTAAGTACGGAATTTTGTACGGAATTTTGTTTGAGTCCGAAACTAAAAATCGTTTTGTACTTCGCCTCCTTAAACACAAAATAGTTCAGTACATTTTTTTTTCGGACGGTCCGTTACGATGAAGGTACCGTACTTCATTTTTGAGTACAGTACGTTACAAAGCATTTACCGTACTTGCATGTGTACGGTACTTTCCTGTGTTCAGTACTTTTGGTGTGCCGAACGTAAGTACGGAACTTAGTTCGGTACTTTGAGAACCCTGATAAAAATGCATTTCAAAAGTCTGTGTAATTGAGTTTAGTTTTTACATTCAAAATATCAAGGATTAATTGCTAAATATCTAAAAAATGACAAACAGTAAATATGGAAGATGGCATTCAATGGAGGGAAATTGTTGCATTTTACATTTTGCCTCTCCCTGCAGCATGAGGAGCACATTCCAATTAAGCAACTGCATTATTATTCAAAATGTTACACTAGGTAACAAAGTCAAAAAAGATTTAGGAAGGTATTTTCAAAAAATAAATAAACCAATTAATCATAGAGGCTGTGAGAAGGCCAAGACTCTCGACTTTGTCTAGTTTTTCAAGTCCACTTATTTTGTATAGCTGCCATATAAAGATTCAGGCTTTATTGTTATTTAAGATATTGAAGTGCTCATATTTTAAAATATAGTTTGGTTTGGACAACACCAATTTTGATTGATTTGGCGATATATAAAACGATTTTCGCATAAATGGGCAACTATTGGCAGAAAGTGTTTATTATTTATTATTAATTTTTCTGAATAATTGAGCACTTAAACCTTTAAGCAACGCTTAGAAATGCAAAAGTTATATTCCTCGAGTTACGTAGCTACTTTTGATAGGCTCACCTTAAAAATTAAAATTAGCAATACACAGATGTAACGGATAACGTACAATTCGGGCTACTTTACATTTTTTTTTATGTATCTGCATCTGTTAGCACGCTGTAATATCCGGCTGTGGCTCGTCGCTTTGGGGGGTGAAGGTTTGAACAGATGCAAATAAGTACTTAGGCAGCCACTCTTATTCCATTAATTATTTAATAAAAAGAGCGTGCGAGCGACAAGAACTAACAACCGGGAAGAAAGAAGATCAACCAAACCAAGAAAAGTTACTCACAATGTATCGTTACGCTACCCACAGCTGTTTTGTGGGGGCGATTTAGCCCACCCAACCATGACCACCTGCCTAAGAGACATATCCCTAGGTGGCCCCTTTTCCCCTCTCAGCTATGTGGCAATCGGCATGAGTCCCAAATCAACTGACACTTTAGTTCATATTCATTTATAATGTTTAATTGCGAACTAAAAATTATACATTACAAAACTAATCATTTTGATTTATAAATAAAAGAATTAATTTTCAAATAGGCTTAAGGTAAACATAAATATAAAGAGAGCAACAAGTTAGGGAGAATGTAAAAGCTTGTATATATGTATTTGGGAGAGACACGAATATAGGTGACAAAACCATATGATCAGTTTGCATAAATCGCAACAACAACGCCAAAGGCGAAGAAATCAAAAAAAAAGAATCAGCGCTAAGCCAGACTCGAATAGCGGGACTTGTGCTCGCGAGTACACATTAATCGAACTTACAGTCTAAGAGAAAAATACATACTCTTCTTTTTTATTTTTCTCTTAAACTAGCAGCACTTGTACTTAGCGCGATATCTTGACTTTATGTTTAATACAATTAACATCAATCCGTGATCAGGTTTAAATAATTAATTTGATAAAAATGATAGCGGAAAATTTCACTCACCAAACTTTTTTCCCGCGATGAAAGCGCTTCCATTGGCGTTGCAGAGGCTGTGAATCCCTTACAAAAAAATTATTTATTTAATTTACTAATCACGGCTCACTTTGATTTTCTGGCGACAAGTCTTTGGCATTCTCTGAATTTAAAAACTAATTGCCTTTCACAGAAACAAAAAAAAAAAAAACGGCTCTCTTGAGGAACAACGCGAAGGTTATTGCTCGCCCGAAGAACAATTAAAGCATACTAAAGATAACAAAGCGCATTGATTTAGAAATCGCTTACTCTCTGCCTCTTGCTCTCAGAACAGCTGATGGTCGAATATATGTATGCAATTAATGGCATTTATTAATGCGGACCATTGCAGCTGCTAGCAAAGGTAAAATTTGGGTTCTCCAGCTTCTGCTTTAAGGTATGTTTTCCTTAGTGTGTAGATACTATGTTAACATTCAAAAGTTTATAGCAAGCGACGAATTGAGTTTTAGCTAGGCGTTGATTTAGGCTGCGCTACAGAAATTTTGAAACTGGCTTGTATGTCGAATTAGGTGTAGACTTGAAGCAACGATTAAGCTGCGCTTTAGGCTGAGGATTATACTCTGGCTTGAGTGTCAAATCGGGTGTACATTTAAAGCGCGATTTAGCCACCACCAGTAATGTCCAATGAGCCGCTGATTTAGGCGCCAACTTAAGCGTCTGCTAAGGCGTAGAGTTGAGCGGCTATTTAAGCGCCAGTTTAAGCGTCTGCTAAGGTGTATAGTTGAGCGGCTATTTAAGCGCCAAATCCTGAAAAACGAATTTCTTGAAGGAAACTCTTTTCTAGGCGGGAAAATCCCAACGAAAACTCACCCTTCTTTGAATTTGGCGCTTTATTTACTGTTTACAATTGTAGATAAATTTAAGCAGACAAATTTTTCCCGCCAACAATAATTATTCGAAGGATTAATACGGGCTAAAATAAAAAGGATTTTCAGGATTTCACTCTTGAACTAACTTTGATTTTTTTCTTACTTTAAGGACACGCACTGCCTAATAAAAAGGACTTTTCTTTCAATTTACACTGGCACTTCTTGCTTGAACAGCGATTCAAAACTAATAAGTATCCGCGCTAGCCCAAGGCCTCTCTTATATACAAGCGTCTGGGGGGGGAAAATTCTAACCCACCATGACTCCATCTTTTGGGATGAGCTAATCCCGCTTCCCTGCCACTCTCAGCTACTTATCTATCGCGCCCTTTCCCTCAGCTTGCAACACATAAGCCCAAAGTTGGCAACATCTTAACAGTGGCGATCAGCTTACATAGCCCTGTTAAGTGCAACATAAGCGAAGAGCGGCTAAGCAGAATGTTAGTTTCGCTAAACGAAGAGAGCTGAGTAGCAGCAGCAACTTTGTTGATAAGCAAGATTATGCTGTTATCACCGCAATAGATACTTTTAAGATTTTTTTTGATAATATCGCTACAAGCGCACTACAATTCCCCCCACCAAAATCAGACTAGGGGCTCTAGGGGTCACGAGGAGAACTAGGCTGATACCGCTTGTAGCTCGATTCACTGTTGAATATCTTTTGCGTGATATTTGCCAATAAACTTTCCCTGTAAGTCTTCAAGTTCATAATATACAGCTCCCAATTTTTTTTTTATTCTTGCCTTGATGAAACTTGGACCAAACTTAGCATTATAGCCTGAGGCAAAATTACTCTGCTTAAAGTTTCTTCTAAAAACTTCTTGACCTTCCGTATATACTACATCTCGGGTTTTTCTCGTGCTGTTTATCCATCAGCTCGCAAGCCCTTGCACGGACGACGTCTAAAGAATCTTTCCTGCTGAGGTATAACGAACGGTCTTCAATCATCTCCAACTTACGCAGTAAGGAAAATGTAGACCCTGTAGTGACCATATGCTGACCAAACACCATATAATATGGGCTAGTTCCGATACTAGAGTGTACAGCCGATCTTAAAGCACAGGAAATCTGACTAAGATACTCGTCCCAATCTTTTTGGTCCGGACGCACATATGATCTGATCGCGGCTATTACAGACCGGTTTACCCGCTCGGAAGCATTAGCTTGTGGAGCATGAACAGCTGTTAATGTATGTGTCACCTCATATTTTCTCAACAGTTTCTGAAACTTTTCCGATCGGAATTGAGAACCGTTGTCTGATACAATTGTTTCAGGTACTCCGAAGGTATGGAACAATTCGGTTTCTAAGTAGTTAACAACTACATCAGCTGTAATTTTTTTTACGGGTTTCAGATAAACATATTTGGTAAAGTGGTCTAACACAATAAAAATACCAATATGGCCGCTGCGTGAACGTGGATACGGACCAAGAAAATCTACAAAGATTCTCTGAAAGAAACGTTGTGTTTGTGGATCTTTTCCTAAAGGCGGTCTTAGAGTCTGATTCGGTGCTTTGGACATTTTACAGACCTCACAAGAATTTATGTAGGACTTCACGTCATTGATAAGTCCTGGCCAGAAATAGTATCTTCTAATGCGCTCAAGTGTCTTATGGATACCACCATGTGAAAACAGAGCACTATCATGGGCTTTGGCTAGTACTTCGTTCACTAATTCTCTTGGAACCCACAATTTCCATGTATACACATCATGTATCGGATCCCCTGTTATGTGTTCTGCTTTCCTATAAACATATCCATCCTCAACTTTTAAGTCTGGCAGTTTGTCATGCATGTCTTTTACCTTTTCTCCCAGCTCGACATAAGTAGGAGATTTAAAATGTTCAGAGCTCAGATCTACTAAAAGACCATTGTTCAAATCTATCGCAGCTATTTCATCTTCGTGTACACGAGATAGAACATCTGGTACAACATTGAGCTTTCCTTTTCTATGCTCGATCTTAAAACTGAAACCTTGCAGTTTCAGTGCCCATCTGGCCAGACGGGAGCTGAGATCAGTTTGACCCATCAACCATTTTAAGGAAGCGTGATCTGTTATAATAGTAAACTCATGACCTTCTACGTATGCTCGGAAATTCTTTAAACAAACGATCGCTGCAAGACATTCTTGTTCCGTTACCGAGTAGTTCTGTTGAGCTTTATTTAGTTTTTTTGAAACAAAGGCTATTGGAACAGAACACCACCTACGCCAGTTTTGCTTGCATCGCAATGTATAAAAAAGGTCGTGTAAAATCAGGACTTCTGAGAACAGGTGTTTCAGTTAGTTTGGATTTTAAGGCAGTGAACGCCTCTAGAGCAGAAGTGGTAAAACTAAACTTTCTCTTTGGGCTCATTATCCGTCAATGGAGCAGTAAGGGCAGCAAAATTCGCTATGAATTTACGGTACCATCCACATAATCCTAAGAAACTCCTTAAAGCTTTTAACGTTTTTGGAATTGGGAATTCAGTTATAGCAGCGATTTTTTTCTGGATCGGTACTTATCCCACCGTCCCCAACAATATGGCCTAAATATTTTACTCTTTTCATGCAAAACTTGCTTTTACCAATATTTAGGGTCAGCCCTGCATTTTTAACATGAAGTGCAACTTCTCTCAGAACGTCTAGGTGCTTCTCAAATGAGGAAGACACTACTAACAAATCATCGAGGTAAACAAACACCTCGTTCCGTAGCTGAGGTGGAATGACTTTGTCCATTAAACGTGACATTGTCTGTGCGGCATTGCAAAGCCCAAAAGGCATTACTTTGTACTGGTAGAGGGGTCTTCCTGGGATTGTAAAAGCCGTTTTTCCTCGTGATGTTAAATCTAGGAAATTTGCCAATAGGCATCTTTGAGATCAAGGCTGGTAATGAATTCCGCTTTGGGGAGTCTGCTCAAAATCCCACTGATTTGTGGTAAAGGATAGGCGTCCTTCACCGTGAACTCATTCACTTTACGGCTATCCAAACATACCCTATTTTTTGCCAGGTTTTTGTACCAATACAACAGGTGACGACCAAGCACTGTCCGATTCCTCTATTACTCCTAGTTCTAACATTCTGTCGACTTCGGCATATATTAGCTTTTCCACTGCCGGAGACACCGGGAAAT
This sequence comes from Lordiphosa mommai, assembly GCA_018904225.1. Taxonomy (NCBI): domain Eukaryota; kingdom Metazoa; phylum Arthropoda; class Insecta; order Diptera; family Drosophilidae; genus Lordiphosa; species Lordiphosa mommai. Next base: position 23,610 of record JAEIFT010000723.1, read on the forward strand.
GACGTTGCTTAACAGGCTTAGCGTTTCCCACGTCTATGACATGCGTTAGAAGATTGGTTTGGCCTAAACCTTGCTTTTCAAAAAGACGGAAACAAAGAAACTACCGTACAAAGTTTGGACTGCTGCAAATTTGTCAGCTCATGTTGAACACATTGCCTATTCAGCCCGGACATATTGGCTAACACTGGTAAGAGGTCAAACAAACGCCAGAAATCTATTCCCAAATAGAGATTTAGACGAAGTGAAGGTACAATATATAAGTCAATCGTTTTAACTATATTATTGTAAGTTATGTTTGTCTTTATACGCCCCACTATTTCCTGTTGGCTGCCATCGGCTGTACTCACTTTTGCCTAACTTTTTTAAATGGTTCTCCACCACTTAGAACCTGATCTGCTAAACTACTTCCTATACAGCTGATAGCTGCTCCTGAATCTAAAAGTCCGTTAACTAAACGATTTAATAAACCTACGCTAACAAATGGGCGTGGATCATCCTTTTTTTCTTGTAAAGCACTGATGTCCCGCACACTTTGTCGAATATTTTTAATTTTTTTCCAATATTCTTTTACTCGTTTACTGCTACGAGGAAGAACCCTGGGCAAACTATAAGCAGGAATAAACGGGCTTTCAGCAATTTTTTCTAACATGGGTATTTTCTGATGTAATAATAAAATCTTATTGTTAGTAAATTTATCAGAGTTTGAAATAATATTTTCTGCTTCACTAGGGATCGCTAAATTTTCAGCTGGTTTTAGGACTGGTCGGTATTCGTACCCTGATGACGAAGAGCACGCAATGTTTTCGGTTTGTGAACCTGGATTTATAAGTATTATCTGCTCCACATCCATAGCAAAATATCCTTCTGTCTGCCAAACAATCTTGGTAACGATGCCCTTCTCTGCGACAGTTCCAACAAATTAAAGCAATGGCCTCAACGTCGCAATCTATTTCCATTTCGGTATCCTCTTCTTCACCCTCGGTTGAGATTTCGGCAACTTCGCGTCTAAAAGGAACTTTTTATACATATCCTTCTGTTTTCTTTACATCTTCAAGGAATGATTCTCGTCTTCTACATATCTCACGCAATTCGGCTACTGAACTAATCTCTAAATTAAGAATTTCATGCCGAATCTCCACGCGTAAGTTGTTCTTTAAAATGCGAACTAATTTATGGTTAGGAATTGGCTGGTCCATCTTGTCCAACAAGGAAACGATGGCATCATAATATCGATCAAATGACTCATGTGCCTCCTGTTTCCTTCGGCGAATCAGCTCCTCTATATCTCCATCATCCCTTTCATCACGGAATTGCTTGCGAAGTGCCTCGCACAACACATTCCATTTTATCTCTTAACTGCCTTGATGACGCCAGTAGAACTCATTAGCTTTTCCTTCAAACAACGAGCCAGCATTGCGACAAACTACCTCAAAGTTACTTTCCAATGTTTGGTGGGTAAGAGCTTCTGCTCGATAGATAAAATTATCCACAGAAAGTCCTGTACCGGAAAACTTTAATTTCCACCCATTCATTATTTGGCCTACTTTGTCTGGTCTTTGTAACAAATCAGACATAGCGGTTCTATCTGATCGAGGTGTTGTTGAATTTCTCGATCTTGGACTGAAAATTTCCTGTTCTCTGTCTCTAGTGTGTGATGGCCTGATTGGGTTGCCCTGTGGCTGAATCATATTCTGATTGGCCTGAGCTATTGCTTCGCTGTGCTGCTGCAAATAAGCAGAGAGTTTTACCTCTATAAGATGGCTCATTTGCCCAGACAGCATTGTGGATAGAATTTTTGCATTTCTTGAAGGTCATTCTTAGTTATGGTATTGTTACCTGTGGAAATGCCTGAAGCTGTATCATTATTGGATGCCGTGTCAGAAATTTGGTCGCTACAAGTCTCTACATTATTATTTGAACACGGGCTAGGTATGTTGGTTGGGTTCGTTATTGGATTAGCGTTTGTAGAAGTGGTAGCGATATCAAGCCCCGGCAACAGTGTATTACTTCCCAATTCGGACGAGGCTAACAATCGATTTTGTCCGCGGGTTTGGGACGCAATTGTTTGAGGTCGGGAAATTGTTTTCCTTATGCAGGTAGCATTAAAAATAGGGCAGGTAGTTTTCACCATGAAATGAGTTTTTATACACGCTTTGTGAAAACTGTGCTTACATTCTGTTAAATATTCCTCACTTGAACCCGAAATGATTTTTAACGTTTTTGGAATTGGGAATTCAGTTATAGCAGCGATTTTTTCTGGATCGGTACTTATCCCACCGTCCCCAACAATATGGCCTAAATATTTTACTCTTTTCATGCAAAACTTGCTTTTACCAATATTTAGGGTCAGCCCTGCATTTTTAACATGAAGTGCAACTCTCTAAGAACGTCTAGGTGCTTCTCAAATGAGGAAGACACTACTAACAAATCATCGAGGTAAACAAACACCTCGTTCCGTAGCTGAGGTGGAATGACTTTGTCCATTAAACGTGACATTGTCTGTGGCATTGCAAAGCCCAAAAGGCATTACTTTGTACTGGTAGAGGGGTCTTCCTGGGATTGTAAAAGCCGTTTTTCCTCGTGATGTTAAATCTAGGGAAATTTGCCAATAGGCATCTTTGAGATCAAGGCTGGTAATGAATTCCGCTTTGGGGAGTCTGCTCAAAATCCCACTGATTTGTGGTAAAGGATAGGCGTCCTTCACCGTGAACTCATTCACTTTACGGCTATCCAAACATACCCTATTTTTGCCAGGTTTTTTTACCAATACAACAGGTGACGACCAAGCACTGTCCGATTCCTCTATTACTCCTAGTTCTAACATTCTGTCGACTTCGGCATATATTAGCTTTTCCACTGCCGGAGACACCGGGAAATGACGTTGCTTAACAGGCTTAGCGTTTCCCACGTCTATGACATGCGTTAGAAGATTGGTTTGGCCTAAACCTTGCTTTTCAAAAAGACGGAAACAAAGAAACTACCGTACAAAGTTTGGACTGCTGCAAATTTGTCAGCTCATGTTGAACACATTGCCTATTCAGCTCGGACATATTGGCTAACACTGGTAAGAGGTCAAACAAACGCCAGAAATCTATTCCCCAAATAGAGATTTAGACGAAGTGAAGGTACAATATATAAGTCAATCGTTTTAACTATATTATTGTAAGTTATGGTTTGTCTTTATACGCCCCACTATTTCCTGTTGGCTGCCATCGGCTGTACTCACTTTTGCCCCAACTTTTTTAAATGGTTCTCCACCACTTAGAACCTGATCTGCTAAACTACTTCCTATACAGCTGATAGCTGCTCCTGAATCTAAAAGTCCGTTAACTAAACGATTTAATAAACCTACGCTAACAAATGGGCGTGGATCATCCTTTTTTCTTGTAAAAGCACTGATGTCCCGCACACTTTGTCGAATATTTTTAATTTTTTTCCAATATTCTTTTACTCGTTTACTGCTACGAGGAAGAACCCTGGGCAAACTATAAGCAGGAATAAACGGGCTTTCAGCAATTTTTTCTAACATGGGTATTTTCTGATGTAATAATAAAATCTTATTGTTAGTAAATTTATCAGAGTTTGAAATAATATTTTCTGCTTCACTAGGGATCGCTAAATTTTCAGCTGGTTTTAGGACTGGTCGGTATTCGTACCCTGATGACGAAGAGCACGCAATGTTTTCGGTTTGTGAACCTGGATTTATAAGTATTATCTGCTCCACATCCATAGCAAAATATCCTTCTGTCTGCCAAACAATCTTGGTAACGATGCCCTTCTCTGCGACAGTTCCAACAAATTAAGCAATGGCCTCAACGTCGCAATCTATTTCCATTTCGGTATCCTCTTCTTCACCCTCAGTTGAGATTTCGGCAACTTCGCGTCTAAAAGGAACTTTTTTTACATATCCCCCTGTTTTCTTTACATCTTCAAGGAATGATTCTCGTCTTCTACATATCTCACGCAATTCGGCTACTGAACTAATACTCTAAATTAAGAATTTCATGCCGAATCTCCACGCGTAAGTTGTTCTTTAAAATGCGAACTAATTTATGGTTAGGAATTGGCTGGTCCATCTTGTCCAACAAGGAAACGATGGCATCATAATATCGATCAAATGACTCATGTGCCTCCTGTTTCCTTCGGCGAATCAGCTCCTCTATATCTCCATCATCCCTTTCATCACGGAATTGCTTGCGAAGTGCCTCGCACAACACATTCCATTTTATCTGCTTAACTGCCTTATGATGACGCCAGTAGAACTCATTAGCTTTTCCTTCAAACAACGAGCCAGCATTGCGACAAACTACCTCAAAGTTACTTTCCAATGTTTGGTGGGTAAGAGCTTCTGCTCGATAGATAAAATTATCCACAGAAAGTCCTGTACCGGAAAACTTTAATTTCCACCCATTCATTATTTGGCCTACTTTGTCTGGTCTTTGTAACAAATCAGACATAGCGGTTCTATCTGATCGAGGTGTTGTTGAATTTCTCGATCTTGGACTGAAAATTTCCTGTTCTCTGTCTCTAGTGTGTGATGGCCTGATTGGGTTGCCCTGTGGCTGAATCATATTCTGATTGGCCTGAGCTATTGATTCGCTGTGCTGCTGCAAATAAGCAGAGAGTTTTACCTCTATAAGATGGCTCATTTGCCCAGACAGCATTGTGAGGATAGAATTTTGCATTTCTTGAAGGTCATTCTTAGTTATGGTATTGTTACCTGTGGAAATGCCTGAAGCTGTATCATTATTGGATGCCGTGTCAGAAATTTGGTCGCTACAAGTCTCTACATTATTATTTGAACACGGGCTAGGTATGTTGGTTGGGTTCGTTATTGGATTAGCGTTTGTAGAAGTGGTAGCGATATCAAGCCCCGGCAACAGTGTATTACTTCCCAATTCGGACGAGGCTAACAATCGATTTTGTCCGCGGGTTTGGGACGCAATTGTTTGAGGTCGGGAAATTGTTTTCCTTATGCAGGTAGCATTAAAAATAGGGCAGGTAGTTTTCACCATGAAATGAGTTTTTATACACGCTTTGTGAAAACTGTGCTTACATTCTGTTAAATATTCCTCACTTGAACCCGAAATGATTTCCACGTTACACAACGGACAAATTCTATCAAGACCCATTTTATTATCTTAACTACAGTTAAATGTTTCAAAAGAAATAAATAAGTATGTATATATGTATGTATATTTTATATATGTATATATTTTTTTTTTTTTTTAAATAATGATCAATCGAATTTTTTCCCCATATTTTTTTTAAATAATGATCAATCATGCATTTTAAATTCAACAACAAGAAATATACAAATGATTAGGACTCAACTACGTCATAGACCTACATGCAACAATTTGAGGAGTAAATTTAATGATTTGGCTATTATAAAAGTTCGAAAACCTTTAAAATAATTTTCCATTATCAATTAATCGCCAAGAAATACTAAGGAGAAAATGGGATATAGTTAGACAACAATCTTCCGTGGCTAGTGGGATCTCTCTGAAGAAACATCACTACTTCTTTCGCGTGCGATTGCTAATCTCACCATGTAAGAGGAAATTTAGCTTTTAACATGGCCAGGCGACTAACCTCAGTTTGGTACATCCTGTCTTCTGCATGTTTACTTTCGGTGCTAGAGTAACCCAGCGTTGCTCTTGACGGTGGACAGTATGAACGAAAGTCCAATTAACTATCTTCCAAACAGCCAATTTAACAAGTACTGGTTTACAGAGGAAAATTAAAGTTGAAAATTAAGAGAAGGAAAGAATGGTTTGCTTGAATTTCTTGTGAGTCTCTTTGATCAAGTAACTAAAAATTACAAGTCAATAAGCATATTGGGCGCCAAAGAAATAATTATATGAAATAAATAATAATTGTAACGGATAACGTACAATTCGGGCTACTTTACATTTTTTTTTATGTATCTGCATCTGTTAGCACGCTGTAATATCCGGCTGTGGCTCGTCGCTTTGGGGGTGAAGGTTTGAACAGATGCAAATAAGTACTTAGGCAGCCACTCTTATTCCATTAATTATTTAATAAAAAGAGCGTGCGAGCGACAAGAACTAACAACCGGGAAGAGAAAGAAGATCAACCAAACCAAGAAAAGTTACTCACAATGTATCGTTACGCTACCCACAGCTGTTTTGTGGGGGCGATTTAGCCCACCCAACCATGACCACCTGCCTAAGAGACATATCCCTAGGTGGCCCCTTTTCCCCTCTCAGCTATGTGGCAATCGGCATGAGTCCCAAATCAACTGACACTTTAGTTCATATTCATTATAATGTTTAATTGCGAACTAAAATTATTCATTACAAAACTAATCATTTTTGATTTATAAATAAAAGAATTAATTTTCAAATAGTCTTAAGGTAAACATAAATATAAAGAGAGCAACAAGTTAGGGAGAATGTAAAAGCTTGTATATATGTATTTGGGAGAGACACGAATATAGGTGACAAAACCATATGATCAGTTTTGCATAAATCGCAACAACAACGCCAAAGGCGAAGAAATCAAAAAAAAAGAATCAGCGCTAAGCCAGACTCGAATAGCGGGACTTGTGCTCGCGAGTACACACATTAATCGAACTTACAGTCTAAGAGAAAAATACATACTCTTCTTTTTATTTTTCTCTTAAACTAGCAGCACTTGTACTTAGCGCGATATCTTGACTTTATGTTTAATACAATTAACATCAATCCGTGATCAGGTTTAAATAATTAATTTGATAAAAATGATAGCGGAAAATTTCACTCACCAAACTTTTTCCCCGCGATGAAAGCGCTTCCATTGGCGTTGCAGAGGCTGTGAATCCCTTACAAAAAAATTATTTATTTAATTTACTAATCACGGCTCACTTTGATTTTCTGGCTTTCTTTGACAAGTCTTTGGCATTCTCTGAATTTAAAAACTAATTGCCTTTCACAGAAACAAAAAATAAAAAAAAACGGCTCTCTTGAGGAACAACGCGAAGGTTATTGCTCGCCCGAAGAACAATTAAAGCATACTAAAGATAACAAAGCGCATTGATTTAGAAATCGCTTACTCTCTGCCTCTTGCTCTCAGAACAGCTGATGGTCGAATATATGTATGCAATTAATGGCATTTATTAATGCGGACCATTGCAGCTGCTAGCAAAGGTAAAATTTGGGTTCTCCAGCTTCTGCTGTAAGGTATGTTTTCCTTAGTGTGTAGATACTATGTTAACATTCAAAAGTTTATAGCAAGCGACGAATTGAGTTTTAGCTAGGCGTTGATTTAGGCTGCGCTACAGAAATTTAGAAACTGGCTTGTATGTCGAATTAGGTGTAGACTTAAGCAACGATTAAGCTGCGCTTTAGGCTGAGGATTATACTCTGGCTTGAGTGTCAAATCGGGTGTACATTTAAAGCGCGATTTAGCCACCACCAGTAATGTCCAATGAGCCGCTGATTTAGGCGCCAACTTAAGCGTCTGCTAAGGCGTAGAGTTGAGCGGCTTAAGCGCAGTTAGCGTGCTAAGGTGTATAGTTGAGCGGCTATTTAAGCGCCAAATCCTGAAAAACGAATTTCTTGAAGGAAACTCTTTTCTAGGCGGGAAAATCCCCAACGAAAACTCACCCTTCTTTGAATTTGGCGCTTTATTTACTGTTTACAATTGTAGATAAATTTAAGCAGCCAAATTTTCCCCGCCAACAATAATTATTCGAAGGATTAATACGGGCTAAAATAAAAAAGGATTTTCAGGATTTCACTCTTGAACTAACTTTGATTTTTTTTTCTTACTTTAAGGACACGCACTGCCTAATAAAAAGGACTTTTCTTTCAATTTACACTGGCACTTCTTGCTTGAACAGCGATTCAAAACTAATAAGTATCCGCGCTAGCGCAAGGCCTCTCTTATATACAAGCGTCTGGGGGAAAATTCTAACCCACCATGACTCCATCTTTTGGGATGAGCTAATCCCGCTTCCCTGCCACTCTCAGCTACTTATCTATCGCGCCCTTTCCCTCAGCTTGCAACACATAAGCCCAAAGTTGGCAACTCTTAAAGTGGCGATCAGCTTACATAGCCCTGTTAAGTGTAACATAAGCGAAGAGCGGCTAAGCAGAATGTTAGTTTCGCTAAACGAAGAGAGCTGAGTAGCAGCAGCAACTTTGTTGATAAGCAAGATTATGCTGTTATCACCGCAATAGATACTTTTAAGATTTTTTTTTTGATAATATTGCTACAAGCGCACTACACAGACTAAACACGGACGAAAACACAAAACAACAACAAATGTCATATTAAACTATAATTTCACATACCTTAACTAAAGATTAGATTTTTTGCACTTTTTAATTCTTCAGCGGATGCACTTAAATGACTCATCTAGTAGGTTTAAGTAATTGTATCCTTCTATCAAAGATATTCTATAATTTACAAACGCCTACTAGATAAGTAATTTTTTATAAAAATTTTTCATAACAATTAAAAAAAGTAATCTTTATTATAAAAATTACAAAATATAAATTTATTTAAATTATTATAATAAAAATTATTTTTAACTGTTATTCAAAAATTTTTATATAAAAATTACCATTTAACTGTTAAATTAAAATTTTTATTTAAAAATCATAGAATAACGATTATAAAATAATTGTTATTTCAAAATTTTATCCAAAAAGCTATAACAGTTACGGTCCCTGCTTATTTTAAATACACACAACACGCACGGTCAATTTTTAATAATCAAGACACGTCACGTCACGACACGCACGACTTTGTTAATAATGAACAAAAATAGCCTCCTGAATTTCGTTCTTAATTTTGTTTAAGTGAGTCCAATTGAAGTAAGTGTGACCAACAGCCGATAAAGGAAAAATAAAGATATTTATCGGTATATTATGTCCGGTTGACTTAGTATTCTTTTATACTTTTAAGTAAAGTAGTGTCGGCTTCTATCTCGTTACTCGTGCTATGTCGTGGTAGACTGTGTTCGTGTTTTAAGGTCACGCAGTTGCACTCACGAAATCTGCTGTCGTGCGTGCTCCCAAGTCTGTTCCAACTATGAGTTTTTGGGGATATACAAATCCAAAGTTACCCTGACGGTATGAATGTCTCTTGCTACTTTTCGTTAAAGGCCTATTCTCAGATGACATAAAAATAATTTTCGTCGAAAATAAATAAGCTCTCGCATATTTAAAACTGGCGACGAGGATGGGATTTAATAATATAAATTAATAATATAAATAAAAAATTCGAGTTTCACTCCAATCGCCAATATAGTCAAAGAGGAAGACACGGACAGCGCTACTGCTTCGAGTGAAATTAGCGAATCAGCAAAACAAAAAGAAGAGAGCGATCAAGCTTCCATTCATAGTGGAAGCGCCGCAAGGGTTAAAAACACGTGTGCACAAAGCAACACACAAAACGCTGAACACGACCAAATATTGAACATCGATTTTACGCAACGGGCTACAATGGCTGGACTTGGAAGTCTGGAGCCATTCGACTTGGCCCATCCACACAAATGGACACCGTATTTGGAACGCTTCAACTTATTTCTGCTGGCCAATGATGTTAAAGAAGAAGAACGGAAAAAGGCGGCTTTTCTGACGCTGGCAGGTGCCCAGCTGTATGACCTATTAACATCATTGGCCTCACCCACAAAGGTGAGTGAATTGAGTTTAAATACAATCTGCAAATTACTGACCGAAGATTTGTCTCCACGCCCGTCCGAGATTGCTGCGATCTACCACTTTCATAAGCGCGATCAGCAGCCAGACGAATCTGCTAGCAGCTACATGGCAGCTCTACGCACATTGGCCAAGGGTTGCAATTTTGGGACGGCGTTGGATCGCATGTTGCGTGATCGTTTTGTGTGCGGGATGAGAGAAGAAATCTACAGAGAACCTTCCTGGCGGAGGAAGCGCTAACTTTGCAACGAGTCATGGAGCGTGCCATGACCAGCGAAGCCCGCCGAAGCGAGTGCTGCGGCCATGAGAAAATCAAGCGAAGCGGAACTCGGCGAGTCTATACATGGAGTCTCCGCATGCAACAACGGCCAATACCATCGTGGTCGCAGCAGCAACAGGCAATCGTGTGCTGGCTGCGGTGGTCATCACCTAAGGAAACAGTGCCCTCATCGTGAGACTGTTTGGCATTCATGCGGCCTTAAGGGCCATCTACAACGCGTCTGTCGCCGCTCCAGAAGGTCTAGGGACAGCGCCACGTCAAATATTAGAAACGCACGCCAAGGTGCTCAACAGCGCAGATCGTCTCGGGGAGAATCTGCTATTCATCAAATACTGCCGCTAACAAATAACGAGAAGGCAAAGTTAACTTCGACTGTGCCGAAGTTTTAATACACTTGAAAAACTTTACTCCAACTGATTTAACCAGTAAAATATATATAGGATATAGATATCAGATATTAAAAATTTTAAATCATTGATAATAAAAATAGGATACCATAAAAAACACACAAAAACACATTTTCCGACCGATCGGTCCTATGGCAGCTATATGCTATAGTCATCCGATTTTTATAAATTTTTTAAAAAAATTTGTAAAGCATATAAAACTAATATCTACCAAGATTGGTGACGATACGATGGAAAACAAAAGAGTTTTTCTCACTAAAACTTGTTTATTGACCGACCGTTTCTATGGCAGCTATATGCTATAGTGCTCCGATTTTGATACATTTTTCCAGAATTATGTGAAATCATATAAAACTATCATATACCAAGATTAGTGACGCTACGATGGAAAACAAAAAAGTTTTTCTCACTAAAACTTATTGTCCGACCGATCGTTCATTTGTCAGCTTTATGATATAGTCATCCGATTTTCATAAATTTTTTCGAAATTGTGTGGAAGCATATAAAACTAATATATACTACGATTGGTGACGCTACGATTTTCCCACTAGAACTAGTTTTTTGACCGACCCTTTATATGGCAGCTATATGCTATAGTCATCCGATTTTAATAAATTTTTTCACAATTATGTGGAAGCATATAAAACTAACATACACCAAGATTTGTGCCGCTACGATGAAAAACAACAAAGTTTTTCCAACTAGAACTAGTTCTTAAACCGATCGTTCCTATGGCAGCTATATGATATAGTCATCCGATCCGGCCGGTTCCGACATATTTGTTGCGTGCAGTAAAAAGAATACTCTGTGCAAAATTTCAGCTCGATAGCTTTAAAACTGAGAGACTAGTTCGCGTAGAAACAGACAGACGGACGGACGGACGGACGGAATTGAACTCAGCTCGTAGTCCGGATCAAGAATATATATAGTTTATGTGGTCGGAAATGAATATTTCTATGCGTTACAAACTTCTGGGCAAAATTAATATACACTTTTCAAGTGTATAAAAATAGAAGGCTAACATCGGCTACGCCGATGTTTTAAATACTTTGCAGTTTTTGAAAGTCGCTACCATTGATAACAAAAAAGTTTTTCTCACTACAACTAGTTTTTTGACCGACCGTTTATATGGCAGCTATATGCTATAGTCATCCGATTTTGATAATTTTTTCCAGAATTGTGTGAAGGGGTATAAAACTAATATATACCAAGATTGGTGACGCTTCGATGGAAAACAAAAAAGTTTTTCTCACTAGAACGAGTTTTTTGACAGACCGTTTATATGGCAGCTATATGCTATAGTCATCCGATTTTGATAAATTTTTCCAGAATTGTGTGAAGGGGTATAAAACTAATATATACCAAGATTGGTGACGCTTCGATGGAAAACAAAAAAGTTTTTCTCACTAGAACTAGTTTTTTGACTGACCGTTTATATGGTAGCTATATGCTATAGTCATCCGATTTCAATAAATTTGTTTGGAATTGTGTAAAAGCATATAAAACTAATATAAACCAAGATTGGTGACGCTACGATAGAAAACAAAAAGGTTTTCTCACTAGAACTAGTTTTTTTACTGACCGTTTATATGACAGCTATATGCTATAGTCATCCGATTTTGATAAATTTTTCCAGAATTGTGTGAAGGGGTATAAAACTAATATATACCAAGATTGGTGACGCTTCGATGGAAAACAAAAAAGTTTTTTTCACTAGAACTAGTTTTTTGACTGACCGTTTATATGGTAGCTATATGCTATAGTCATCCGATTTCAATAAATTTTTTTGGAATTGTGTAAAAGCATATAAAACTAATATAAACCAAGATTGGTGACGATTCAATAGAAAACAAAAAAGTTTTTCTCACTAGAACTAGTTTATGGACCGATCGTTAATATGGCAGCTATATGATATAGTCATCCGATCCGGCCGATTCCGACAAATGTGCAGCCTATGTGTATTTAAAGACTTTTTGCAAAGTTTGGTCAAGATAGCTCTAAAACTGAGGGAGGAGATAGCATAGAAACAGACGGACGGACAGACGGACAGACGGACATGGCTATATAGACTCAGCTCGTCATGCTGATCAAGAATATATATAGTTTATGGGGTCGGAGATGCTTCCTTCTATGCGTTACAAACATCGTGACAATTTTAATATACCCTCTGCAAGGGTATAAAAAGAAGTCTATATCCATCATTATCAACGGTCGCACCTGCTCATTTGAGGTGGACTCGGGGTCGCCTGTGACCATCATGAATCAACGTTCCGCTACATCTGGCCCAAGGGAAGGTCAGATCTCCCCAAATGTGATTTGGAGCTAAACGATTTCCAGAGGAATTCGATCCCAGTGACGGGAGTCATCGACGTTTCCATACATTACAATCAGCGTAAAATCGAGAATCTACCCCTTGTTATTGTCTCTGGCGGTGGCGCGAAGTTACTTGGATGTAACTGGTTTGATGCACTCGGCATACGAATCGAAGGAATATTTTCTATAACAGACAGCACAAGCATCAAATCAGTACTTAGCAAATTTCATCAATTATTTAACACCGAGCTGGGCCAATTGACAGGGCCGCCGGTGTCGCTGCACATAGACGCAGCAGCCACGCCAGTTCGTCTGCCACCACGGCGCTTGCCATTCGCCATTAAGGATCTTGTAGAAGAGAAAAAAAGGATCTCATTACTTCTGACAATCTGTTAGTCCACTACGATGGCCAGTTGCCATTAGTGCTAACATGTGATGCATCACCATACAGGCTGGGAGCAGTCCTTAGCCACAAAATTTCAGATGGATCTGAAAACCCATTGCATTTTATTCGCGCACGCTGTCAAAAGCAGAACGAAATTATGCACAAATCGACAGGGAAGCAGTGGCATTAGTCGCAGGAGTCAAAAATTTTCACTATTATTTATAGGGGCGTTCCTTCACGCTCGTCACCGATCATCGGCCGCTCTTGGGCATTTTTACAAAGTCAAAACCAGTGCCAAACGTAATTTTCAACATAATGCTCCGTCGATCAATATTTCTCAGCGCCTACAATTTCAATATCGTTTATCGCAAGGGAAGCAAAATGGGCAACGCGGACTTTCTGAGCCGTTGCCCAATATCAACCGAAGAAGGTCATACACACACTGAGCATGATTGAGCTAGCAGCACAGCCTATCATCAATGCGCAACTTTTTATCTTCACAAACGTCCAAGGATTTTACACTCTAAAAGTTTTGAGCTGGGTGTTAAGGGGATGGCCTGACAATAAGATTGAAAGATCAAATCGACTATACCCATTCTATGTGCGACGCGAAGAACTATCTGCAAATAAAGGAGTCTTAGTATGGGGAACCGAGCCGTCATTCCCCCCCAAGCAAGGCAAGCCATCTTGAGCTCTTCATGCACCAAAATGAAAGCGCTAGCTCGCAGGCATCGTCTAGTGCTGCTCAGCTTGCCAGGAGATTCGGAATCAACCACGACAAACTGCAACGCACCATTGGGAATCGGCAAATCGCCCTTGGTCACGCCTACATGTGGACTTTCGGCCCCAGCTTTTATGGTTGTTGACTAGTACTACAAATGGTTGGAGGTAGCCGTAAACTCAACAGCACTCAGTGCTATCAAGTTTCTTCGTCTTTTACCAACCTGACGAACTAGTTTCCGACAATGGAACTGCGTTCACATCGAGGATTTTCATGGAAAAAACCTGATCCGACACATTCGCTCTGCTAAATTTCATCCGGCTACGAACGGCCAAGCCGAGCGTATGGTACAGAGCACACACAGAATTATCTTAAAAAGTTTGAACGCAATACAGACATTAATCTCGAAGCCAGATATTTGTTTCATCAGCATATTACGCCACACGCAATTACGAACTATTCGCCAGCTGAACTACTGCTAAATCGAGAACTGAAAACTTATCTTGACAAAATTCAGCCCACAGAAACAGCATTTCCGAAACCCGCAAGAATATCGGCGATAGTTGTTTCATTTCAGGTGCTCCAGTTTGGGTCAGAAATTATGCTGCAGGCCCCAAGTGGATCAAGGGGATGGGCGGTTGCCCAAACTGGACCTATTTCTATACGGTTCGATTAAGCGACAACCGCATAGTCAAACGGCTTTATGATCAACTCCGCAGTCGCCAGGAGTCACCTAACTGTAGTGACAATGAGCAATACTACGGACGCATCTGGGTATGTTAAGGGGTGTTGTGTATGTTAAGAACGGTGCGCCCGGCAGAACTTCACCCAAGAAGTTAACTCCCACTCTCACTGTCAGTTACTTCAGTTAGTTAGCTACTGTCATCGTGGACGGAACTGCTCGCCTTCACAGCGGTCACCAATTCCTACAATCAACGTACATTCATTTTCCACTGTGTTCATAGTCCATTTATATTACCATTTAATATTACTAAATAAATAAGCTCTCGCATATTTAAAGAAACACTTTTGTAGAGCTTTCAAATCAGAATGCTTTTGAACAGATGTCTTTTTATATGAAGCATAGTGCCGAAAATAAAATTTATGTCATCTGAGATCAGGCCTTTACAAGGTACATTTCTAAAGCAAATTTTTGCCAAATGGATTATCTTCATACGTTTTCTTGCCTGCACTATCATAATATTGTGTGGGCACCCTATCTATCACAAATATGCAAGTTGAACATCAGTCTGATGGTCTGATAAATTTTTCCAAATTTAAAAATATTTTTATACACTTGAAAAGTGTATATTAATTTTGCCCCTGAAGTTTGTGCCATAGAAATGTTCATTTCCGACCCCATAAGCTATATATGTTCTTGATCAGGACGACGAGCTGGGTTCATCTCCCACTTGTCCGCCGTCGTCCCGTCTGTCCCGTCTGTCTGTCTGTCTGTTTCCCACGCAAACTAGTCCCTCAGTTTAAAAGCTATCGAGCTGAAATTTTGCACAGAGTCTTCTTTTTACTGCACGCAACTAATATCTCGGAACCGGCCGGATCGGTTGACTGCTATCATATAGCTGTCATAGGAACGATCGGTCGAAAAATAAGTCTTAGTAAGAAAAACTTTTTATTTTCCATTGTGGCGTCACCAATCTTGGTATATTTAGTTTTAGATAATTTTACATATTTGTGGAAAAATTTATCAAAATCGGATGAAT
Organism: Lordiphosa mommai; assembly: GCA_018904225.1. Classification (NCBI taxonomy): domain Eukaryota; kingdom Metazoa; phylum Arthropoda; class Insecta; order Diptera; family Drosophilidae; genus Lordiphosa; species Lordiphosa mommai. The sequence goes on from JAEIFT010000723.1 coordinate 39,108, forward strand.
ATAGCTTATAGCTGCCATATAAACGGTCGGTCAAAAAACAAGTTCTAATGAGAAAAACTTTTTTTATTTTTCATGGTAGCGTCACCAATCTTGGTATATATTAGTTTTAGACGATTTTACATATTTGTGGAAAAATTTATCAAAATCGGATGACTATAGCATATAACTGCCATACAAACGGTCGGTCAAAAAACTACTTCCTAGTTGGGAAAATTTTTTTGTTTTCCATCGTATCGTCACCAATCTTGGTAGATGTTAGTTTTTATGATTTTACAAATTTTCTAAAAAATCAAAATCGGATGACTACAGCATATAGCTGCCATAGGACCGATCGGTCGGAAAATGTGATTTACTAAGAAAGTGTTTTTTATGGTATCAAATTTTATTATCAAGATTTAAAAATTTTTAATATCTGATATCTATATCCTATATATATTTTGCAGGTTAAATCAGTTGGAGTAAAGTTTTTCAAGTGTATTCAAAACTTGGCACGGTCAAGTCAGCTTTGCCTTCTCGTTTCAATTTAATTTCGCCTTACTAACCGCATGTCACAAAAGTCGTCTCATATAGAATGTCTGACCTTAATATCGCAGACTTGTGCATATTATTTCATTACTAAACGACCAACAAATACCAGCGTCTGCACCTCCCTTGTCCACCTCCACAGCACTTCTTTGCCGCCTCGTCGCGACACAATTCTGTCTGGCCCGGCCGATGCCCTCCCTCACCCTTCCACTTGTTCCGGGCACTTTTGTGGCCTTTGTTTATTTCGCATTTAAATGGAACAAGTTGCTATCGATTGTTGTGTTTCTACGGGATGGTTAATAAATCGAGTGACTCTCATGGGGCAATTATTATGCCATTGATTGTAATTGCAATGCATATGCATTGTACGCGCCCTTTCCCCCGCCCGACCGTCCCAGGGCGACTTGTATGGCAATTTAATTGCTAGCTTTAAGCACACACACTCAGGACGTCGTTTGGCGCTTTGCATGCATTTCATTATACTTGAAAAGAGTATATTAATTTTGCCCAAGTTTGTAACATATAAATATTTTCGACCACATAAACTATATATTCTTGATCAGAACGACGAGATGAGTTCAATTCCGTCTGTCCGACCGTCTGTCTGTCCGTCTGTCCGTCTCAGTCCGTCTGTCTGTTTCTACGCGAACTAGTCTCTCAGTTTTAAAGCTATCGAGCTGAAATTTTGCACAGAGTCTTCTTTTTACAACTAATATGTCGGAACCGGCGGATCGGATGACTATATCATATATCTGCCATAGGAACGATCGGTATAAAGAACTAGTTCTAGTTAGAAAAACTTTGTTGTTTTCCATCGTAGCGGCACAAATCTTGGTGTATGTTAGTTTTATATGCTTCCACATAATTGTGAGAATTATCAAAATCGGATGACTATATCATATGGCTGCCATATAAAGGTCAAAAAAACTAGTTCTTGTGGGAAAAACTTTTGTTTTTTCATCGTAGCGGCACCAATCGTAGTATATATTAGTTTATATGCTTCCACACAATTTCGAAAAAATTGATCAAAAATCGGATGACTCTATCATATAGCTGCCATAGGAACGATCGGTCGGAAAATAAGTTTTAGTGAGAAAAAACTTTTTGGTTTTCCATCATAGCGTCACTAATCTTGGTAAATGATAGTTTTATATGATTTCACATATTTCTGGAAAATGTATCAAAATCGGATCACTATAGCATATAGCTGCCATAGGAACGGTCGGTCAAAACAAGTTCTAGTGAGAAAAACTCTTTTGTTTTCCATCGTATCGTCACCAATCTTGGTAGATATTAGTTTTATATGCTCTTACAAATTTTTTAAAAATTTATAAAATTCGGATGACTATAGCATATAGCTACCATAGGACCGATCGGTCAGAAAATGTGTTTTACTAAGAAAAGTTTTTTATGGTATCCTATATTTATTATCAATGATTTAAAATTTTTTTAATATCTGATATCTATATCCTATATAAATTTTACTGGTTAAATCAGTTGGAGTAAAGTTTTACAAGTGTATTAAAACTTCGGCACAGTCGAAGTTAGCTTTGCCTTCTCGTTTTTATTTATTTTCTGAAAGTCTCTCTATACTATATACAATACAAGATAAATTGCGTCCTAAGCTTGCACTGCTTGTGCTATAACATCAATTGCAAACCAACAAGCCGAGTTTTCATAGTTCTGCAGAAGCTTCTGTAGACTGACTTTTGCCTTAGCATCCGAAACAAGGATGCCTGATGGTCTTCAATTTGTGTTTTCCCTAAAAAATATTTTCGATGAATTTGAAGGTGCTTGGTTTAACCCTCCTATTTTTGAAGCAATTAAAAATAACATTCTCTTTGTCAGTTCAGTTCTGAGTCGCTTTTTTTATACAAATGGCAAACAATTCGGTATTAATTAAATTGGGGTTATGTTATAAAAAAATAAATTTCGCAAAAAGTTCAAATAAATGCACATTAAGATAAAGTGCATCGGACGCAGAATTGATGACTCTACAAGGTAAAAAAAGTCTCAGATCTAACAAATGCTAACAATTTTTTGCAGGCCTTCGTGAAGTTCAATTTTCTTTAAATATTTTATATCATGAGATGCCTCACGAATACCATTGACAACTATATGACAACACGGTTTATATCTACAGACCAAAGGAACAGACACGTAATAAAAACCACAATGATCAGATTCCAACAAAAATATTTGACCAAATCTGATGTTTTCTTACTATTTAACAATTCTAAATCGCAGCAGAAATATACGCATTTTACATCCAGCTGTCAATCGATAACAAATGTTAACTTTAACAGCTGTTATATAACCAGGGCTGCAGTCTTTTAACATTTCTGGTATGCAACATTGAGGACTGATGAATTTATAAACTAATGGCAAACAAAATTTGTGGACTTGGACACTTTTGAAAATGGACTTTCTGCCACAAAAATGGAAATATTTCCTATTGTGCACTGCTTTATATCAAAAATAAAATAATGAAAAAAAATTATGACACTTCACAAGAGAATTTGAAAAAAAATGTTTTAATATTTGCCTTGAAAATTATATTTTTATTATTATAAAAATCACATTTTAAATGCAACATTGGCTGAGACTTTTGTTATGTTATTTCCTCATCAGCGAGGTTAAACAATTAATTTTTCTTTCTTTTATTTAAATGGTCAAGCTATCATTTTTTTTGTACCTTCGTTTTTCCGCTCTAGTAATCTCTCAGCTCTGACCAAGATCATTGTAGTTCACAATTTTAGCTTCCAGAGGGCTATTATGAGCGTTTATAAATCGATCACGAATACGCTTGTGATACTGGCGGAAAACATAGAGGAAGAGATGACCAGCGATGAAAAAGATGGAAGTCGAGCGTACCCTAAACATGAGAAACGTAGCGGCTACTACTCAGGTGGGTTAGATTGTGGACCATCCTTTAGGTATCTCTATTCGGAGTAGGGACTTCTTCAGCAGGGAAGAAGCCGACGCAGGGGAGATATTTCAAATATACAATGACTGAGAGATTTCATCGACAAAATTTCGAATAGGCATACAGGTCGTATACGTAATTTTGTTAAAACTTTGAAGACATTTCGCTGAGGCTAAAACTCAAATTAAAATTTTAATTTTTAATTATAATGGATAATCAATCATTTAAGATGGTTTCTCATAATTTCGAATGCCATTTAAAAATTATGTTTAGAGGTCTTCAAAAATGTTGAGAAACGCTAGATAAAGTGCTTTGACAATATCAAACATATATTTGATATTTTATTTTTTTATTGCTTAGTTTTTGCTAAAGTAAGCTCCTTTTTGGCCTAGATAAAATATGCATCTTTTGATCACCTGAGTTAATGTGTTTTGGTAATTATTGTTGGTTGCATCCTCTAATGAGGCTGCGAAATATTCCAAATGAATTTGCATTTGAAATTATGCTTTATTATGATATAATTATTTATTTCCCCCTGATTTTTGCTGTACTTTTAATTTTATTTTCTTTAATTCAACAACACTGGTAATGGCCATGAACATGCACTCCAAGTTTCCTATTTTATATATATATTTCAACAACCCCCCAAAATATTTGTGGTCATTAAAACGAGAAGGCAAAGCTAACTTCGACTGTGCCGAAGTGAAAAACTTTACTTCAACTGATTTAACCGGTAAAATATATATAGGATATAGATATCAGATATTTAAAATTATGAAATCATTGATAATAAAAATTTAATACCATAAAAAAAACTTTTCTAAGTAAAACACATTTTTCCGACCGATCGGTCTATGGCAGCTATATGCTATAGTCATCCGATTTTGATAATTTTTTAAAATTATGTGAAAGCATATAAAACTAATATATACCAAGATTGGGGACCTACGATAAAAAACAAAAAAGTTTTCTCACTAAAAGAAGTGTTTTTGACCGACCGTTTATATGGCGGCTATATGCTATAGTCATCCGATTTTGATCAAATTTTTCAAAATTATGTGGGAAACATATAAAACAAATATATACTACGATTGGAGCCGCTGCGATGAAAATCAAAAAAGTTTTTCTTACAATGACTTATTTTTCGACCGATCGTTCCTATGGCAGCTATATGCTATAGTGATCCGATTTTGATACATTTTTCCAGAATTATGTGGAAGCATATAAAACTAACATATACCAAGATTAGTGACGCTACGATGTAAAACAAAAAGTTTTTCTAACTAGAACTAGTTCTTAGACCGATCGTTCCTATGGCAGCTATATGATAAAGTCATCCGATCCGGCCGGTTCCGACATATTAGTTGCGTGCAGTAGAAAGAAGACTCTGTGCAAAATTTCAGCTCGATAGCTTTAAAACTGAGAGACTAGTTCGCGTAGAAACAGACAGACGGACAGACGGACAGACGGACAGACGGACAGACGGACAGACAGACGGACAGACGGACGGACGGACAAGCGGAAATGAACTCAGCTTGTTGTCCTGATCAAGAATATATATAGTTTATGGGGTCGGAAATGAATATTTCTATGCGTTACAAACTTCTGGGCAAAATTAATATACACTTTTCAAGTGTATAAATGGACGCTCCTGTCTTTTGGACCTTTCTTAACCCTTGTAAAGTGTTTGTTGTATTAATTTGCCGTTTGGCCAGCAAAGTTTGTAGAAATATTCATTTCCGACCCCATAAACTATATATATTCTTGATCAGGACGACGAGCTGAGTTTATTTCCGCTTGTCCGTCCGTCCGTCTGTCCGTCTGTCTGTCCGTCTGTCCGACTGTCTGTTTCTACGCGAACTAGTCTCTCAGTTTTAAAGCTATCGAGCTTAAATTTTGCACAGAGTCTTCTTTTTACTGCACGCAACTAATATGTCGGAACCGGCCGGATCGGATGACTATATCATATAGCTGCCATAGGAACGATCGGTCTAAGAACTAGTTTTAGTTAGAAAAACTCTTTTGTTTTCCATTGTAGCGTCAATAATCTTGGTATATGTTAGTTTTATATGCTTTCACATAATTCTGGAAAAATGTATCAAAATCGGATCACTATAGCATATAGCTGCCATAGGAATGATCGGTCGAAAAATAAGTCTTTGTGAGAAAAACTTTTTGATTTCCATAGTAGCGTCTCATTCGTAGTACATATTGTTTCTATTTTCACATAATTCTGAAAAATTGATAAAATTTGTGTTTTTGCATATAGCTGCCATATAAAGTTCTAGTGGGAAAAACTTTTTGTTTTTCATCGTAGCGTCACAAATCGTAGTTTATATCAGTTTTATATGCTTCCACACAATTTCGAAAAAATTTATCATAATTGGATGACTATATCATATAGCTGCCATAGAAACGGTCGGTCAAAAAACAAGTTCTAGTGAGAAAAACTTTTTTGTTTTCCATCGTATCGTCACCAATCTTGGTAGATATTAGTTTTATATGCTTTTACAAATTTGTTAAAAAATTTATAACGAGAAGGCAAAGATAACTTCGACTGTGCCGAAGTTTTAATACACTTGAAAAACTTTACTCCAACTGATTTAACCAGTAAAATATATATAGGATATAGATATCAGATTTTAAAAATTTTAAATCATTGATAATAAAAATAGGATACCATAAAAAAACTTTTCTTAGTAAAACACATTTTCCGACCGATCGGTCCTATGACAGCTATATGCTATAGTCATCCGATTTTAATAAATTTTTAAAAAAATTTCTAAAAGCATATAAAACTAATCTCTACCAAGATTGGTGACGATACGATGGAAAACAAAAAGTTTTTCTCACTAGAACTTGTTTTTTGACCGACCGTTTCTATGGCAGCTATATGCTATAGTGATCCGATTTTGATACATTTTTCCAGAATTATGTGAAATCATATAAAACTATCATATACCAATACGATGAAAAACAAAAAGTTTTTCTTCACTAAAACTTTTCCGACCGATCGTTCCTATGGCAGCTATATGATATAGTCATCCGATTTTGATCAATTTTTTTCGAAATTGTGTGGAAGCATAAAACTGATATATACTACGATTGGTGACGCTACGATGAAAAACAAAAAGTTTTCCCCCCAACAGAACTAGTTTTTTTACCGACCCTTTATATGGCAGCTATAGGATATAGTCATCCGATTTTGATAAATTTTTTCACAATTATGTGGAAACATATAAAACTAACATACACTAAGATTTTGTGCAGCTACGATGGAAAACAACAATTTTTTCTAACTAGAACTAGTTCTTAGACCGATCGTTCCTATGGCAGCTATATGATATAGTCATCCGATACGGCCGGTTCCGACAAATGTGCAGCGTATTTGTATTTAAAGACTTTTGCAAAGTTTGGTCAAGATAGCTTTAAAACTGAGGGAGGAGATCGCGTAGAAACAGACGGACAGACGGACAGATGGATATTAGGACAGATTTAGTTTTTGCTTCCACACAATTCTGAAAAATATTAAAATCGGATGACCAAGCATATAGCTGCACATAAACGGTCGGTCCAAATGATTAATTCTATGAGAAAAACTTTTTTGTTTTTCCATTGTAGCGTCACCAATCGTGGTATACATTAGTTTTCTATGCGTTACACAATTCTGCAAAAATGTATCAAAATCGGAGGACTATAGCATATAGCTGCCATAAACGGTCGTCCCAAAAATGTGTTTTAGTGAGAAAACTTTTTTGTTTTTTATGGTAGCGTCACCAATCGTAGTATATATGAGTTTAAAATTTTCCACACAATTCTGGAAAAATTGATCAAAATCTGACTATAATATTCTGCCAAAGGAACGATCGGTCTAAAAAATAATTCTTATGAGAATAACTTTTTGTTATCTATGGTAGCGCCTTTCAAAAACTGCAAAGGTTATTTAAAACATCGGCGTAGCCCGATAGTGCCTAACTATCTATTTTTTGTGTTGCCAATATCAAAAATTTGATCTCTAATCTAACATTAAAATAATCGCACGCGAAACAAAATTAAAATTCAGCATCTTTGAGATTTCGTAGAGAGCAGCGGTCTTTGATTGTCGCACCCCCCCCCGTTGCCGACCAGAACATGCCGGAAGCTAGCGCGTGCTCCGTAATCGCTCCTACACCCACATCTGCTCTACTGAAATTGCTGGTTGCTTGCTACACCCCCCGTACCCCAAGCTGAATCCAAAATGTTTATGCGTTTTAAAACAACTGCAGCTGCTGTTGAATGCTGAAGAGTTTGTTGCATTTAGTTAGCGGCCAATCGATAGTTTAGCTGGCAGAGTAGTCACGATCGGTGTAGGTGGCAACGCCAGGGGGCTTTGGCGTTGAGCTTAAATGATTTGTAGGGGAAACAGTGGACTGCAAGTTCGAGCACTCTCATAGAGTTTGGAGTGCGTTCAAAACGGCCAATGACCCCGAATCAATAGGCTGACATTGATGTAGGTCAGAATCGGGGACAGCGGGATTTGGGACGAGCCAATATATGGGGGTGGAAGGCGTAGCGTAGAAGGCAGTTAGCGACAAATTAGTCAGAGTGCAGATCGCGGAAAGAAATCGGCCTCGAGTGGTAAATAAAAAAAGAAAGTGCGGTTTTTATAAGAAAATTAATTAAATTAATATTTATTAATAGAATAGGAAGTGAGAAAGTGGAATACCCGGGTAAATACCCTGAAAAATAATATTTGAAAAATAAATTAAAATGTAAGTTAGAAAAAAAAAACAATACCGCATGTGGAGTGAAATTAAGGGTCCACTTATTTTTTTCGTAGCGTGGCCGTGCTGCTAAGCAAAAGGCGGCCACGGATATTTACCGCTTGCTGCCCTACACTTAGCTGAGACGTCGGAAGGCCAGCAAATACTTTTTGCCGAATCTTGCCGGTGTGGCCGGGACGTCTGTCAGTTCGCCAGAGAGCATTTTTATACCTAGACGTATCAAATCCCTGGACCAAGTCATCAAATCTCGCCCAATAGTACTGGCCGAAAGACGGGAGCCGTCAAATCCATCCAAGTGCAAGTGAGTCCGTTCCGAGACCGGCCCAGCCGTATATAAGAATATTTTTGTGGGAAAGCGCCCACCAATTTGCCCTCGCTGAAAGGAGGGAGGGGTGCCAATCGAGCAGCCCTAAATAACCAAGAAAAAGAAACGATATTTAGATTTAAGTTAGACAAACAAAAAAATTAATAGTTTTAAGTTGAAGTCCCACTTATCTTTAGTGTTAGTAGTATCTCCTCTCGCTCTCCTAAAGAGAGAAAAAAATAGATTAAATCCGCAAAAGAAACCCGGTGATGCATGAGCATAATTTAATCCTGGCTTGCGAAGTCCAAGTCACCTATATCTGCATAATAGTCCCTTCATCTTGTTGATCCCTCTTCCCTTTTCTTGCCAAAAGAGCTCTTTAGGTAGGCTAGGGTAGTTGTAGGCCATCGATGCTGTTAAAAAAACAAGAAAAAAATAAAGAAGAAGAATTTATAATTAAAATGAATTAATACTTTTTTGTTTATGCATATGTACGTGCCAGGCTCGTAGTATCCAATTAGCCATTCAAAAATAAGAGAGGATAATTTGAATCAAAATACATGTTTCGCCGGATCGTGACTGATCCATAGGGAGAGGAAAGATCGCCTTACATCCTTTATAAAGTAATTGTATTTTTGTTGTGATTTTTCGTAAAGCCTGCAAAAAGAAGGAAAAATATCATGTTAGTTTATAAGTTTATTTATAATATATTGTTCACGTGAATCTGAGTCGTCATGTGTTGTTAAATTTGTAGTTGGAGGGGTGTTGGAGACGCTATTGACCGCCATGGATTAGGCCGAGTCATTTGAGTGAAGCCGGCATGATGGGCAGCTGGATAGTGGATCCGCTGCAGGAAGGGTGGGTGCACCAGGATTCCGAGTTGGAGTCCAATTCTGGAACTAGGAGCGGGCAAAATTTGTTAAATGTAGATGTGTTAGGGTTTTTTTTTGTGTTGTTGTTTATTTGACTTAGCTGTTAGTGATGTGAATATAGATGTTAGTGATGATAATTGTAGATGCAATGTGATAGTCGTGATTGTTCGGTCTGCTAGGCTTTGGGATGGACCTCACTCCTGAGATCTGCTGAGCCAGCCAGCGTAGCCTATCGGGACACAAAGCAGAGCCGTAGCAGTATGGCGCCCAAGCGGAAGAACATGGTGGCTGTGAAGTCACAGCCAGTCTTCCCTAAAAAAAAAAAAAAAATTTAAATCGGCTGTCAAATTACTTCTACGAGTCCCCTATTGACCAAGGTATCAGTTCTCCTGATGACTTATGGGCATTTTGGAGTGACCCTTAACCGCGCAGGGTATGAGCTGATATTTTGTCTAAGTAGGAGGAAGTAGAGTAGGCTGTGCAATTCGAAAGGCATCGGTATGTCACCAACCTTTTTGAAAAGGGATGGTTTGCGACCGGTGGCCATGTCCTGGTGGGTTTAGAATTGTACAAAGAAAGAAAAACCTAAAAAAAAAAATTAATTTTGTAATATAGAGTAGTTTCCGTTGTCTTATGTACGTACTTACTTGTTATTTGTCTTGTTTTGGAAGTCGTCAACAATCGAAGACGATGCTGACTCTGGTTCCCAGAGGCGTGCGATCTGGTGACCCAGGATGATTAATGGTCAGTCCTGCGATGCACAGTCGCACAGCATCATCGTGCGAAGGCGATATTGCAAACGAGAGCCAAGTAAGGTTTAGGAAGAGTGTTCTTGGATGCCGTCCATCAATAAAATTGAAGGATAGAGCATCTGACATACACTCAACAAGCAGGAAAGTCAGTTACTAATAGTTCCAGAAGAGTGTGCAGTAAAGTGCTGGTAGAGTCGTCCATAGTTGGATAGTAATCCGTTTCCCCCTCCATATATTAATGATCGTGTCTGAAAGAAAAGAAAAAAATATAATTAATTGAGAGTAGCAGTATCCTGTAGGTGGGGTTCAAAATTGCATTAGCTAAATTTATCTATGTTATTTATTAGTTCCTATTTGTTTTTCGCGATTATTTATTTAGTTTTTGTTAATTTATTGCTCAGTATTTATTTATCCATTTTTGTTATTTATTATTATTATTATTCAATATTCATTTATAGGGAATCAATATTTATTATTTGTTAAGCGGTATTTGCGTTTTGTGTGCGAGTTGGAAAAAAAAAAATAATAATAATAATGTCAGAAGAAGAGAAAGAGCTAGATTGGGCTGATCAGAGCCACCATCAGCTTAGGTCAAAGGGTCCTCCGAAGGAATCAGGAGATACGGTATCCGCGTTAGGAGCAGGGGCTGCAAGGTTGCCACCAGTACTGATGTCTGGGGGTTAAAAAGAACACCTCAGCAAGTGATGAAGCATCTGCATCAGGAGGCGCAGAATCCTATGGCAGCACAACAGCCACTTCAGGAAGAGTACTTGCTGGATTTACCGATGCAGCACCTAGGCTCCGAGGAAACCTCTGCGGTGAACGCGGCATTAGCCCAGGCGTACGAGACGCATAGACAGTCGCAGGGAGCAGGCATAGGCGACGTAATGCGCGAGGAGATGCGCCACGGGTTCATTGAAATGATGAAAATGATCAATGACCTGCTGAGGCCAGCTAGAGGGCCAAAACCGCAATGGATGGAGACGAAAGGCGACCAGAACACTCCGTTGGAAAGAGTGGAAAGTGCCACGAGTCTTCCAGCGCAAAAAGGAGCGAGGTGGAGCCAGGGAGCAATACCAAAAGCCCATAAACAGGACGAGACCACGAGCACGCGAGAAACCAGGCCACCAATGCCGCCTCCAAAGCCTGCACCAAGACCCTGCGTTAGCAGATCCGAATGTGTCTCAAGCAGTCCTGGAGGAAGCTTGGATCAACAGGCTGCGAATTGGCGGAATCCGCAAGGAGGAGGTGGGACATGTGGTTGTGGCTTATGCGGATGATATTGCAATTCTCAAATGTGGAATGTTCCCACAGACGCTGTGTGACCTAATGCAGACCGCACTGACAACTTTAGCCCAGTGGACGTCATCTTGTGGTTTGGGTGTAAACCCAACCAAAACGGAACTAGTCCTATTCACCCGAAAGTACAAAATTCCTAGCCTTATCCCTCCCAAAATCAATGGAATTAGTCTGGTATTTGGAGACAACGCAAAGTACCTAGGAGTCGTTTTAGATATGAAACTACTCTGGAACGAGTACACTTGCTGCTGCAAGTGGGGTTTCTCCCCATCAATAGTAAATTGGCTTTATACAGCCGTAGTTCGCCCCATACTACTCTACGGAGCACTGGTATGGTGGCCAGAGCTCGAGAAACAAACAACTCACAACAACTTAAATAGAGTGCAAAGAAGCGCGGAAATATGCATGAGTGGCGCTTTTCGAACGACATCATCTGAAGCACTAAACACTATTTTCCATCTACTACCACTCGACCTCGTAGCAAAGCAACTGGCGATCACAACAGCGATCAGATTACGCGAAACTGGTGCCTGGAGGGGGGTACTTCGGGACACTCGACTATCCTCACGACTCATGCGGGTATACCATTCATCTTAGACTATTCCACACCACAATTGACACTCGACAAGCTATACGATGTCAACATCCCAAGCCGACTCGACTGGGATACCCTTCCACATAGCAGAGCCAACGCCATCAACATCTACACGGATGGCTCTAAGCTCAATGAAAAAATAGGCGGGGGCGTATTCTCCCCTGACTTAGATTTGAACATTTCGTTCCGTCTTCCCGACCACTGTAGTGTGTACCAAGCAGAGATGGTGGCCATCCAGGAGGCTGCCATCTACCTAAGCACACTGCCGGTCAAAGGAAGAAGCGTCTTCATATACTCTGACAGTCAAGCAGCTCTAAAGGCACTTGACTCGCATAACAATAACGCGAAAACGCTCACTGAATGTCGCCTATCTCTTAACGAGATCGCTCGACACTTCAGTATTCACCTGATATGGGTGCCTGGACATCAGAACATATACGGAAACGAATCTGCGGACAAACTGGCCAGATTAGACACCACCATCGAGCTCCTTTCAGAGAAGAGCGCGATAGGTATGCCTATGGTGACCTTTAAGCTTCACACAAAAGCCGAAACACTACGTCTCGCTAAAAATCGGTGGAAAAACCTTTCCTCCTGTGCCGTTGCGAGACTTACGTGGCCAACATATAACCTAAAACGCACCGGTACACTTTTACGTAACAGAAGAGAACTCATCTCGCTTCTGGTAGGGACCCTGACGGGTCACTGTCTCATCGGCAGACACGCAGCCCGCCTTGGCGTGGCACACCATGATTTCTGCAGAAGCTGCAGATATGAAGAGGAGCAAGAAGCAGTACAACATCTTTTCTGTCATTGTCCCGCCCTGAGCAGAAGAAGACTTAGAATCCTAGGTCAACCCCTTTTGCTCAACCTTTCTGATATATCCGTGCTAGAAATCCCAGCTCTTCTTAAGTTTATTCTGTCCACACAATGGTTCAGTTCGGAGGACCCACCTCAATATTAAAAGGGTTAACAGGGAATATATATGGCATCGCAATGGGCCCAAGAAGCCTAAGTGGGAGAGTGACTTGTCGCTCTCAGCCATCGCAACCTAACCTAACCTATGTGCGGAGCAAAAAAATAAAATTCACTAATATCTATTATTTAAAGCGTAATATAATAAAATTCTTCAAATAACTGATAAATGTGGAGTTTTATGATATAAGTTATAACTGTTACCGTCCCTGCTTTATACACTTCCAAAGTGTATATTCATTTTGCCCAGAAGTTTGCAACGCATAGAAATAACCTCACCAATCTTGTTATATATAAGTTTGGTAATTGTTCTATATCCCCGCCTCCTCTCCAAAAATTCGAAAAAAAATCCCTTAGATGGACCGCGATTTATGAAGAATTAACGTGATGAAATTAATTGGCGGTCGGACATGGTTCTTTTTTAATTGAATTTTAAAGTTTTAATTTTTTTACATACACAAAATGTTTGATCACATTTGCTTTTTAATCAAATATTAAAATTAATAGCAAATAAACATTTGTTGTTCTGAACTCTTTTCCATACCACCCCACTGAGGTAAAGTTCTCGGCGCGCTTTGTTTTAACGTGGTATCCCCAGAAGGCCTAGTCAACGAAGTTGGAATATTTTTAATTGAAATTGTAGACAAACTTAGAAACTAACCAAACACTAACCAGCATAAGATAATAGAAATCAATCCGTTAGTTCACTGGGTCATCTTCAACACTCACATCCTCCTCCCAATTTTGATAAACATTGCGATTTATTCAGAGTTTACGTGCATAAGTTATTATTAATCATTCAAACGCAGGCACAAACATTTTTTTAAATCGCGCGATCGGCGTTCAAATTGCCTTACGGTTAAATTGCAACCACTACAACTGGATGACTAAAGCAAATAGCTGCCATAGGATCGATCGGTCGGAAAATGTGTTTGACTAAAAAAGTTTTTATACACTTGAAAAGTGTATATTAATTTTGCCTAGAAGTTTGTAACGCATAGAAATATTCATTTCCGACCACATAAACTATATATATTCTTGATCAGGACGACGAGCTGAGTTCAATTCCGTCTGTCCCTCCGTCCGTCTGTCCGTCTGTCTGTTTCTACGCGAACTAGTCTCTCAGTTTTAAAGCTATCGAGCTGAAATTTTGCACAGAGTCTTCTTTTTACTGCACGCAACTAATATGTCGGAACCGGCCGGATCGGATGACTATATCATATAGCTGCCATAGGAACGATCGGTCTAAGAACTAGTTCTAGTTAGAAAAACGTTGTTGTTTTCCATCGTAGCGGCACAAATCTTGGTGTATGTTAGTTTTATATGCATCCACATAATTGTAAAAAAATTTATCAAAATCGGATGACTATAACTATAAAAACTACTTCTAGTGGGAAAAACCTTTTTGTTTTTCATCGTAGCGTCACCACTCGTAGTATATATTAGTTTTATATGCTTCCACACAATTTCGAAAAAATTTATCAAAATCGGATGACTATATCATGTAGCTGCCATAGGAACGATCGGTCGGAAAATAAGTTTTAGTGAGAAAAACTTTTTTGTTTTCTATCGTAGCGTCACTAATCTTGGTATATGATAGTTTTATATGATTTCACATAATTCTGGAAAAATGTATCAAAATCGGATCAATATAGCATATAGCTGACATAGAAACGGTCGATCAAAAAAAAAGTTCTAGTGCGAAAAACTATTTTGTTTTCCGTCGTAGCATCACTGATCTTGGTAAATGTTAGTTTTATATGCTTTCACATAATACAGGAAAAATTTATAAAATCGGATGACTATGTTATATAGCATCCATAGAAACGGTCGGACAAAAAACTACTTCTACTGAGAAAAACTTTTTTGTTTTCTATCGTAGCGTCTACAATCTTGGTATATATTAGTTTCATATGCTTTCACAAAGTTTTGAAAAAATTAATCAAAATCGGAAGACTTTAGCATATAGCTGCCATAGGACCCATCGTTCGGAAAATGGGTTTTTCTAAGAAAAGTTTTTAATGGTATCAAATTTTTATTATCAATGATTAAAAATTTGTAAATATCTGATATCTATATCCTATATATATTTTACTGGTTAAATCAGTTGGAGTAAAGTTTTTCAAGTGTATTGAAACTTCGGCACAGTCGAAGTTGGTTTGCCTTCTCGTTTTAGATTCCCAAAAATAAAAAACAATTTGCAAAAAATAAAAAAAAAATACATTTTGTGTGATAACTAGACAGCGAACTATGCATATTTTTAAATATGAAAAATCCGCTATCTAGTGATAGCTCAAAAAAGTAATGACGCAGTTTGATTCCTAAAGACCGAATTAGGTCATTATTATCATCGGCAATATCAAGTGCTGCTGAAGAAGAAACCAAGTCCATCTTACGACTTGAACTGTGTGCCGCTTATCTATTGACCACACGTCAAGTTCGAATCGAGGGAGAGCAGTACACTACACTGTAACAATACGCCGCCTTATTCCTTCGGGATACTCACAAAAGGTATATTTTTGTAGAACTGAGTAATCAATTCAGGAACCCCAAAACTGTGAAAGATCTGTTTTAGGAGAAATTCTTGCACGAGCTTAGAGTTAAACTTTTTAATTGGTTGCAACCAGTGATACATGCTAATGCTTTTGTCTCCTTGCAGATGTCACAATTGCGAATATAATGGCGCACATCTTTTGCCAAGCCTGGCCAAAAAAGAATCTGTTCGGAGCAGAACCCCTGCGCTTCGCCACCCATGTAAAGTGCTGCAGCAACTTTACCAACATAAATTAAACTCATTTAAATTCAAGGGCCATCAGCCACCAAATTGTATTTGCCTTTGATTTGCCTAACACACTGTCAACAACACTTGTCAACTCTCTCTCTCTATCCCGCTATATCTATCCTGTTCTATATCTAGAATTTGCAGCTGTGCAGCTGCCTGAGCTATGCTCTTATACATGCTTAGTTAACGCAGGGCGAAAGCAGCGCTGCTTATGCAAAGCAGAGACCAGACACACATTGTAAAGATCAGGCGAGCTTCACTTGCATTTGAGAACCCAATTAAACAGCATTTGTAATTTTATTTGCGCGCCTTGTTTTAATCATTATACTCTGTACCGAAGGTACACAGAGTATATTGGGTTTGTGCAAATGTATGTAACAGCCAGAAGGAAGCATCTCCGACCCCATAAAGTATATATATTCTTGATCAGCATCAACAGCCGAGTCGATATAGCCATGTCCGTCTGTCCCGTCCGTCTGTCTGTCCGTCTGTCCGTATGAACGAAGAGATCTCAGAGATGGTAAGAGATAGAGGTTTGAAGTGTATGGAACATATATTTCTTATACTTGCAGGCAGATCAAGTTTAGTTTTGATTTTTGCCACGCCCCTGCCTCCCCCGCAAATTTAAAAAAACGAAATAACTCCCACAATTTTCAAGATAGATAGTTCGAACATTCTAGACATATATTCTACTACTTATTTTGAATCGACTCGCCATACATCACTTTTCGATCAGATGAACGATATTAGAGCTATATGTAAAAGAAAATAAAAACCAACGCCAACAACAACACCGTTGCCATTGGTAGAACTTACGAGAAGGAGAGAGCGAGAAGGCAATAGCTAACTGGTAATTTCCCAATTGGACCTTGCTATGAGTGGAGCGATATAATTGAGATGGCCTGCGGTCAGAAATCACGCGTGATTCCCGCGTGACTAATATAGATACGTTTTTGTTAATAGGAAATTATATACAAATTTTATAATTTTACGGGTTTGTACTAGGTACTAGCCCCCATACATCGTTTTTCAACCAGATGAACGATGGTTGAAAGAGTTGCCACCCTCAGATTTTGAAAAAACCTCACACTTTAAAGTTATTAGTTTCGTACAAACAGGTACAGAGTATATTACAGTCGGGCTTGACCGACTTTCTTACTTGTTTTTGGTTGGTTTTAACAGGGCCAATTTGGGGATGCAATCCCGTATCTCCACATAAAATTTGGTGACCCCGACGTGATCGGTGCAAGTCGGCTATATATATATAGATATATATATTTTTCGTCATCTTTCGCACATATCGTTGTGCAAAGATTTTCGTTTTCGGACACACGTTTGTGTCAATACACACTCATACATAGCAGTTTTTTCGTCGGTTCAACTGCTCTCGGTTCGGTTCAAACTGTTTTGCCGGTCAGTGCTGTGAACAAATAAAGATACACACACAAATATACATACATTGTTACAGAGCCAATGCGCACTTAGCAACAAGCACAGAAACTTTATCGTGCGTCGCGATTAATGCTTATGCTTATGTGCAGTGCAGTTACAAGAATACAGTTAAAAAATCTTTGATTTTGGCGCGTCTATCATTCGCGCATATAGGGTGTTTTTTCTTGTGTCTTTTCGCGCAAAGTGCATTGAACTTTTAGAATGCCTAATGAGATTGGTGATAGTGCCAAAAGCGGCCCTTTGGGTGGCAATAGTGACTTTGATTTTTATAAAGCTAAAGCTGGATCGGTCGTGCGGCAGCTCAGGGCTTTATACGCGTTTTCAACGTCAGAAGAAATTTCGGATCTTGATGAAGCTGAGCTTTAGGTGCGCTTAGAACTTATTGAGCACATGTATACCGAATTTGATGCAGCTCAGTCTAGCCTGGAGAGGCTTGATTTGTTGCATTTGACCACAGATGTACGAGAAAACTTTACCCAATTGTATGTGAAGGTAAAGTCACGATTTTCTCGAGAACTACAAGCTTCGCGAGCGTCAACAAATGCCCATTCTACGACCGTTCGCCATTTTGCTGAAGAAAATAGTTCTTCATTTGGATGCTCCATGAACAGGACTCGGTTGCCTGATCTTCAACTTCCTCGATTTGGTGGCAACTATTCGGATTGGCCGGATTTTTTCTCGATGTTCCCAACTATTGTGCATAAAGATTATCATATTTCTAAGCTCGAAAAGTTTCAGCATCTACGTGGGAGCTTGGATGGGTCGGCATTGGATACAGTTCGATCTCTTGAGCTCACCGAGGAGAATTATGACAAGGCCATAAGTTTATTAAAAAGTCGATTTGATAATAAGCTTTTGCATTTTCAGGCACACATCAAGGCGATTTTTGAGCTGCAAGGGGTGGAGAAGGGTTCAGCGAGCAGTTTGCGGGAGCTTAGTGACAAGCTCAACGTGCATCTTCGGGCTCTTCAGACATTGGCTACACCTGAGGAAACATCGGATGGATTTCTCATCTACATCGTGAGCCGCAAGCTGGACCAGCGTACGCATGAGAAATGGGAAGAGGATTTGTCAACCTCAAAGCTACCTACTTGGTCCAGTATGTCTATATTTCTGGAAAAAAGATGTCGAATGATGGTGAATTTGGAATCGGCTATGGTAACCCAAACATCTAGCCATCAGGTGCACAGAAAAAAAAGGATATTTTTTGATGATCCATTGGATATTTTTCATATCCATTTGGACTGGATATGTCCATATCCATTTTTATCATCCATTTGAGTTTAAATAATGTTAAATTGATCTTATTAACGGAAAACAAATGTTAGAGTTTGTGGGTCTAAGACCTAAAATGTATTCTCTTCTCTTAGATGGTGGTGGGTGCATCAAAAAATCCAAGGGAGTGAAAAAAGCTGCCCTACAAAAGCTTAATTGGAATAGCTATAAGGAATGCCTTTTCGAGAATAGAACATTGACAGATAGCATGATAGTGTTCAGATCAAAGCTACATGAATTGTACACTGAAAAATTACGCAAAATTACTCTGAGTAGCAATGATGACAAAAGAAAGATTAGGATTAATAAGATAAGTACATATGCTTGGGGTCACTATAAAATTAAGGAAGCGCGTGAGAATAGAAAGAGGAAGATTGAGGAAATCCATCAGAACAGAAGAACTATGATTGAGACAAATACTGATATGACACTCACTACTCTAGAGCTAGAAAGATTGCATAACGAAATGGAAATTGATGAGGTATTCTAAATTGTAACTAGTCATAGTACTTCTAATGTAAAAAATTACTTTTAAGAAATTGATATAAACAAAAAAAAAAACAAAAAAATAAAAAATAAAAAAAACGAGAAGGCAAAGCTAACTTCGACTGTGCCGAAGTTTTAATACACTTGAAAACGTTTACTTCAACTGATTTAACCGGTAAAATATATAAAGGATATAGATATAAAATATTTAAAAATTTTTAAATCATTGATAAGAAAGATTTGATACCATAGAAAAAACTTTTCTTAGTAAACCACATTTTCCGACCGATCGGTCCTATGGCAGCTATATGCTATAGTCATCCGATTTTGATAAATGTTTTCCAAATTGTGTAAAAGCATATAAAACTAATATATACCAAGATAAGGGACGCTACGATAGAAAACAAAAAAGTTTTCCTCACTAGTTTTTAGACCGTCCGTTTATATGGCAGCTATATGATATAGTCATCCGATTTTGATAAATTTTTTCGAAATTGTGTGGAAGCATATAAAACTAATACATACTACGATTGGTGACGCTACGATGAAAAACAAAAAAGTTTTTCCTACTAGAACAAGTTTTTTGACCGACCCTTTATATGGCAGCTATATGATATAGTCATCCGATTTTGATAAATATTTTCACAATTATGTGGAAGCATATAAAACTAACATACACCAAGATTTGTGACGCTACGATGGAAAACAACAAAGTTTTTCTAACTAGAACTAGTTCTTAGACCGATCGTTCCTATGGCAGCTATATGATATAGTCATCCGATCCGGCCGGTTCCGACATATTAGTTGCGTGCAGTAAAAAGAAGACTCTGTGCAAAATTTCTGCTCGATAGCTTTAAAACTGAGTGACTAATTCGCGTAGAAACAGACAGACGGACAGACAGACAGACAGACGGACGGACGGACAGGCGGAAATGAACTCGGCTTATCGTCCTGATCAAGAATATATATAGTTTATGGGGTCGGAAATTAATATTTCTATGCGTTACAAACTTCTGGGCAAAATTAATATACACTTTTCAAGTGTATAAAAATAAAGAAATAAATAAATGAAAAAAAAAAAGAAAAAAAATAACACTCGTATATGTTTTATTATAAAATTAGAGCCGTATAGCAAGTATGCATTTCTTCTAACTTCTTTTTTAGTTGATTGGATTTCTGCAGTTGGATTTTTTGCTGATCTTAATCAAAAAATATATATGATTGTG
>JAEIFT010000724.1:0-101409 GCA_018904225.1 Lordiphosa mommai
TTGGTTCATGGTATCTTGATTAATCTTAAGAGGTAAATGATCGGTCCCAGGGTATAATAATATAAGGTAAAGTCATCACAAATTCACCATGCGAGCGGGATACCAATAAACACTAACACATTGACGGCCGCTGCTATTCACCATTCAGACTGACTGCTTTTTACCACTCCATTGGTACCCCAAAAAGAGGCAGTCTACTTTACTGATCTCACCTTAAATAATTCTTTTATCAATTAACAGAACATTAACATTAATGTCAACACTTCTAAAATGCTGTTATATGACACAAGTTTTACTATTTACATGTTATTATTCTTATTACTCTATCCGATCTCAAAGAAAATCGGACAGTTAAAAGATAATGTGCAGCAGGAACCAGCAACGAGCACCTAATTTGCGAGCTCACTTCCCCGCTCGTCGCTCATACTGGCATCGCTCGCCAATGCTCGTTTGGAAGCTTTTTGCAAGCACGACTAATAAAAGTTCAAAAAAAGACCAACATTTTTCCTTCACGAAAATATTAAATGAGAATCGAGGACGAAGTGAACAATCTAACCAAGTAACCTTTAAATTTAATAAAGCATAAGTGCATCCCCGCATCGGAACTGGAACAAAAAGAGCCTGAAATGCAGTCAGATATTAGGTCAAAAAAGCCTATTAATAAAGATTCAACGGGCTGGGTAGTGGAAAATTAACGCCTTTTTTAAAATAATTGGAGATAGAAAACTTAATAAGTTTTCTGATGTCCTAATTTTTTATTGGATCAAAGTTTGGACCTGCATTGCCAGCAAAATAAACCTTTTACCACACCTCACATAATAGGGTTATTTCGTTTTTTACCAGTATTTTATGTATTTAAGCTTTTATTTTAAAACTTGATGATTGGGCTGGTATCAAAACCGTTTGAACCGATTCAAAAGCGCTTAGGGCCATTTCTCAGATATTTATACACTTAAAAAGTGTATATTAATTTTCCAGAAGTTTGTAACGCATAGAAATATTCATTTCCGACCTAATAAACTATATATATTCTTGATCAGGACGACGAGCTGAGTTCATTTCCGCTTGTCCGTCCGTCTGTCTGTTTCTACGCGAACTACTCTGTCAGTTTTGAAGCTATCGAGCTGAAATTTTGCACAGAGTCTTCTTTTTATTGCTCGCAACTAATATGTCGGAACCGGCCGGATCGGATGACTATATTATATAGCTGCCATATAAACGTTCGGTCAAAAACTAGTTCTAGTAAGAAAAAATTTTTTGTTTTCCATCGTAGCTTCACTAATCTTGGTATATGTTAGTTTTATATGCTTTCACATAATATTGAAAAAATTTATCAAAATCGGATGACTATAGCATATAGCTGCCATAGGACCGATCGGTCGGAAAATGTGTTTTACAAAGAAAAGTTTTTAATAATGGTATAAAATTTTTATTATCAATGATTTAAAAATTTTGGTAATTGTCTATTATATCCCCTTCCTCATGAAAAAATTAGGGAATTAATTTTTCTCGATGAACCGCAATTATAATGAATTTACGTGAAGAAATTAATTGGAAATTAAAGGTAGAGTTTAAGGCGTGCTTTTTTATTGTGGTTTCCCCAGAAGGCCTAATCCACATACGCTTAAAAAATGCAATTCTTTATTTAATCGGAATCGAAACCTTGGGATATGATTATTTGAATAAAACAAAAAACAATGATAAAAATTCTGCTTACAGAAAATCGTGAAAATTTAACTTAATTAATTTAATTTAGATCCAGAAAAAAGGTGTTGTTCCGCACACTTTCTTGGAAATTGCACTGAATTTTTCACTTCTTTTTTTGTTTTTCTCCATCAGAACAATATTATGGCAGCGAAACAAAAAAAGATGAACGTCTGGATGAAAATTTGCACATTTTATCACATTTTGGGCACATTTTTTCCTTCAATATCACATTTCGATGCACCAGAAAATCAAAAATTTCGTCGTGCGTCATTGACAAAAACTTTAAATTGGGAAATTTTACAACCCACACAACGCAATATGCAATTCGCAATTTAAAATTATGGAGATAATAAACTAAAAAAAGGGTTTGTAAGGAGGTTTATCCACATAGGTTATTAAAACAATTAAAAAAAAACTATTTTTAAAAAAAATAAGATCGAAACATGTTTTTGGGATAAAATTTAATTATTTTAATTAAAAAATAACCGTTTCTTTAATAATCTATATAATTCGCGGACCTATCGAGGAAGAATAATTCCTTTATTTTTATTAGGGAGGGTATATAATAGATTTTTAACTAAAATTTTAAATATTTTCTTATATATATATTTTACCGGTTAAATCAGTTGGTAAACTTTTTTCCCAAGTTTTTAAAACTTCGCCACAGTCGAAGATAGCTTTTTCCGTTCTTAATATATATATTTTAAATTTTGTGTGCAGGTTAGTTAAAAAGTTGCTATTGATGCTGTTGACGGTAAAGTAAATGGAACAACTAATTTTAAGCTAACATTTTCAATAGCAAGTTTCATGGTGAAGTTGATCTTCTGCTATTCTGCCTATTCCATTGAGATTTCTGTAATTTCTGATTCGCGTGGCATTCGAAATGACTATATATAAGTCACAAGACCGAACAATGTATATTTGTGGGTTGATTACCTGGTCTGGGAATCGAACTCAGGACCTTAGACTTAACATGAATGGAATGACGTCGATCGCACAAGCGAATAGGCATACGCAAAAGAATATAATATATATATTTTTTTTTTACGTTGCATAAAGTTTCGATGTGTAACATTTTTGTCTCTTTCCTTCCAATACCCTTACAGAGGGTATATTAAATTTTTGATGTTTGTAAAGCCGAAGGAAACATCTCTTGGGGGAACTCTCAACTTAAGGCCCAACTGAAAATCTAATTCTCGTACAATTTGATGACTTGGTAAGACATTTTAAGGGCAAGTAGAGCTCTGCTCTAGCGTATATTTTAATTTAAGAGATTTCTCTATACTTGAAACTAGTAAATCTAAGATTAATCATATTAATCTATTAATGAGAGGCTTTACCAGTCTATGGGTATCAATACCAGTTTTAAGTCTTTCTTTCTTTTCCAACATATGCTCTTAGAAGTGTTGACAAATTCTCATAGTTCCCCCATTTCGTTTAAACTTACCGATTTTGAAATCTTTAGGCCCTAGACTTCCCATCACAGTCTTTGCTTGATCTTATCCCCAATTCCCTACCTGAGTATTGCCGTTCAACGGCTGTGTTTCAGCAGCCTCCTCATCTGGCTTGGTTGGTTTAGGCAGCTGAATCATCGGTTCATCCTCATCCACTGCCTCCTCCTCCTCCTCCGCATTATCCTCTGTCTCATCTGCATCCTCTGCTGCTGTATGCGTTTCAGCCTCCTGTTGTGTACTATCTTCGTCCTTGTCATGTTCCCCCTCCAGGCTGCGCAATTGCTCTTTATTCAATGCACCTGGTGATTTGGCCAGCAGATCTTGTAGTTCCTTACTGCCAGCCGGTTTCCTGGTATCTTTAACATAAATGAAACTCTTGCTCAATCGCTCAATGCTGGAGAAGACATCACCGATAGCTTGATTGATACGATCATAGCAGTTTGCTTCCAGGCATTGCTCATAGAGCAACTCCAGACCGTGAGCATCCAGTGACTCCACAGGAGCCAGTGTGGGTGTACAGGTGCCTGAACTGGTCGTGGTCGTTGTGGTGGTTTTCAGCTCCAGCAAAGGTGCCTCGGCAATCCTTTGGGATGGAGTGCTGGTGGTGGTGGTAGTGCTGGCGGAGGTAATGGTACTAGTGGAACTGTTGCTGCCACTGCTGCTGCTGCTGCTGTTACTGCTGTCATTGGGCGACAGCATATCCACATCCTGCGTCTGCTGTGGACTGCTGCTGGTGGCTGTGGTGGTAATCGCACTCTCGCACAGCTGTGCATCCTGTGAGAAGAGCTGCAGAGCACGTGCTGCCACCTCATTGGGCGTCATGGGTGCCACATTGCCACTGGAGGCGCAATTCACATTGGTACAGTGGGCATTTCCGCAACCGGATTGCAGCTGATGGAAATAACGCTGGATCAGGCTGCGCACCGCCGAACGTTTCATTTCGGGCGTGGCACGCCCACCCAACACTGATGTCGAGGCGCTGCAATTATAATTTTCTTTTTTGTTATTTTTAAACTCAACAAACAACGACAACGACGTTACTCACCTTGAGACGCCTGGCAACGGCGACGGCGATGGTTGCCGCGCCTTCTGCTGTTCGTGTTTCTCGCCGCCACCGCTCATTTGGTATGCAATTGAATTTTCGCTGTGTCTATGTTTGTGATGGCGTGCTTACTCCTGGCTTCCGTTTCCTTTGTTGTGCCCAAAAAAAAAGTGTGTGGCGAAAAAAGGGTGCAAAAAAAATCGATGTCGATCTGCCTGCTGCTGCTGCTCCTCTTCTACTACTGCTCTCCCCTCTCCGTGTGTTGCCTGCATTGAGAGCTTGCCAGCTTTGGTCAACCTGTTTGTTGTTGTTGTTGCTGCTGTTGTTATTGTTGTTCGCACTACTTTAAAAGCTATTCATAACAAAAATTTAACTAATTTTGAGTTTAAAAACACAAATGTTTTGTGTTTATTAAACACAACTCCCCCACAAGCAAAATATTGAAAACTCATTGGCCAGTGTTGCTTAACGTTAATTAACTGTTAGATATGAGCTATGATAGAGGGTTTCCACTACAGCAGCGAACACACTCACGTCCAATTATTCATTCGATAAATATCGAAGAACACGCGACTCACGAGTAGCAGTGATTTAAAAATTAACTTAAATTCTAACGGTTGAGCACACAGTGGTGAAAATTTGGGGATTGATTTAAAAAAATTGTTTGATGTGAAACATCTTTAATTTCGGTACGAATAACGCCTAAAGCATAACGCATATCGCTCACAGGTATACACCAAGCTATTGCCTGTCCAACCGTGGCTACTTGACCATGGTCACTCGACCAACGTGGAGAAGCAGTGTTGGAACGCAAGCAATCGCCAAGAATTTCTCGTATCAGGGATCTGGGATTATTGATCTGGGATAAGGGATCTGGGATTTGGGATCAGAGATGTGCAATCTGGGATCAGGGATCTAGGTTCGGGGATTTGGGATCAGGGACAGTAGTGTAGGATCTGGAAAGGATTTCATGGTATCAGGATCAGGCATCTGGGGTTTCCACGGGATAACGGGATGGGGGATAGGCATCAAGGATCTGGGATTAGGGATCAGAGATGTGCGATCTGGGATTGGGGATCTGGGATTAGGGATCAGAGATGTGGGATCAGGGATCTAGGTTCAGGGATTTGGGATGGGGGATCAGGGGTCTGGGATCTGGGATAAGGGATCGGGGATCTGGGATTAGGGATCAGAGATGTGCGATCTGGGATCGGGGATCTGGGATTAGGGATCAGAGATGTGGGATCAGGTGATCTAGGTTCAGGGATTTGGGATCAGGGATTTAGGATGGGGGATTGGGGATCTGGTATCAGGGATTATTATCATATATTTAAGAAGTTTCTTGTTTTTTAAATGATTATTAACTGTTTATATTTATGTGGTTTCGACTAGGACTACTTGGGAGATCTGATTTGGTGATATTGGTTGGAAACATAGTTGCACCACTTCTCTATATTGTTTTTACCTAATTTTTTCAGGGACCGTAACGATTTTAATTCATATCGTATAAATATTTCGATTATAATTATTTCTTGATATTTTCCAATTGTTCAAGAAATAACGATTCATTTTTAACATTAATGAAAAACTCAATAAATAACGATTATTTTTTGAGTATAAAAATAAAAATCTCAAATAAGAGTTATTTATGGATTTTAAAATGAAACTCAAGAAATACCGATTATTTATGGATCAAAAAAAAAAAATCATAAATAAAAGTTATTTAAGGATTTTTAAATATAGCACATGAAATAACTATTATTTTTTTTAGCATTAATATAAAAATCGCAAATAAGAGTTACTTAATGGGATTTTTAAATTAAGCCTACAAAAAACCAATTAATTTTGGAGTAAAAAAATTAAATTATCTAAAATAAGAGTTATTTAATGATTTTTAAAGAAAATTAAAAAAAATAACGATTATTTTTTGATTTAAATATAAAAATAAAATTGATATTAAAAATAAAAATCTAAAATAAAAGTTATAAAATTATTTTTATTTTTTTACTCAAAATAAAAATCATTTTAATATCATTTTTGATTTTTTGATAAAAAAATAATCGTTATTAACGGTCCCTGAATTTTTTAATTCATTAATTTGTTCCCTTTTATTTACCATTTTTTCCCAGTGCATATCGATTAATTATCGAAATTTGCTATCAAACAGTGTTGTCAAACATTCGAGTCAGACGGCAACCTCTTATCAGCTGAGCTCTTGTTTTTCTCTTCCTGCCAAATCGTACTACCAAAACGAAAAAACTTCCTTAATCTCTCACTTGCACCGCAACATGGAGTGACCACAGTGTGGGTGGAGAGTTATATACATTATCAGCATTACCACCGCCGCGCAGCGCAGCCAAATGACGGACAAAGAGAAAGTGGAGGTGCAGCTGCAGCAATGCATTCGTGGAAATGTGTCTTGGTCACAGCTTCCCGTGCATTTGCGTTCGCAGCTCAACGATCAGCAGCGGGACTATGAGAAATATGTGTTCAACTACAGTTTGAAGAATCAATTGCGCTTTCGTGGCAATCTGGCCAGCAAAGTGTTCCGCCAGGAGCAGCGCTACTATGAGCTGCTCATACAGAAGAACATCAATGGTCTGGGTGTGTTTCCCTATCATTTGGCGGATATAGTGACCAAGGGCTTACGAGTGACTCCATTCAACTATTACCTGGATGTGTTAAGTCAACTCCTAAAGAGCGACAAGAGCTATGATACCTTACCCAATTTTACGGCAGCCGATTGTCTGCGTGTCCTGGGCATAGGACGCAATGAGTATTTGGCTTTGATAAGCGACTTGAAGACTCATACCACGCGTACTTTGCTGTTTAGTGCCAAACCAAATCCTTTGAACTTTCTGCCACGTTTTCCCATACGTGTACCTATGGAACCCTGGTGGCGTCTGGATATAGGCTATGTCCTGGAGACGGATATACGTTTTGTCACACCCGCAGAGCGTAGCCTGCTGGATGATCTCATTGATTTTGGTGGCCAGCCAGCGGGTAAATGTGATTTGGAGGTGGTCCAAAGTCTCTATCGCAAGGGTTTGATCTATGTGGATGTGCCCATATGTGGAGAGGATCGCATAAGCATACCACCGCTAAGGAATTTTGTCATGAATC
Source organism: Lordiphosa mommai (assembly GCA_018904225.1). Lineage (NCBI taxonomy): Eukaryota > Metazoa > Arthropoda > Insecta > Diptera > Drosophilidae > Lordiphosa > Lordiphosa mommai. Next base: position 7,327 of record JAEIFT010000724.1, read on the forward strand.
GTGTGAGTGGCGATTATTTTGAGAATTTGCTATACAAAATCTTTGTCAGTGCGGATGAGCATATGACCATGTCCGAATTGGCTCAAATGTTGCAATTGGATTTGGATTTAATTAAGCAGGCGGTGTCGTTTATTTGCCGCCTGGGATTTGCACAACGCAAGCAGCCATTGGAGGAGGCAGCCACTTTACATTTGAGCTGGCAGGACTATCAACGTCAGCAGCTGACGGAGACGCCACAGATAACGCCCTTGAACTACAACAACTTTGATTTTGAACAGCCCAGTCCCAGCCCCAAGACACCCAAAAGAGAGCGAGAACGGGATAAAGATAGCAGTTCCATAGGCTATCTATCCTCGGATGGTAATACCAGTGACTTTAGCTTTGCCCAGCTAAATCAAACACCACCCTCCGGCGGAGCAGAGCCAGAAGTGGAAACTAAAAGCGGTCAGCGTGTGGGTTTTCTATTTGATTCCACTTTAACCGCCTTCCTCATGATGGGCAATCTATCGCCGGGACTTAAGAATCATGCGGTCACCATGTTTGAGGTGGGCAAACTATGCGAGGAGAGTTTGGATAGTTTTCTGACTGAATTGGAGCAGGTCTCACTATTGGATGCTGAGGGTGAAGGTGATGTCTCACGGTATTTTGCTCATGCGGTTATCTTGAGATCCACCATTTGTTCGTTGAGACATTTATTGCCCGGCGGTTTGGATCTGTTGCGTTTGGAGTGCCTAGAGGGTTTGGATCGTCAGACCCGGGATCGTGTGCTGGAAAAGAAATATAAATTTATTATATCCGCCTCACCCTTGACGGCGGCATTGAGCCATACCTTTAGTATACCATTTTTTGGACAATTTTTGCGCAGCTCCGATGTAACGCCCATGTGGAGTAAGCTGTTCTACAATCATATCACTGGTAAGTGGGCGCAAAGGGGTGAAAAAGTTAAGGATTAGTTTTAATTCTTGGTTTATAAGATTTTTAGATTTAAAAATAGACTAAAAAAATTTTTGAAAAAATTTCTATATGTTTTTGAGACGATATTTTTCTTTGAAAAATTTTAAAAATATTTTCAATACTTTATAAAAGAGTTTCTAATCATGTTCAAACCGGTAATAAATAGCTTTCCACATTTGAGCTGGTTCAAACTGTTTCGGAACCAGTTGTAATTTCCTGTTTCTAAGCCAAAATTCAAATTCATAGCTTAATTAACTTCTAAGATAAGACTCTTTTGAACTGGTTCAATCTGGTTCGGAACCAGTCTTGAATGACTTACTCCATATTAAGAACCAAAACAACAAATTTCAATACTATAAATTAAATAATTTCTGAGATATGGCTCTGAACTACTTTTGAACCGTTTTTAACTGTTTGAGAACCGGGTTTGAACTGGGATAATATCTAACTCCATATTAACAACTTATATAGCGAAATTAAATTTTATAGCTTATTTATCTCCCAGAAGATATGGCTCTGAACCTCTTTTGAACAGGTTCAATCTAGTTCGGAACCAGTCTTGAACCAGTAGAACATCTTACGAACCAACACACCAAATTTCAATACTAGAAATCCGACGAAAATATCCATATCACCAAATCAAAGTTCAAAATGCATTTTTGCACTACTCATTTCTGAGATATGGCTCTGAACCACTTTAGAACCGTTTTAAACTGGTTCAATACCGGAACTGGGATAATATCAAACCATATAAACCATAAACCAATATCAAACCATATTACCAATCTATCCCATGTGTTCTATAAAACGCTTTCGACCCTAAAAACGACCCATTGCCCATACGATTTTGGTCGTTTTTGGATACGAAAAGGATTTGTTGAATTCTGAGATATTGGTCTGAATCATTTTTAAAAATTTATTTTAACCGGTATTGAACCGGTAAAATACCTAAGTCTATACCAACCTTCACACCAAGTTTCAATATCATACCTTACACTATTTCTGAAATATGGCTCTGAACCAGGGATGCCAGAAATAATATCGTTATATCTATAAACCATTATCGGATATTTTACTACCGCGATCACAAATCGTATATTTTTTTGTGGATATTTTTAAGTTCTCAAATATTCGGAGTTTAGAGTCTGAACAAGGTTTTTAAGCCGTTTTGGTACTGGTCTTGAACCAGTAAAATAAAATAATTCTATATAACTAAACTACATACCAAATTTTTATTTATTGGTTAAATAATTAAAAAGAAATGGCTTTGAAACCCTTTTAAACCCATTCAGGCTGGATAGGTATTACACTGAACTATATAAGGCATTTCAAAAAAAACCAAAAAAAAACAAAGTAAATTATTAAGACGAAATTTTAGTTAATCAGATTTATAAATAATAAGATAATAACTAAGTAAATTATTCAAAAGCAAAAATATTAGTAAATTGATTCAAAGTCGAAGCAATTCAGAAAGTGGTTTAAAGGAAATGTGGGTTTTTTGTCGAAAGCGATTCTAGAACAGTTCACATAACGGAGCCGGAATAACACAAAACTAAAATTCGAAAATTTAGCACGATTTTTAATCAAATTGAACCAGTTCAAAATAAAGCACATTGATGATAGCTATGCCGAATGACAATTAGATATTAGAAATAATTTGTCATTTTTCCATTCATTTGTATTAAATTTGGTAATTTCTTGGCATTTTTAATAGTCCATTTAGCCATTTTCTGGCATCAATAGTTGGCCACACTGAATATATTAATTTACTGGTTCAAAACCGGTTCCAAACTAGCTTTAAAAAAGTAGTTTAGAAGAGCCATATTTCATTAAGCCATGAACTTGCAATTTGGGGACATTTTACTGTTTTTAGACCCGTTCCGAAACAAAATGAACCGGTTCAAAAGTGATTAAATTTGGAGTTTGGTTTCGTTATATGGAGTAAGATATTTTAGGGGTTCTAATCAGGCTCTAAACCACTGCTTTAAAGCAGTTCAGATATGGAAGCGGGTTTCAAATGGTTCAAACTTTATTATAAAGCAGTGTTGGGCATACAATACAATCATTTCGTATGTTGTGCTGCACACGAACGCAGCAAACGATGAGCGACGTCTTTACGGACGCGCTCTGCACTGAAAATATTTAAAAAAAATGTTTAAAGGACGTAATAAATAAAACTTAAATATATATAATTATTTCTTAAGTAAGATATAATTTACAATAAATTAAACTAACAATTTCTCCTTGAATCTCTTTCCCTTTCCCTTAGGTTATGGCCCGCCCAGTTTATTTTTGTCTCGCGGTACCGTGCTTAAAACCCTGCCCCGCCTTTTTCTGGGCTATGGCAAGCTGCTGGTGAATATTTTACATTCCGATGCGTATATTCTCAATTCGGAGAATTTTCGCAATTTAAATGATCAGCTGAAAAATGGTTGTGTGCTGCTACAAGGCTATGGCATACGCTCACCGGGTCAATTGCTATACGAATCGTTTCCATTCCAATCCGAAGTTGGTGATATGCGTCAGGCCAAATGGACGTCACATCGTGCCGTACAAAAGTTGAGCGGATTGTTGGATTTACGTCATCAGTGTGGCTATATTACCTTCCTGAATACCGGAGTACCCGATTTGGGCTGTGAGGATTATGATGTGCAGGTGCATCTTAAGCAGCCACAACGTAAGCGTAGCTCCCTAACTGCCCCCAAATTGAATCATGTGCCAATCAAAGAGTTGGAGGCAGCCACACCCGCCGCCTCCGAGCTGACCAGTTTTCAGCTTAAAAGTCCCGATGAGAATCATTTTGCTGCCACACCCGAGCATGGACCAGCCAATGAGTATACCTCAGCGGATTGCCATCAGGTGTTGGCCAGTGAACTGGCCAAATGTAGCAGCAGTGCAGCGGCCAGTCGTGCGGATTTGCTCTCCCAGAGCTCAGTGGAAATACCTTTGGATAGGGAGGAGGAACATTTAGCTGCTGGTGAGCCAGATGATGGTCTCGAGGAGTGGACTCTATTGGATGTTAACTTTGGAGTGCCACTATTTGATGTGGATACCAATACGCGTATTTGCGAGCAATTGGTGCGTGATTTGTGCACTGAAACAAATCTGGCGAAACTTACTTTGGCCACACAACAAACTCAAATATTGTTTTTGGAATTTGTGCGTCAATGTTTGTACTTTGAAGATGATCCCTCCACACCGTCACAATTGTTGGAACCCTTACAGCCTAGCCGAGCCTTGCCACAACCACGTATCAATCTGGCCTTTGAGAATGGACGTGTGGGCTATTGGAATGGACGCTAAGCGCAGAACAACTGGAACTCAATAACATTCCACACAAATAAGTATTCGATATAAGGCCAAAGGGCCTTGATTTATGTGTGCTTTCCATTATTTTACCCCCCTTTTTTTTAGCAGTGTACAGAGATAATGCTTTTACACATTCACTTAGATTTATATACACTTTATCTGTATCCCCCCCTCCCCAACATTATGTGCTTTTGCAAGGCAATTAGTCAACGTCAGCCCAATGTATTTTGTTTTTTATTAGTTGTGTAAGTTTACCCAGAATACATAAATTTCATACATTTTAGACTAGAAATGTATGTTTGAATAAATGCAATTTAAAAATTCCACAAATATGGAAATAAATATAATTCCTTAAAACTGTATATACCTTGAAAAAGGTAGTTTTTTTGGCTTACAAGGGGATTTCCCACTGTGTTAAATCTAACGCACAAAATTAAAAAAGTAATCGATGTATCGAACTTGACTATCGATAACTAAGTAGTGCCTATTTAACAAAGGTAATGGTTTAAATAAGCATAACACGAGTATAAGCTCTTACTAAAGCTAACATTAATGTTTTTTATTTAAATTTTCTTTAGTTCTACTTTCGATATTTTCATTCACAGTCACGGTGACCAAATCACTGTTTGCCAATTTGTTAGTCTGACGTGTTTGCCCATCTCTAGCAGAAGCACAACAAACCCGAAAAAGTTTGCAATTCCTACGGCGCGCGTTGTTCTTTTCTTGCAACATTAAGCAAGTAAATAAACCCCAATATTAACAAAAAACTAGTGTAAATATGTTTAAAACAATTGTTTAATCATAAATAACTTGAGCAATTAAAAAGTCAACAATGAAACAAGTGCACAACAAAGGGGCGGAACAAAATACCCATACAATGTGCGCGTGAGAGCGAGAGAGAGAGAGGGGAGAATGTGTGTGTGTGTGTGTGTGTTATCATTTTACGCGGCAATTGTTATTGTTTTTAGTAATGAATTCCGTTAAAATTTAAGTTTAACCAATTTACCTGCTGCAGTCGCAAAAAAAAAGTGAGAGTAAACAGAAAAAGTTTATAAATAAATGAAGGCCACCTGTCGAGTGCACTGAGTGTGCCTCTGACTTTGTTTATTCAGGCGTGAATTTTTGAGGCAGTGTCGTAAGCGCTTTTTTGATGGCTAATTAACGTTGATTTATTTATGTGTGTGCGGGAAATTATCAATGATTTAATTGGCTTTCGGGTTGAAGTTTTGGCCCAAAATCAATGGGAGAGAGTAGTTGTAAGAGAGCAGGTGCCTTAAACAAATGGGAGAGAAGGCTGAGTTGCGCTGAAGCTAACAGTCAGGGTTGCCAACTTTTAAAATTATTTACAAAATGTTGGCGGGGTTTTTAAAAATCGTTAAAGCTGATTTTATTTTTCAGGCAAATTCTTTTCTATATAAATCTCTTTACTCTTTTATATCGAGAATAAGTTTAATACGGCAAGCAATTAGAAAAAAGAAATGCGAACTATAAAATTCTGGGGGATAAACTAAAAATGTTCTTCCTTCGATTTAAATTTTTTTATGTATTTCGAGGTGCTGCTTACGAAAAAAAATAGTCAAAGTTGGGGCAAATGGATTTTTCCCGATTAAAACCCGAAAAAGTCTTGAAAAATATTATTTTTTTGCACTTATCTTTGAAGATATTCACTTTATGAAGAAGTGTTACTATTTATATGCAGCATTGTGCCAAAATAAGGATTTCCTTAACACAGAAAAATAAATTTAGACCATTTTTTCCGTAACCAGCATAAAAAAATACATATATACTGAATTTTTGAAAAAGATTGGAGGTAGGACCTTTTAGGAAGTAAATCCAAAAACGGCTTTGCAGTCTCCCTGAATAACTTATGAAAATTGCATCTAAAATGAGTCAAATTTTTGTTTGGTTGATTTGCAAACCTTAAGCTAAGGTCCCGCAGGCAAATAATTTGCCTAAATTTTGAAGAAAATTTAGCTAAATAGCCATAATTTTTCTGAACCTTTTTAATCTGATTATTTGCGTATATATCCAAGGCTTAGTTTAAAGTCCTGAAAATTGTAAGGTAATGGCGATTTAGACAAATTTTCATAAAAATTTGGGCAAATTATTTGCCTGTGGGACCTTAGCTTTACACTTTATTTTCTTTTTTAAAATAACTTTAGTTCCAACGCCAACTCGACTACCCTAAACGCCGCTCACAACGGCAACTCCCCTCATTTGTACGCGCAGCTGTTTGCTTTACGCTCTCTCTCTCTCTCTCTCACTCGGCCCTCTCTCGTTGCTGTAACGTCACTTTTGGCCAAAACACACACATACTCGGACTTGGTCTCCGTCTGACGCCGTTGCTTTTCAGTCTTTTTAACTGAATTGGCGTGAGTAAGCGTTTGGTGTTTGCGTGCGGCTAAAACTAAATGCGCGCGTGCTAAGAACTGTGAATGTGAGACAATGAAGGAATTGTGAACACACAAAAGATAAAGATAAAGTTCATTATCAAATGCAACAAGAAGAAAAAGTGACGTGAAAAGTACGCGTCCAACTAAAAACGGACACTGCCCTTGAAAGTATGTGCATATGTGTGTGTGTGTGTGTGAGTGCGTGTAGCCGTTTCCAAAATTCTTCAATGTAAAAATAAAACACTGAGATTGGCCAAATATTCGATTAAGTTCAAACACACAACAACAACAACAAAAGCAACCTTGAAAAGGCAGAAGCTGAAGCAGAGGCTGCTGCCGCCGCTTATTTGGCTTTGGCTATTTTTATGTGAAACACTTGAATAGTTTTCCATGTGTCCAATAAGAACACACACACTGTCAAGAACAATTGAATATGTTGTCGCCGTTGCGTCAGGTAGTTGGACGAGCGTCTCGTTTAGGATGGGGGGACACGGACCCTTGACGAAATGCTTGACTAGAATTTTCGATTATGTACATTTGTTTAATTTGTTTTATGATATTCGCAGTTAAACAATTATCAGATTGCTTTTGATTCAATTAACAGTGCGACAACAGAATTTATCCTTTAATTGTCAGTGATAATGTTACATTAACAGGCGTACAGGTGCGAACTGGGTGAATGCCCGTTGGGCCCTGGCATGCTGAAAAAAAGAGGCTAAAAGAGCTAAGCAAATTTAAACGGTTTTAGAATGTTATAGAATATAATATTGAAGAAAATGTTTGAAAATGGTTTCGGAAGCCTCAAAAAAGAACAGATAAAAATAGGTGTATTACTCACACTTGCAACTTCAACAGAAGTTGTATTGGGGGGGACCCTACTGTTTGTTTAAAGTTCAGCGGATCATTCCAAGAAGACGATCGTTAAATTTCTTAGACCATGTTTTAATGCAACCATGAACACCCCAAGATTTGTTAGGGATGATAGATACATACAATACATTCTATTCGAGTAATTTTAATTTTTGGTTGTCCATGAATCAATTTGAAATAAAAGTCCATAAAAGAAGTAGAAATCTTCAGATATTCATCCGTTTTATTCTCGGAATATCTGTTCTACGGCGAACTTTGAGTCAGCCACCGGGTACAATGAGGATAATTTTGGACTCATTCGAGAATATAATGCAGTTTTTTGTATACTTTGCCAAAATTAAGCGAGCTTTCTTCGTTCAACCATTTTTAAGTGACTTTTTGGTAGCTTTCCTGGCCATTAAGCCCATCTCAATAAGCCGACGCTGAATAGATCGAGCCGAAATATCTTTTGATAAACGTTGCTGCACTTTAAACCGAACTTGTAGGCTCGTTCTCATAATAACACGATCTTCCTTCGCACTTGTCCAGTCTTACAAAATTAAAAAAAAAATAGTCACTCTAAGCTTTCATTAAGTTAGTTTTATCCAAATTAAAAACCACATCGCTAAATTTGTAGCAATTGAAGCAAGTAATTTTCGAGAACGTGTTTCCTGAATTTTCACAAAATTTTTGCTCAAAAACTCATGACTTCAGGAATTTACTGGATTGAGTTGGAAATGAGAAACTAAATAGGCCATAATCTCATCATGGATTTTTTGTTAAGTTTATTTTTGTTTTCTTTTTGGGAATCTGGATACGTTTTAACCAGAGAATCCAAATCCGAAACATATGTTTTGGTAATATGTTCTGTTAAAGTTCTAGTTTATTTCGGTATTCAAAACCGTATTGGTTCTTTGGTTTTTATTTCGGAACATACAGGTCAAATTTAAAAATCCTTCAAAATCAATGACTTGACAATGTGGATAGCTAAACTACACAGATGGAAGTAATTTTATTCGACAGAAAGTCGGTAAATAGAGGGTAAATTCAACATTATAAACTTTACATCGGAAAGCAAACGTTCAAAGGTGACCTGTACAGCTGAAACAGCAAAAAGAACCTTTAAGATTTTATGAAATAAGTACGATGGTCTGGGATCTTTATCGAACACCATTTAAGTACATTTTCTTAATTTAAAAAAACGTTTTACGCTGGGGGAAACCCTAATTAATGCAATAAAACTGGAAAAAACCCGTAGACCCAAAACTGTACTGGTATGAGTTATCGGTTTTTCAGTTCTAAAAATATAGGTTCTCGAATACCGGTTCTCAAAGAGTTTGAAATCTCGGTTCTGGTTTTTGGTTCTAAATTTTAACGGTTAAGAAAACAACTATTTTCTGGCAATTATGGTCCCAAAACTAACAACTGAATTTTGAGTAGTAAATTTTTCATGGAATGATCTACATATATGCGTTCTAGTGGCTTATCATCAATCGCATATTTATAAATGTATAACCAGCCGTATAAAATAAGATAAGAAGTAACACACTTACACTTTTTAGTGTTAAGTGTGAGGCTTTCATCCGAACATCAGGTATAAAGAGAGTTTAAGACCAATTGTAGTATGAGAAGAGATACTGGGTCATCAGCATTTATCTACGCATGCGGGAAAGACAAATTAAGAGGGATGTCATAAATAAGAAGATTAAAAGATAAGAGTCCCCGTATAATAGTCTGCGAGAAACGCGTTGAAAAAAGAAGTAAAAAAAGGCTCAAGTCGAGCAGCGATACACACACAGTGTGTGTTTTGTAATTGTAATATTGCAGTCGACTGTCAGATCAAGTCTTGATCGTGGACACTGCGTGTATATCGTATTTCCTGCCGTCAGCTTGTGACTCATACACTACGCACGACTCGGCACGACGTGTTCGTGTGGCAACATCAGACTTTGTACGAGCACGTGTGTAAAGTATTGGACCCTTAAAACACTAACACAGACAACGACACAAGCGCATTTTTCCTCCATATGATGATAGGCTTTGTCTTTCAAACATGCTAGGATCAGTCATAGACTAATTTTTCTACCTAAGCTTCTAGTCAGTTGAGCTTAAATAGCCCTGAACCCATAGACCCAGCTGCTCTACTGTAATACCCTTGTATGTTAATTAACCAATTCTGTTAATACTTAACAGTAATTGTCCTGCATCTTGCAGCAGGGCCTGTTAATTTAATATACAAAAAAAGCTGTAAATTAACATTGTTGGGTTTAACCTAATTTTGATTTTTTCTCTGTTCCTTTTTTCCTCCCCCTTTCCCTTGTACTCGGCTAAAGGCAACGTTCAGGAATTCGCCTAAGGAAACGCAACCCACGCACAAAACGCAACAGCAACAGCAGCAGCAGAATGTGTAAAGCGAGTTAAAACAGGGGCAACCCTGAAAACGAAATGTAGCAACAAACAAATTAACTAATTAAAAAAGAGAAAAGCGGCGAAAATAGGTGGTAACACCAAAAATAAAAACAACCACATAAAGAGCTAACTAAAGCTTGAAAAAAAGTCTTAAAATGACATCATACGCAAATGACACAACAGCAGCAGCAGCAACAACAACAACGACAACTACAACAGGAAACACCACAGCCTCAACTCAGGCAGAAGACAGAGGAGCCAGCATAACCGCAAATGGAACAGGAGAACTTGCAGCAGCCGCAGTCCGGGTCAAACATGATAACCTCTCCACCCACACCAGATTTGGCGCCGCCGTCGCTGCTGATGATGATGATAACAGCTCCGATGGACGGGAAAAAACTGATACCACACCCGAGAATATCAAGAAGATAGCCGAGATTATGAACGATAAGAAGGCCAATACAACGGCTGAGATTTCACCACGTCACCAGCCGGGCCTGGTGGGTTTGGGTGCTGCCATTGATGAGTCAAATGCCAAGTTCTGTCTGGGCAAGCCACCGCCTTCGCCGGCCGAAAAAGGTAAGCACACACAAGCATATCTACATAAGTTGACAACAACAACAATTGCAGGCTAATTTCCCACTTTTTTTGTTGAGCTTGTTTGTAGCTCTTTAGTTTGAATTTTTAATGAAGTTATTTTGCCAGTTTTTTTTTGCTGTCTTTTGGCCACGGCTAAGCGCACATATTTATTGCAATAGTCATCAAGCTATTGGCACAGTGGAGCGAGCAGCGTGAAATATACTTTGAATTAGCATTTCTGGTTATGAGAAAGCGTCAAAATGGGGATCAATAGCCTAATAACATGACACAAATGACATCAGCTGCTTACAAATTTCATTCAATTCTTTTATTGATGACCTTAAATCAATTTCAATCAAAGCCAAGCTTGAGGATATGTACTCAATGTAATCCAAATTTATGAAGAATCAATCAATCATGACTTTTTGAAGGGCAGCTTTCACTTTGAATTGAAGTTAAAACCGTATAAAAGGGTTTATTAAACCAAATTCTAGTAATAGTTATGTATATTTAAGTGGCTGCTTACCTCTTATATCACGATTTTCTAACTTAGTAGGTAAGCCCATTGTCTCACCAGTACGAGGATCGACTTGAGTACGAAATTACCAATCCCGAAATTATTGGATTTAATTTTTAAGTAGGCTTAGATCTTGAAATGAACCCTTTTCGGTTGGATACAACATTCTGGGATTGTTCCAAGGCTTTCTTACTTAAAACTTTAGTCCGAAGGTCGGAATCAAATCAATTTTATTAAACTTGAATTTAGCTCCCATCGTTTTTCTGTGTAGTTCATTTCTGGATAATGAGTTATTAATATTATCTCTTAAAAGAGATCACAACTAAGCCGCAATATTAGAAAGAAATTTCGAATCGAGCGTTTCAGAGTTTAGTCACGTTTTACATGCAGATGTCGCTGCTTTGCCCATATAAACATTTCCTTAGTTTTTTTCTTTTTTTAAACGTGACTCTAGTCAATTTTCCTCCTATACCTGCGATGGGCAGCTAGTGGCCCGTTGCGACCTTGCAGATCGGCCACTCGGCTTTTAAAGCACACAACAACAACAAAACACGTGCTTCCCGACTTAACGGCATACAAAAATTTAAATACCCAAGAATAATTGAGTGCATTTTTTTCTATTTTTTAGCCCTTTTTTACACTCAAACTTGCTGCGGCTAGATTTTAGTTCCCATTTTTGCCCTGCACAACTTTTTCATATATTGCTGAAAGCAATTGTAAAATCTTTCGAGGGATATTCTTTTCAATGAAATACGTGGGTTGCTATTTAAGTTTCTGGCCTAGGTCACTTCTAGCCATTTTAGGACCAATTGACCTTTTCCCAAAAAAAGTTTGGACTTTTATCGATAAAAGCTCCATACAACTCTTTCATGTGTGACCACGTTTGATATCGATTAACGATTAATCAAAAACTTACCTCGGCAGAAAATTGGAATTAACTCGTGAAAATTTTCGTGCAATCATTTTTCACAACGTTCGACGTGGATAATCACGATAAGAGTGCAACGATAAACTTAAATCTTTGTATGGCGATGAAGTACCATCCTATAGCACAGTGAAAAATTGGTTTAATGAATTCAATCGCGGGCGACGCTCGCTCGAAGACGAAGGTAGTGAAGGTCGTCCAAAAAACAGTCGTTGTGCCAGAAAACATTGATGCCATGCGTGAACTGATAATGCAAGATCGTCATGTGACATACCGTGAGATAGAGGCATCCTTTGGCATTTCTTCCACCAGCATACATTCGATATTGCATGAACACCTGGGCGTAAAAAAGGTTTGTTCTCGTTGGATCCCGCACAATTTGACAATCGCTCAAAAAAAGGCTCGTGTGGATTGGTGCAAAGATATTTTGAAAAAATATAATCGCGGTGTTTCAAAAGACGTTTATAAGATCGTCACAGGTGACGAATCATGGATCTATGCTTATGAGCCCGAAACAAAACAGCAATCGACCGTGTGGGTCTTCGAAGACGAGCCAAATCCAAAGAAAGTCGTTCGTGGAAGAAGCACTTTGAAGCAAATGGTCGCAATCGGAGTGGAAAAAGTGCTTCGACAATTGGTTTGAGCGCATGCAAAAGTGTATAAATATTGCTGAAAAATACTTTGAAAAACAGTAAAACCATTTTTGATCATAAATATTCGGGTTTTCATTATTAGGCCGGAAATATATATAGCAAGCTACGTATCATATTATTATACACTTGAAAAGTGTATATTAATTTTGCCCAGAAGTTTGTAACGCATAGAAATATTCATTTCCGACCCCATAAACTATATATATTCTTGATCAGGACGACGAGCTGATTTGAATTCCGTCTGTCCGTCCGTCTGTCTGTCTGTTTCTACGCAAACTAGTCCCTCAGTTTTAAAGCTATCGAGCTGAAATTTCGCACAGAGTGTTCTTTTTACTGCACGCAACTAATATGTCGGAACCGGCCGGATCGGATGACTATATCATATAGCTGCCATAGGAACGATCGGTCTAAGAACTAGTTCTAGTTAGAAAAACTTTTTTGTTTTCCATCGTAGCGTCACTAATCTTGGTATATGTTAGTTTTATATGCTTCCACATAATTCTGGAAAAATGTATCAAAATCGGATCACTATTGCTTATAGCTGCCATAGGAACGATCGGTCGAAAAATAAGTCTTTGTGAGAAAAACTATTTTGTTTTCTATCGTAGCGTCTCCAATCTTGGTGTATATTAGTTTGATATGTTTTCACATAATTTTGAAAAAATTTATCAAAATCGGATGACTATAGCATACAGCTGTCATAGGACCGATCGGTCGGAAAATGTGTTTTACTAAGAAAAGTTTTTTTATGGTATCAAATTTGTATTATCAATGATTTAAAAATTTTTAAATATCTGATAGTTATATCCTATATATATTTTACCGGTTAAATCAGTTAGAGTAAAGTTTTTCAAGTGTATTAAAACTTCGGCACAGTCGAAGTTAGCTTTGCCTTCTCGTTTCAATTAATCTTGAATAATTTGATTATATCCATGTTGGGTATTGTCTATATAAAATAAATGCTTATTTTCGCATAAATATCAATATAATTTCAATATCATTTTATTTTTCAATTAGGCAAACCCAGATCTTTTATAATTAAATTCATCAAAGCGGCAAAATAAATTGAAATGAAATTAATAATATTCCGCAGATTGCCCCAAATATTTGTTCAAAATGTTTACATTTCAATTGAAACGATTTTTGCGAATAAATTTGCCTTGGCCTCCAATTTTGTTTGAAAATATTTCTGTATAATATTTATACTCGAAAAAGCCAAGCAAAAGCAACCCAAACCCCAACTGCTTATACTTTTTTTTTTTTTTTTGTTTGACAATAACCTGAAACGATCAATGCTTGTTGCTGCGTTGCTGAGTCACCATCATCAGGGGATCGAGGGTACAAATCATACTGGTAGGTTTTTTTTAATTTTTGCGTGCGCGGCATGAGAATGTGAGATAATGACGATGGCGACGGCGACTTGCTCAATTGTGTAAGATTTGGCAAGCGTATAAAAAGCAACAAGCAAGCAATATACTTATTAAAACAACAATTGATAAATGTTAGGAAATGGGAAATTTGAGGGGGAAACAAATGCCAAAATTTTGACAAGGCCCTTAAAAAAGGGGAAAATATAATGTTATGTCAGCTCAAATAATTTCAGGGGAATTGCAAGACATTATTCAAAATATTTCAAAATTTGGTGAAAGAAAAATTTATATAAATGAGATGGATGTAGATGGATTTGATGACATTTAGTTCTGGCTAATTGGTTCCATTTATTCTCTAGCAAAAAAATGTCCACCAAATGTGCTAAAGAATTTAAAGAATTTTTTTTGGCAAACTAAACATAAATTTTTGAAATACTTACCATATTCTTGGTCTACTTTCCCATCATCACAAAAAAATTGTCCCATTAATTTCAACAATCAGCATCAGATTATAAATATATAATGATTTACTCTCTTCACATTTATATTGTTTAATCAAATACAAGTCGATGACCTCAATCCATTGATGACATATGATGGTGATGCTGATGACCGAAGCTTTCTCTCTGTGTCTGCTGTGAAGAAAACATATTTTATTTTAATCATATCATATTATTTGCAAATGGGGAAACACTAAACTGAAACATTAGTGTTTAAAATTTCAAGTCATTTTCATTTTATCATGACTCACAGACTGACTGACTGCATGACGTAAGCCTAGCTAATTAGAAACCAATTGAGACAACGATGAACTTGCCTAACCAAAAAAAATTTGTTTATAACTCTCCCTAGGCGGTCGATCAGTTGGTCGCCAAACAATTTCCTGTGGGTCGACTTTCCAAAAACTCCAAAAAAGGCCCAAATACTTTTGACCATTTATTGCGAAAAAAAAGTAAAAGCGAAAACATTATAAAAAAAAAAAACTATAACAAAAGACTTGTACCGCTACTCCACATACGCCGACATCAACAACAAATAAATATATTGTGCCCGCAATTTTCAATTGCCATAGACAATTGTTAGCCAAAGATATTTTTTGCCATGCACAGTGGGCCATGTAATTGCTATTATTGTTGAGTGTGTGTGTGTGGTCATATTAGAGGATGTCGACAACGATAACGACGATTATTTCCTGTCAATTTTGTGATCTAACAAGCAAGCGACTTAGTTTCGTTCTAGTTTCGTTTTGGAACCGTAACTAAACAAAGCAAATAACTCAAATTGGGAAGTGGCAGTGGAAATCGGTTTACCTAAGTAGGCAAAATTGGCAACGATTTTGGCTAATAATACAAACAGATACAGCCTGATTTTTTAATACTAAATTCAATTGCGTGTTTGAATTAAGTTCTTAAATTCTATTGGTTGTTGCTGAGCTCATCACTGTGATAACTAATATATTTCTATTTTTTGCCAAAACTTAAAGCAAAGGTGAAAAAAACTAGAACAATATATTTACAGGGTGGCTGATGAATATTGCTACACTCTTAGCAAGCACACACTCTTAGGAATCGCCTGGCCAACCGAAAACGTAGTAGTAGTATTTTCCAACACTGGTTTTCAGCATTGTTATCCAATACTATTTTTAAAAACGTTTTCCAACACTGTTTTTCTACATTGTTTGCCAACATTGTTTCCAACACTGCATATTAACATTGTTTTCAAAGACAATTTTCCAGCACTGTTTTTTAACTTTGTTTTTCAACACTGTTTTAGAACATTGTTTTTGAATACTGCTTTCCAAAATTACTTTATAACACTGTTTTCAACATTGTTTTCTAAAACTGTTTTTAAAACTGTTTTTCAAAACTGTTTTCCAAAACTGTTTCCCAACTCTGATTTCTTGGCATTTCTCACGGTATATAAACTCTTTTCAATGAACATGTTTTACATCAAAGTGATCTCGATTTAAAATTTTAAAAAGTGATAATAACATTTGATAACATAATAAACTTTCTTAGTAAAACACTTTTTTTTATTTATGTTATAGTCTTTTTTTTCAAAATTCATATAAAACTAATATATTTATTTAATATAACTCAATTAGTTTCAAAAATAAAAGGAAATCAAACCTAATCGAATTTCGGTTCCGGTTCTGGTACGTACGTAAAAGGTTCTGTGTAGGTTCTATGTACCGGTATAATTTAAAAATCCGTTAAACCGAAGATATAATAGAACCCGTAGCGTTTAACCAATGTTCTAATAATACTTGAGTAACTGGAAGAGCAAGAAAAACTTTTGATATCTGATGGAATGTTAAATACACTGTTTTCAGATAACTTTACCGATCACAATTTAACCCTGCTGTTAGGTTAAGCACATTTGGTCCAATTTATAATTCGTTTCTTTTGTAAATAGAAAAATAGAATAATCGCACAACTAGTTTTTACATTAACTGTGTGGAATAAAGGATAAATTATGTGGAAATTATTGAATAAGATGAAATTTTTATTTTGATTGAAAATTTCAGTATATACCAGATAGTCCCTCAATCTGACATTTGTAAATTTTTACTAACCTAACAGGAGGGTAAAGTACATTTTCTTAATTTTGTAAGCGTTTTACCCTGAGGAAAAGTCTGATTGTATCGATAAAAATAAGAAATGTTTTAGTTTTTTTTCGGTCATTTCAGTTTCAAAAATAGAGGTTCTGAAATACCGGTTCTCAAAAAATAAATAATAAGAGTTCCGGTTACGGATCTGCTTTTGAGTTTTAATCGGTTCTTTTCGGTAAACGGTTCCGGTTCGTGTTCCGGTTTGACACCCTGATTTTAATTAATTTGATCCGCGTATACACCGGCCTACAAGCACAAATTGGTGGCTCTAACTTTTATAATCTGTGAGATCAAGGAGTTTCTACAGACATGGCTATATTGACTTGGCTATTGATCAAGAGTATATATACTTTATAGGACGTAAATATTTCCTTAAGAATTTTTTTTACATTAGCACAACTGAATAAGTACATACAAATTTTAAATTTGTAAGCTAGTGTAATTTGTGTGTTCTAGAACTCGATCTTTCATAATTTTGGGTTCAGTTTCTACCTGAATGACCCTTCCCATAATTTAGGTAGATAATAATTGATTTCGCCCCTTTTTTATTAATTATAAAAATTATGGGCATCTTCAAAATTTTTTTAATGAAACTTATAAAACTGTTGAAAAAAAAAACGGAAGTCACCTGCTGTTTGAATGCATATGGTCAGCGGTTAGACAGAGCGTAACGCTTATGGGTGCCCACCCGCAAATCAACGAACTCTAACCTTCACTTGATTGTGCGACCAGCCATAGATCACGAATGCGTGCGGCCCTCTAGATGGTCGGTTGGTCGAGGGAAGCTACCTGGTTGTTAAGTTGCATTTTGTGTGTGTGTGCCAGTTCGCGTGGCAAACTTGAAAGCAAATTGTTTGATTTTCTTTTACTTCTTGCTTTGGCCACGGAAATGTATAGATATATAAAAGGGGAGATGGAGATGGTTGTTTAGCGGAAGCAGTGAGGGAATTCCCAAGCTGCAGGTGGGCGTACACTTAGAAAAAAATATATAAAAATCTTGTTTTTTGTACTTAAATCAAGTACGGTACGGTTCTACCGGTGTTTTTTCAAATATTCTGAACCGAACCGTAAACAGCAAATGAAAACGGTATGGTTAAGTTCATCGATCAGTTGAATGATGTAAAGACTACAACAGGGATGCCTTCTAAGATCATATGAAAGAGCAAACACCAATATTAAAAATCGAAGTTATTTAAATGCTTTCTAAGAAATCAAATGCAAAATTTCTTAGGTTCCCTTTTAGAAAGTTCGGAGTTTCGGAAACAGGATCAGGCATGATAATATATTAATCGTAAACCATTGAAACCATAAAACAAATCATATTATGAACCGAAACGGCGGTTTATAATCTCCTTTTTTTACGAGCGGTTTGCATACCTGGTACTATGAAAACATTAGGTGAACTATCCAAGTAAAAGTTTGATAGGTCATTAATTTAGAAGGATCGGTAAATAGTTCGGGTTGAGGCAACAAAAAACAGTTGTGAACTATATGGACAGATTCGTAAACAAAATAATGGAACGGGACTCTAAGTTTCTTTTAAACCCAATCCAAAATATTTTGTACTTCATTTTAAAATTCGTTTTATAAACTCATTTTATCATTTTATGTCATTTTGAGTCATTCTGAGTCATTTTCAAGGCAAGGCATTTGTCATTTTATGACCCAATATACACCCAGCATTACTCTAAGTCCGAATAAAGCTTGATTTAGGCATTTTAGATTTTAGTAAACTAATGTAAAAGGAGGTTTTTGGGCTTAAGAATGATTAATTCGACGGTTGCTATATATATTTCTGGCCTAATAATGAAAACGCGAATATTTATGATCAAAAATGGTTTTATTGTTTTTTAAAGTTTTCTCCAGCAAGATTTATACATTTTTGCATGCGCTCAAACCAATTGTCGAAGCACTTTTTCCACTCCGATTGAGACACCTCCAAAACATGGTTTTTGAACTCTTCAACAGCATCTTCTGGCGACGAAAATCGTTGACCACGCATTTTTCCCTTGATGTGCGGGAATAAAAAGAAGTCATTGGGTGCCAAGTCAGGGCTGTACGGCGGATGACCCATAAATTCGACGTTTTGGGCGGTCAAAAAGGCGCTGGTGTGAGCTGATGTGTGAGAGCTCGCATTGTCATGGTGCACAATGATCTGTCTTCTCTTGTTCGTTTTTTGAATTTCTCCAAAGACTTCAGGCAAACAAATTGTGGTGTACCACTCAGAATTGACCGTCCTACGTTGCACAAGCGGAACAGTCGCCACATGACCAGTTTTACCGAAGAAACAGGCGACCATTTGCTTCGAAATGCTTCTTCCACGATCGGCATTCGTTGGATTTGGCTCGTCTTCGAAGACCCACACGGTCGATTGCTGTTTTGTTTCGGGCTCATAAGCATCGATCCATGATTCGTCACCTGTGACGATCTTATAAACGTCTATTGAAACACCACGATTATATTTATTCAAAATTTCTTTGCACCAATCCACACGAGCCTTTTTTTTGAGCGATCGTGCGGGATCCAACGAAAACAAACCTTTTTTACGCCCAGGTGTTCATGCAATATCGAATGTATGCTGGTGGAAGAAATGCCCAATGATGCCTCTATCTCACGGTATGTCACATGACGATCTTGCATTATCAGTTCACGCACGGCATCAATGTTTTCTGGCACAACGACTGTTTTTGGACGAACTTCACGACCTTCGTCTTCGAGCGAGCGTCGCCCGCGATTGAATTCATTAAAAAAATTTTTCACAGTGGTATAGGATAATGATTCATCGACATACAAAGATTAAAGTTCATCGTTGCACTCTTGTCGTGATAATCCACGTCGAAAGTTGTAAAAAATGATTGCACGAAAATTTTCACGAGTTAATTCCATTTTTCTGCCGATGTAAGTTTTTGATTAATCGTTAATCGATATCAAACGTGGTCACACATGAAAGAGTTGTATGGAGCTTTTATCGATAAAAGTCCAAACTTTTTTTGGGAAAAGGCCAATTGGTCCTAAAATGGCTAGAAGTGACCTAGGCCAGAAACTTAAATAGAAACCCACGTACTTAAGGCTGGGTTCACACTGTTCGACTCATGAGACATGATCATCAATGATCATCAGGCCCTTATGTTGTCATGTTTTTATTGTGAATAGCTTGTCATTTGGCATTGAAAACAAGGCCTCTTGTCTCATGCGTCGAACAGTGTGTTTAAATTGGATTCTGTTAATATATTTCTCTGAGTGTAGTTGCGACAGAAAGGGTTTTTTTTTATTAAATGAAAAGCGCGACTAATATGTAAGTTGTATCATTATGACGGGCCACACATAACGGAAATACATCAAGAGGGACACTCCTGCTAAAGAAATACCTTTGGTTAGATAGGAGTGGCTGACTCAACCCCTCAGCTACGCTGAACCGCTCTCGTTTTGGCCATTTCACTCGAGTTTCAGTTTAATTTACTTGTGCCAGCTTAGTTTCGTTTTCAACCTGAATAACAGTAAATATAAATGCTAATTAAATTTGTATGTCTATTCCATTATAGCGGCGGCAGCTTTGAGCAGAGCGAATCAACAATCTCACTGCAGCAGCAGCAGCAGCAGTCGGAGTAAACAACAATAATAAAGAGAGTGTTGCTGCCGAAGACGAAGCAGAAGAAGATAACTCGACTGAATCCAACTCAACAACGACAGCCACCAAAGCATCTTTAGCCTTCACCATAGATCACTTTGAGGCCTCGGAGAATGATGCAGCAGCTCAGGCGGCACGCTATAAGAATATGATGGAACGCTTTCAAACTCGTCATAAACGTGGCGCCTCCCTATCCAAACTGGAGAGTGAGGCCACCACTCCCAGTGGTGGTGGTGCTGGAATAGGTGGTCGCTCGCATTCACAGCGCAGCAGTTTGGATGCCAGCAGTAGTTTGGCCGAAGATGTGCTGCCAGTAGAAACGCCTTCACCTCAAGTCAAAATGCGTGTACGTGAACGCAGTGCCTCTCGTGTTAAGGATGCCTCCAAGCGACACAGTTGGTCACCACGCAGCTCGGGCAACACCACAGAGACCAATCCTCGTCCTGCCAGTAAAGCCAGTAAAATGCCACCGCCTGCTGCTGCCAAAGGTACGGCCAATTTGTTGGCCAATCGCACTGCACAATTTACGCCGCGTTCCACTGCCATGCAGCTGGCCCTGAGACAAGTGGAGATGTACTGTCCCCAGCCACCTTTAGCGGATGGCAAAGCTTTGTCCGAAGATGCTGTCAGTGAAGCGGGCACCTATACCCTGGATGGCGATAACTATACAGAAGAGCAAAAAGATCTCATGAATATTGATCGCAATGCGGCGGCGGCTGCTGCTGCCGCTGCTGCAGCAGCGCTGCTGGTGGCAAAATGCGACCCAAACAGCTGCCTGTGAAATCAAATCGTGGCAGTAATGTGCTCGAGGTCAACTACTATCATGAGACTCCTTTGCAGGAGCCACCCAAAAGTAGCACAAATGTCTTTCTGGAGCAGTTAAAGTCTAGGGTAAGACGTCCACAGGTTCCCCTGTCACCGCCCACGCCTCCCTCGCCCGCTGCCGATGTGGGCTGCTTTACCAGTGTCACCACCAGCGGTGTTTTGGCCAAACAACGCGCACTCGATACCCATCCCAAACTGACGCGACATACCCATAGCCTGTCCACATCGCAAATAGATAGTTCGGAATATGTTAGCAATGAGGCCAAACTACGTCACGCTCAGGCAGTCATGACTGGTTCAGCCACTGATCGTCAGAAAGCGGAATATCGTCTAAATGTGTTCACCACCAGCAACAATCAGCATCCATTGCCAGAGACGCCTACCACACCCACACATCCGGCAGAGGCCACAATGTTACAAACCGCCCAGACCAAACAGGATTGGATACAGGAATGGGCACGCAATGCAAGGGCGCGCAGCTTGGCTCAGGATGTGAGTGGAAGCACAGCCAGTCGACGAAAGCAACAGGCTCAGGCACAGGTAAGTTTTTAAAATATATATGGGTAGGATCTGGATAATACTTAAGATAATAGAATGATTTTTAAGCGGATTAAATGTGGAAATATCTTAAACCTATTCCTTAATGAACATACAGCGATTTTTGAGAGTAATAAATACAAAACATTTGTAAATATCAAGGCTGCCAACCACCAAAATATGGCAGGAGGTTCGAACCCGTGAGGAACCTTTGGGTTCGGCCACTCTCTTTACATTTAATAACAAACATAGATGAATCCCGTGGGTTGTTGAAAAAAATCCTATTTTGAGTTATAATCACACACATCCGACCCAAAGACAGGATCGAGACAAGAATTTTAAAATTGAAAAATCCGTGCTCAAGTTAATCCTCCTTTTACTTGAAATCGATTGGAATTGATTACACAGGCCAACAAAATGACCACTATTGTGAGCTCTGGCCTTCTCGATGCAAAATTCTGTTTGCGTTCTGTGCCCTGATTCCAAAACTGGTCTCTGTTTTTCTCAGTAATTTTTTAATTTGTATAGTTTTTATTAATATCTATCGAGTCGCCATCGATAGTATCTTAGTTTTTACAAGCTTAAAAAAAATAATTACGCTTAAAAACGTTATTTTCTATAAACTCATCAGAGTTGATTAGTCAAAACTTATTGTTCCTTTTTAAGCCGACTTCGAATAGATTCCGTAATCTCTAAAACGTTGTCAAACTATGCTTTGCATGCATTAGCCGATTCGTATTCTTTGTGCTGATTACAATAAACTTGACGGAGTAATTAGGTTAGAAGAATCTCTTCCTGGTATCGAAACCTTTTTACGTATTTAGCACGAAGTTTGCCTTTATTCAGTGTTTTCCTACGCCCCACGTCGGTTGGGCGGGAGGTGGGCTGCTATTTACCTGGTGCTCGCGCGTAACAAGCTTCGGCGTGACCCGACGTCCAAACAACAACAACAAAAAATAATAATCATGACTCAATTTTGTGCCCTTGGTTAAAAAAAAAGGTTTTCCGAATTATTTTAATGCTAACATCAGAGTTTCTTAAAAATGATATGGTATATATACACAGAAAAAAAAAAAGATCCATTTGGAATGGATATGACATCCTTTTTATATTAAAAGCATATCCTTTCAAATTTACACATCTGATATTTTTCAGCTCATTGGATGAGACTAGTCAATTTAACATTATTTAAACTCAAATGGATGATAAAAATGGATATGGACATATCCTGTCCAAATGGATATGAAAAATATCATCAAAAACGGAAACAATTTTTTTAGATCGCTTTTTAATAAATCATTTAAAATTTTTTCATTTTTAAACATGAACGTTTAAAAACATACTATCGAAAACTATCGCACTATCGATGGTTTTCAAAAACTATCGTTGACTATTGATTGTTTATCGATAGTTCCTCCACTCTTCTTGTACATCCATAAAAAATCAAGCGAGCCGCATCAGCAAACTCGAAAGTGACTAAATTGGACCTTGAAGATAATTTTTTCTCAATTTATAGCAAATTTTTCAAAATAAACCGTCGTCTACAAACTAGTGCGTAAATCGGAAAACCAAAACAACTATTTTAGCATATAGCCTAACATATCCGCTATTTTTACGAATTTTGTTGCACTTTTATCAGCTTGTTGGACTAGCTTACAGTTCACGAAAAAGTGAATTAAAATTTAATGGCAGGACTACTAGATTAATTCACAAAATGTGTAAATAAAATATAGCTTATATTAATAGTCAAACAAATGAACAATAACATTCAAAAAATTTTTCCTCAAATTCATATTTGCTTAATTTAAACAACCTCGCGATAATGACATTCAAATTTCATGAATACTGGTAGCAAACCGACTTCGATGTTTTTTAAAAGAAGTATAGTTTGTGTATAACCCCAACAACCCCCCCCCCCAAGTAATCGGCTCTTATGCCTGCGGATTGCCGAATGTTTTCGGTTCTGACGAACTCTGGTGTAAACAGCTGTTGACTTATCGAGTAAAATAGTGTCGAAATGCAAGATTCTGTGCACTCTAGAATCTAGTTTCCTTCCTAAATGTTGCGACTGAGGCATCGGCAAGCAATAGACTAATATGCAAGTGACTTGCCGAATATGATTGACCCACAAAGGATACTGACTTCTCTCTTATGTTGCAATTTCGTAGCAAGACTGATGGTATAATGGGATTAATCATTTAAATATTTTACAAAAAAATATATACATTTTCATATTTAAACTTAAAACATTTTGCATAATTTGTAAAAATGGGCATCACTCGTTCACTTCCAAGTTGATACTAAAACCAGTTAGCAATAGCCTTGGCAGCACTTTCGGCATTATTAGCAATATTGTCGGCAGCAATTTTAGCAGAGTTGGCCACATTTATGGCGCCAGTGGCAACATTGTGACCAAAATTAGTGGCGGCAGTGCCGACTGAATTTCCAAAATTTGCGGCGGTTTGTGCCACACTACGAGACACATTGGCGGCATCAGAGGCTACCTTGTTGACGTCACTAGAAGCATCTCCAGCTGCAGTGTGGGCAGCACTTGAGGCATCGGAGGCAATTTTGTGGCTATCCTTAGTGGCGGTGCCGGCAACATTGCTAGCCACGCTGGAGGCATCAGAAGCCACCTGGTTGGCAACATTTGAAGCTTTTCCAGCTACAGTTTTGGAAGCACTTGAGGCATCAGAGGCAACTTTGTTGCTATCCTTAGTTGCGGTTCCAGCAACATTGCTAGCCACACTGGAGGCATCAGAAGCCACCTGGTTGGCAACATTCGAAGCTTTTCCAGCTACAGTTTTGGAAGCACTTGAAGCATCAGAGGCAACTTTGTTGCTATCCTTAGTGGCGGTTCCAGCAACATTGCTAGCCACACTGGAAGCATCAGAAGCCACTTTGTTAGCAACATTTGAAGTCTTTCCAGCAACAGTTTTGGAAGCACTTGAAGCATCAGAGGCAACTTTGTTGCTATCTTTAGTGGCGGTTCCAGCAACATTGCTAGCCACACTGGAGGCATCAGAGGCCACCTGGTTGGCAACATTCGAAGCTTTTCCAGCTACAGTTTTGGAAGCACTGGAGGCATCCGAAGCGATTTTGTTGCTATCCTTAGTGGCAGTGCCAGCAACATTGCTAGCCACACTGGAGGCATCGGAGGCTACCTTATTTACAACACTCGAAGATTGACCAACTACGGTTATAGCAGCCCCTGAAGTATCAGCGGCGATTTTACTGGCAGTATTTGATTCAGCTGAGGCAATTTGTTTGCCTATATTACTTTCCGCAGTCGAAGCTTCAGAAGCAATTTGACTGCCAATGGATTTCTAGAAGTTAAAAAAAACATTAGATTCATAAAAAACTTTATAAAATTAAAGAATTTCTACTCACCAGGGCTCCAGCTGTAGCGGTGTTCGAGGTAGACTGTTAGGTTTAAGATTGGGTTATGGACATTGCTTTGCTATTCAAAATGTACAAAAAAACTTACGCTAGAGCTGATATTCTTTTCCGCTGATATAATTTCATCACTGGCCAGATGTTCCTATGATCATAAAAAGTTATAAGTTAAGACATACAGCCAAGTTCTCAATTCCACTTCCCCAAAAGTTTTGTGATTTAGAGACCAAATCACAGAGCTAGAGTATTAGAGAGAAAGATTCTGACGCCTTTCAAAATGTGGCGCTGTAAGGCGACAATACGTAGATACTTTTGAAATGTTGCCAGCAAGTTCGAAATATTGCTAAGGACTTATAACACATATAGGAAAACACGGTGGTTAGAGCGAGACGGACATTGTCTTGACTGTACTCAGAGAGCGACAATAACAAAGAACAGCTGACTGTTCTCTGTTAAATTGTGGCGACCGTGCAATCGTTCTCTCTAATAATAATGCTCTGAGACCAAATCTGGTCCAAAAACTTTAAAATCCGAAATTTTTTTTATAGAAATGGAATTTAGAACTTGGGTAAAGATTTCCTCTCTAAACCTACCGCTTCCTGGGAAACTTCATGTCCAAATTGTATGCCACTATTGGAAGCTTCATGTCCGAATTGTGTACCCTCATTACCCAATTCATGTCCAAGTACTGAGGCATCTTGTCCAATTTCATTGCCGAGAATGCTCTGAAAATATACAAATAAAACTTAGCTTGGGGTATGTTCTATCTTAAACCAATGAATTTTAAACACTCTTGGCATTAACTTTTTGATTTTGCCCCTTCAGAAGAAGGAGTCTTACACCATATTTCACACTATTTGTATACAAAAAAAATGTTCAATAAATTCGATAAAATGAGTAATGTTAAAAAAAAATGTTTATATCTATGTACTTTATCTAGTAGAGCTTAAGTTTTTATCTACAGCATGTGGAGTGATTGATCCAATTGTAAATTTAGAATGTTAAGGTATAAACAACAGACTTTAAACAATTCTACAATATTAGTTCGATTCGTATCTTCCATTAATGATCTATCTTTTTCAATATATCCCAATCTGGTAATTGATTAGAACATCTTTAAGAGACATTCGTCGAAACTTTATTGAAATACAAAAAAATAAGAGTTAAAATTGGACGTGTTCAGCAGAAAAACTTGCTCCCTGATCAATGATATATTTCTTGGTAATTTACGTAGCCTACTTTTCCGCTTGTGTTTTATATGATATTCACATGGAGCTTTTCAAATTGTCAATTTTACCGGACCCCCTAAAAGTATGCTAAATAATAAGAGTAATTTTATTTAGCTAATCAGTGATCAAGTGTCTCTGCTGAATGCGTCCATTATCTTCTGTTTTATGCTTGGATAAATTTACCAAAACAATATGAGACATGACATACTAGTTGCCTTGTTTTCATTGTGAATAGCTTGTCATTTGTCATTTAAAACAATACAACATGAAGGCTTACTAGATTATCATATCTCATGCGTCGAACAATGTGAACTCAGCCTTAGTTAACTTTTCAAAAAGTGCTAAAAACTTACGCTTGAGCTGATATTCTTTTCCGCCGATATAATTTCGTCACTAGCCAGATGTTCCTAAGATCATAAAGAAAAAAATCCCTATAAGTAATGTCACCATTTCCTTTCCCAACCTACCGCTTCCTGGGAAACTTCATGTCCAAATTGTATGCCATTATTGGAAGCTTCATGTCCAAACTGTGTACCCTCATCACCCAATTCATGACCAAAAATTGAGGCATCTTGTCCAATCTCATTGCCCAGGTTGCTCTGAAAATACACAAATTAATCCCGAGTAAGGGAATTTCCTTTTATAATTCACACCCACCAATGCACTGGCCACACTCTTGGCATCAACTTTTAGCTTTTGCGCCTCCAGAAGGAGTCCCACCACCAACAAAACTGCTACTATATATTTCATGTTTCGTTTTCTTTTTTCAACTGATTGTCTTTTGCAAATTTCACTCCATTTTTATACCAAAATTTTTTGTTATTATCTATAAATCTGAGTAATGAACAAAAATTGTTTATATCTATACATTTTTGTTTTGGTTTTTATCTATTATACGTACTCTGTCTAGTAGAGCTAATCTTTTTATCTAAGGTATGTGAAGTGATCGATCCAATTTTAAATATATAAAATGGTTAGTAGATATTAATAAATATTGCCCTTTGGTTAGGCACACACCCAGACTGTAAACAATTTTATAAAGATCGTTTTTTTTTTCCTCAAACAATTTAAGACAAACTTTACGAGGTCTATCCCATGTGTTCTACAAATAAAACTGCTTTCGCCCCAGAAACGATCCTTATGTTTATGTTTAGGAAAATATTTGAATTACGAACGATTTTTGTAGAATTATTAGTCCGATAATTTGCGACTCAAATTATGGGAATATTGTCGTTTTGGGTCGAAATAAATAATTGTAAAGAACATGGGTATTCGCAAATACACGAGTGGAATAACCTTCCCCACAGCAAAGCAAACGCCATCAACATTCCCATTGATGGTTTGAAGCTCAAGAGAAAAAGAATAAATGGTTCATGCTCGAAAAATACTTGAACTTATCGTTCCGCCTCCAGATCACTGTAGTGTGTACCAAGCGTGCGATGGGGCCACACATCCGGTCAAGAAGGGAACGTTTTTATATACTCAGACAGTCAAGCCTCAAGCCACTTAACTCACACACTAACAATGGCCGCGTTCAGCAGAAGACACATTGATCCTGATCAGCTTAATAAATCCAACTCTTATTATTAAGCATACTTTTAGGGGGTCTTGTTAAATTGACATTTGGAAAAGCTCCATAAAAATATGCAAATTAAACATAGTGGAAAAATAGGCTAGTATCAAGAATTGATCAGTGATCAATTCTTCTGCTGAACACGGCCAATGCTAAAACGCTGACTGAGTGTCGGCTATCCCTAAACGAGATCGTACTTTAGTCTTCATCTGATATTGGTGCCTGGACACCGGAACATAGAAGAAAACGAGTCTGCGGACAAACTGGCCAGACTAGGTACTACCATCGAACCCTTTTCAGAGAAGAGCACGATGGGGATGCCTATGGCGACTTTTAAGCTTCACACAAAAGCCGAAACACTGAGTCTTGCTACAAATAGGTGAAAAAACCTTTCCTCCTGTACGGTAGCAAGACTTATGTGGACCACAATTAATCAAAAATGTACCAACACACTTTTACGTAACAGAAGGGTACACATATTGGGCGCGTTCAGCAGAGACACTTGATCACTGATCAGCTTATTATTTTGCATACGTTTAAGGGGTCTTGTTAAATTGACATTTGGAAAAGCTTCAAGTAAATATCATTCTAAACACAAGAGGAAAAGTAGGCTACGTAAATTACCAAGAAATATATCATTGATCAGGGAGCAAGTTCTTCTGCTGAACACGGCCATTGCTTCTGGTAGGGACCCTGACTGGTCATTGCCTTATTAGCAGACATGTTGCCTTAGTGTCGCACCCCATGACTTCTGTAAAGCTGTAGATACGAAGAAGAGAAGGAAACAGTACAACACCTTCTTAGAAGTAAACTTAGGATTCTTGGTCAAGCTCTACCGCTCAACCTTTCGAAGATATCCCAGCCAGAGATCCCAGCTCTACTTAGGTTTATTCTGTTCACATAATGGTTCAGTATCGAGGACCACCCTCGGGACTAACAGGGACATTTTTTACATGCAATTGAATAATTTAATTTTTTACAGGTGTGTAAAATTTTTTTTTTTTTTTTTTTTTTCACCACCATGTGTTTTCTTACACTAGTACGACCGCTAAAAGAGGCTGGGAAAAATTGTAGACGTATCGAGGCATAGAGTCCCTTTTTCGCGATCTGTTAACATACTTTACCTGAACAATTTGTACAGGAACTATATATTTTCTGGTTATTTCATTACATTTTGTTTGGAATTAAGCTCACATACACATACTCATTTGTAGCTTTACGCACACTATCAAAAGATCTTAGTTCATAATTTCAACAAAAAAATCAGATTTCAGATGAAGTTATATGAAATATAGACAGCTAGAAAGTGACCTTTTATGAAAGTTTAAAGACCCTAGAGTAAAACTAACCTACCTACTTTGTGAACTTGTCCAAGGTGCTTCCCTAGTCAAACATTTTTAATATGTTTAGCAACAAATACATTTATAAATATTACCTTTGTAGTAATTATGAAAATGTAAGCCAACTTAAGCCCCTCATTCGATGATGATTGAATGAAAACTTAAGTTTATCAAAATAAAATTTTAATATTAAATAATTGTGGGAAATTTTTCCAGTTAAATGAGTAATATCCAAATTTAGTATATTGCTTTGTCTTTATTAAACGTTTTTTTTTTACATTTCAACTAATTTACTGATATTAAAATTGGTTCTGTTTTAGATAACATTTTGCTACTGATATAATCAAATTTTATTTACAATGTGGTTCACTTTGTGATCAACTTTCTTTGAAACTTTATCAGTTTTCTTATCAACATTATGTCCGATATGGTCAACTTTCTTGTCGACTTTGTTAGAAATATGATCGGTTTTCTTATTCACCTTGCTTGTAACATCTGAGGTCTTATTATCAACTTTATGGCCGATATGGTCAGCTTTCTTATCGACTTTGTTAGAAATATGATCGGTCTTATTATCGACTTTATTGGTGATTTGATTAGTCTTGTCATCGACTTTATCCGTAATGTGGTTGGTTTTATCGTCGACTTTATCCGTAATCTGGTTGGTTTTATCGTCGACTTTATTCGTAATCTGATTAGTCTTGTCGTCCACTTTGTTTGTGATTTCATTGGTCTTATCATTCACCTTGCTTGTGATGGATTTCTGAAAAATCAAAATTAAACTGTAAAATGATTTGAATTTAAGTTGAGAATTCCTACTTACAGTTGGTACTGCCACTGGACCCGCGGTATCCTGAAATGTTAAGGGTTTATAATTTGTTTACTATAATTATTAAAAACTAAAAACCTACCACAGCTGTAGCAACTTCATTGCCCCACAGGCTTTTGGCCTCGACCAGAGCCACCACCAATGCTAAAGCAATCAGAAATTTCATGTTTTACTTCTTTAACTTTGTCTTTGCGACTAATGATATTTTGTCCAAAATTTATGGTATTTATAGAGAAAAATTGGACTCGCACAATCAATATAATTTGATAATATTATTGGGTGTAAATTAGGGAAACTTTCCACTTCCTCAAAACTTTCTAGCTCTGGTAATCGATCATTTGAAAATTGACATAAATCGTTGTCAAACAAAATCGAAAAAAAACCCCTAAAAACTGGAAAATATAATTCTTACAAATTGGCACTGCCTGACCAGACATAGGGCCTGTTATCTATAAAGTGTCAAAGCATTGACTGAAACTTCTATAGTGTCTAACTTGCATCCGGTTAAATTTGACTAATGAGTTAAATGTTTGCGAAAAGTTCTATGACTGTGTACATGAATGAATGTATGTATTTCTGAATAAAATTGTATCTGTTAAGAAATTCTGTTTTCTTATTTATTCAGTCTTGTTCCCAAAGTTTGGTCCAAACACCAATATTTTGTAAGACTAATTGGCCGACTTAAACTGCAAAACTTAAATTTTTCAATTTTTGCGGAGCTCCTTTTCGCGGGTTCGATCCAAAGTAAACCAATGGTTAGGGTTCAGAAATCTGCGGTTCAAGGTTTCTGTGCTAAGGTTTTGGTTTGAACCTGGATTCGTTCTAAGTTTTACCAAATTTTGATAGAAAGCAATTAATTCTTTAAAAATATAAAAAAAAATCAAAAATTCTAGAAATTTTGTTTCTTTGAACATACGAGTAAAATTTTTGTTCAATTAAATTTTTTTTAAAAGAACTTCTTCGACTAATTTTTTGGTCTATTCTTCTTATTTGATCAGACAAAACTTAACTAACGCTTTCAGGTTCAACTAGTTTTTTTCTGAACAACGAAGGGTTCGGTTCAAGGTTCGGTACACCGTAAAAGAAAAGTCGCAATTCCGGGTTCGGAACAGGTTCGGTTCAAAACCAGTTTACTGCTTCTTCTCCCCAAAAATACAGCCTGCTTTAATGCTCTACTTTTTCTTTCTTATATCCATCTATTATGAAAGCACAACAAGATCGGATTGAAAAACACGGAGTTTTGGATAAAATGATTTTCCACCCAGACAGGTAGCGACTCTGACCGAGTCGTAGCATAACTGCGTGTGTACGTGTATATTTTCGTGATCCATGACGTGAAAGTGGTTCGTGCGTGATAAAGTTGACACATCGTGAATATTAGTCATTTAGTATTCGGGAAATTTTTTTTCATTTAATTTTAATAATATTATTTCAAAAAGAGAATTGATTTTTATTTCGTGATTCGTACGGGTTGCAAATACTCACTCACGCGCGCACATCTAAAGAAGACAAAAACACAAGCAGAAACTCAAAGAAGGAGAATTTAAAGAAGGAGAATTTCAAAGAAGAGAATTCAAAATTTAAAAAGGAGATTTCTAAAGAAGGAGATTTCAAAGAAGGAGATTTCAAAGAAGGAGAATTCAAAGAAGGAGAATTTAAAGAAGGAGAATTCAAAGAAGGAGAATTTAAAGAAGGAGAATTCAAAGAATGAGAATTCAAAGAAGGAGATTTCAAAGAAGGAGAATTCAAAGAAGGTGAATTTAAAGAGGGAAAATTCAAAGAAGGAGAATTCGTAGAAGAAAATATCAAAGAAGGAGAATTCAAATATGAATTTGAAGAAATAAAGTTGAAGGAAAGTGAGTTGAAAGAAACAGAGTTCGAAGATGGAGAAAGAGTATAAAGAAGCTTTCGAGAAAAAAATAGAGAGAGAGATTAAAGCAGAAAAAAGGATTAAAGAATGGCTTAAGTCAGCATTTTCCCTTGGATTCAGATTCGTTAAATCCTAAAGCATTTTTTTTTAAACCTTTATCATCAGTTTTAACCCAAGTTAATTCCAATTCATCTCTAATCTATTCCCCTTCTTTCTCTTCCCACTCTGCAGCAACTGATGACACGCAGTTACAACTGCTCGGACACCGGAGGCGATTCCCTTACCGATGACAGCCTGAGCCTCTACCAGCAACAGCAGCGTCAGTATGCGGCCAATGCCGCCAAATTAAATCGTAGCCTGGCCGAACGCTATCGACTGCTGGGCGACTGTGATTACGCCAGCGATCCGGCGTTGTGCAGCCACGGGGGAGTGGGTGGCGGCGAGCCGCCATATAAGCCGCCCAAGAGCCCAAGTAAAATACCCTCGCCGCTGCACACACTGGGACGTGCGCGCAGTGCCAGTCGCTCGCGTCCACAGCAAACGACAGATTCCTATTTAGAGCAAACGGCGGCAGCCATTAACAATCTGCAACAGTCGCTATCGCGTCGTAGTTCGGTCAAATCGCCAGCTCAGAGCAGTCCACAGCATAGCCTGGAGTCGTCGGGTGGGGCGGGTGGAGCGGGTGGCGGTTATCGCAGATCGCCGCTGCATCGGGCTCTCATGACCAGCAGCATCAACGAAGCGCAATTGCAGCTACTCACAAGCGGCGAGTATCTGCTGCAGAAGCTCAACCATCGCAAGAACTCACTAGATGATGATATCGAGCATGAGCTGGTGCATGAGACAACCGCTCCGTTGTCGCCGCTGCGTCGTTCGAGCTCCTTCCAGCAGCAGCAGCAGCAACAGTATCAGCCTCATACGGTAAGGCAGGCACGTCCCAATTTCCAGAATCTGTATACGCCGCCCGCAGCCCGTCATGCTCATGCTTTAAGCATGGCTCAACAGCAGCACCAGCAACAGCAGCAGCAGCTAAAGAAGTCCGCCAGCAGCAACAATTTCGATCAGGCCTACAGCGACTATGACAATGAGTTGCAATATTATATCAACGATGAGGATGAACTGGGCACTGGTGGTCCCTACTACTCCAGCAATGAAGAGGAGGAGGAGGAGGAGCGTGGGCCACAGGAGGCAGTTCCCTTGAGCAATACTCGCCTGAATAAGGCCCTGCTTATGCGCATTGAGAGAAGCAAGCAGCGTGTGGCTGGTGGCACACCAGCCAAACCCAGTTCAGCTCCCGCGGGCAAACTTAGCGCCGCCTGTCCCCAGGCCTGTCCCAATACACCCGAGCTGCCACGTCGTGGTCTCAAGACTGCACCACGCGTTGCTCCCGGCTCTGGTGGTCCCGTCAAGACACGCCAGTCCATGCCACGTGAGACTAGTCTGAGTCGTTTGGCCCAACAGGTGCCCAGTTCGCTGGCGAATGCCAAGAAGCAACTGTTGCAGACCGCACAACAGCAGCGAGTGCAACCCAAATATTTGGACATATCCAAATATAAGCCCGCTCAGTCCAACAATTTTCTGCGCAAAAATGATGCCAAGAGCACACTCAAACCGGGGGAGCATATGAAACGTAGTCCCAGTGCCTCGTCCATGGGTCTGAGTCGTGGCGAAGGTACACGTGCCAGCAATCGTAGTGTACGCAGTTCCACCTCTGTGATGAACAGCAGCACCATTTCACTGGGTGGAGGTGGTGCAGGCGCACGCACCTCATCAGCTGTTAGACGTGATGCCTCAGGTGAGTGAATGGAGTTGTCTGACTGAGAAAAGAATTTAATAAATTATTTTTTTAGTGAACAAACAAAAGGAAGCTGAAATGGCCATGTGGAAGCGACGCTCTACCTATGATCCCATGAAGGCGGCTGCCGAGGATCGGCGCAAGAAGGAAGAAGCACGACGTGCCCAACAGCAACAGTTTAACGATGCGCCAGAGGAAGCGCCTTTCGAGAGGTAAATTTTGGAATGAAATTGTTAACAAACCAATAAACCATAGAAAATATAAGGGAATAGAATATAGAATGTTTACAAAAAAGTTAGCCTAGTTGTAGGATGCTCCAAAAATTCAAACTAGCCAGAAATATTCTGCTACATTTAAATTTTCCTCCAAAAAGTATGCAATATATATTGAACAAACAAAATCGATTAGATTTAATACCCGAGCGGTCTTAATATTGTAGAGTTAGGGGTTCCTCTTGGCAGTGCACCAAAGAAAACATGGTAAAATCTGACTATTACAGCCCCAAAGGGCCAAGTCCTAACCTAGGGATAAAATCCCGGCATTTTGTTATATCTTGTCGGAAAACAAAAGGTATATTTCTGAAAAGGTACCGCCTGTACATAGCTCCACCAAAGCTCAACCTAGAACAGTGCTTAGAGCCTTGCCGGAGGGTCACATTCTAAAATCGAAACCAAAAAATATTGATTCAAAGTAAGCGCATCCCAAAAAAAAATAAAAGTTAAAAACTGGTCTGGTTCCTTATAACTCGTGGTTCCTCCAAATCTCGGTCCCTTTGGGATTTCTTAAAGTCCTTACTACTTATATCCTGCGTTTTTTAAATCTAATCAGAAAATGTTCTTAAATCGGCCGTTGCACTACCAAGCTCAAAATAAAATTTTGAAAGTATTCTTGCTGGATTCTTTAATAAAGAGAGAGGATTTGAAAAAAACTGGATTATCCAAAGAGTAAAAATGACCGGGAAAGTTTCTAATGGGATATTATCCAATATTTTATTTACGATTGACAATAAACTTGGATTGTGTTCTCCATTAAAATTGTTAATTACACCGATCTTTTTTATAGATTTCGCAAAAAAATTGTCATATGAATTTTGTCCGATCAACTTAATATTTAGGAAACTTCCTTCACAACAAACATTTTTTTCAAAAGAATAAAGAAGTCTTTTCCGGGGGCGTTTTTTCTTCTTTTTAATTTGTTTTACAAAAACCTTTTAATACCCAGATGCGATATCTTAGATACAAATTTGTATCAAGGGTTCTGCTGGGAGGAACCGCATTTTGAACATAAACTGTTAAACTGTCTTCAAAGATGAAGACGACGGAACAAACAGATACGAAGCATAATATATTAAAAAAAAAAGAACCAGCGAGTTAATCGTATTTTCCACTGTTCTTTGGTTTTATACATCCAAAGTACCAATATTGATCGGTTCTGAACCGAACCAAACCGTACCCAAACGCTTATTTGTGCTCGTAAACTCAACCACGAACCGAACCGGTGTTTTTTTTTTTTAAATGCTCAACCGAACCAAAAACCGCAAACTAAAATGGTTTGGTTCGGTTCGGCTTATATCATTTTTCATTAAATTACAGAGGGTATACTTTTGCTAGGACATCTGACAATATGTTTTTGCCAATGCCATTGTAGCCGCGTATCTAATTGATACCCAACGCTTTTGATATACTATGGTTTATATTGCATTTTCGCTCGTCAAGACAATGTCTGACTAATGCTTAATAGCCGGCAATAATGTTTCATTTCCATAAATATATTTCTATTCAAAATCGAAGTTATTTAAACTGTTTCTAAGAAATCCATTTAAAAAATAAATGCCAAATGTTTTAAGTTTCATTTTAGAAAGATCGGAAATTTAAAAACGGAATTAGGCGTGAACCACTGAACCGAACCAAAACCGCGATACGGTAAAAAGGTTTTTATGAATCGAACTAGTGGTTTAAAACCTGAGTGAACCATGGAACCGAACCATTCCTTATTTCCGAGTGATTTTTATCCCTGGCAATTATAAATATTTAAAAGATTTAAAGAGTAAAGTGGTGATAACTCAGAGTGTTTTTCATATACAAAAGCGTATTCGCAGTCCATCCAATTAGTTGGAAATATAAAAACGTAATTAAATCGGTTGGAATTGGAAACAGCAAAAAGTTAAAAAACGATTTCGACTCAGTTTAGTCTTAAAAAACGTTCGGAATTTGGAAGTGTTAGAACTTATTAAATAAATAAATATACCAAAAATCATCTACACACAAAAAAATGCTAGGCATTTTTTTGAAATAACAATACGAAATGTACACCATATAATACCATACCTGTATTAGTTTCATAACTATATGTAGTTAGACAAAGTTATGATGTAGGCATTCAAATGTCGAGTTTTTAAATATATTTTGTAGGTAATTCTATTGTTAAATATTTCTTTTTTCTTATGTCTACTAATATGTTATTGTATCTTAAGCAGAAAAGACTTTTACGTTAGAGTTGGTTTATTTAGGGTGGCTGATGAATGTTGCTACCAATAAAAAAATCTTAAAAGCTTTTGTTCTGTTTGGTTAATCGGTTGCTTTCTTTGTTTTGAATTTACTGATTGATTTTTAAATTTAAAAAATATTACTTGAAGATACTTTATGCATAAAATGAAATCATTTATATGAATTTTAAAAAATGTTGTTCAAGTCGGGATTTACATCATTTATGAAGGAAACTTCATGTTGTTTTTCATATTTTTTTTAGACCTTTTTAACGAAAAGAATAGAAGTACATTTAAATCTCTCGCCTACTAGGAAAATTTCATGAAGTTTGTTTCATCGTGTAAATTCCGTCTAAAATTATAAATGTAGCATCATTCATCGGCCACCCTTTATATATGTAGGTCTTATATAACCTCTGGTATGGAGCAAGGTGGAGGTTGTCTATTTGTGCTGGAATCATGCGACATGACCTTCTTTAATACGGTTGCCTATAAGACCTATATAAATGACCTAACTCTACTGTTTACTTCCTTAAGTGAATTTAATTTGTATAATATTTATTTTGGTTCTTTTTATTATTAGCTTAAGGTTGTGGGTAATATCGCGGCTAGAGGTAAAGGTGCGTTTTATGGCCATAGACAAAATATTTACTCAAATATATATAATTGCCTAGCTCTCACTTTATAATTTACACCTTTTTCTTATTTTTTTTTATAATTTTGACTAACTTAGCCCCGTAAATAATTATGTGTAGGAATTAAGTTTAAAAAAAGAATCAACAAACATAATTCTAATTATAATTTTGCTAATTAATTTCTTTCTCTTTTGATTTCTGTACACCGACAATAAAAACCTCTTCCCTCTCCCCCCAAAATCAACCACCTCTCAAAACTGTAGACCATCACGCTCACACTATCGCCGTGGACAGTTATGACCAACGGAGGGTGTGCTAGTGACCGATTTCTAAGACACCAAATAAAAAAAATCAATAAAAAATTAAAAAAAAAAAAAAGAAAACTAAAACATTCATCAAATCGAACAACGAGACCGAAAACACACACACACGAAAGTGGTGCCTACTTTTGGGCGGGCGTTTGATCCCCAGCCAAGTTGCCAAATGTAAATGGAGAAGTTTCCTTCATCATATTGTTGATTTATAGTTAAATATATATATATATATTTCATTTGTTTGTTGTTTGTCTGAAAATTTATCATTTTTGAAACAAAAGAAAAAAAAAACAAAAAATTGTTCGTCAGTTTCTCTGTTCGTTTTTGTCTTAAGGCGCCTACTACAATAACATAAATGCATAACAAATATTTTACTTCATACTAATGCGCTATAATAGAGACATTTTTCATATAGGCCTCATGCAAAATTTTTGTACTTTTCAATTAACAAATTTGGTGCCACTTTTCTAACACAAACATAAGCATACACACACACTAACACGTAATCCTTAGTCCCAGCGGGCAAATTTTACCTAAACAATATTGTTTACAAGACGAAGTAAAACGATCAAAAATTTATACTTGAAAGAAAGGAAAACAATTAATTTCTCACTTAGTTAAGATAATGTATGTTGCCTGAAAAATTGTTTAATCATACGCTAGGAACCTTTTCCTGCCTTTAAATGGGAGTCTTATCCAAAAACACACTATTATGACCAATTCTGGAATATTACCTGAATTATGCTTATATCTCGGACAATTATCGACCTAAATACGTTGTAAACAATAGCAAAAATATTACACATTCGGCCTAAAGATAGGCAACATAAATTGTCTAAATATCCACCTAGATTTCATGAGAAAAGGGCCCCACCAAAGTTTCGTTTGCGATTTTTTGCAAATGGTTTAAAAAAACTGAAAAAAACACCATTTTCGGCGCCTTGTTTTGAGGCAAATTTAGAAACTATATCAAATCAAAACGAAATATTAAAAATATATAATTGATCAGGGATCAGCTGCTTCTGTTGAATTCAACCTTTTATTGACGATCTTTCTAATTCTTGCTTAAAGTTAGTTTTCGAGTCCATTAACTTGATTTTTTGCCGCTTAAGGTTTTGTTATTGAAACCAATTGCGAAAATTTGAGAAAGTTTTTAAAATCTAGGTGGATATTTAGAAAATGTATGTGGCCTGTGAAACTGTTTAATCATACGCTAATCGTTTTAGACCATAGCAAAAATATTTCCAAATTCAGCCTAAATATAGGCAACATAAATTTTCTTGATATCCACCTAGATTCCATGATGCTAATTTTCTTGCCTGCTGGGCTACCGTTTGTTATGTTGTAAAAATGTTCTTGTCTTGTTCTAACATCAACAGTTACCATAGCCAAAATCACCTCCATTTTAACCACAAATTAACCGCTTTCTTAGTATACGCTAGATAAACTCACACACACACACCCACTCGCTGCTAGAAACTCACCTCAGAATTGGGTATCAACAAAATATTCCCATTTTTTTACATTTTCTTAAATATTTTCCACTAATTCTACAACTTTTCCCCTTATCCTTGTCTAGTGTCCTGCGTCCGGTCAACAATCTAACCATCACCGGCGGCCACCATTACAGTCCGCGAAATTCGGTGGAAAACGACGCCTGGACGCTTGGTGAATCTTCAGAATTTGGTGAATTTGCCGATGAGGAGGATGATTATAATGAGCATGAAGAGGAGGACTATATGGGCCCCGAATCGGATGATGTATTCGAATTGGATGCTGCAACAGAGGTGGTCAAGTAGGCGACCATCAACCGTGATATATTAATTCTCGATATATATATACAATACATAAACGATATGTAAAACATATAACGTATTTAACTTAGCCAGCATAGTGCGATATACATAAGTCCGTAAAGCCCAGGCCAATAATGTTTGCTTAATGAATATTAATAAACTGAATATGAAAAATGATTTTTTTTTTGTAAGCTTTCAAGAGGAATTTAAATATACTCGAAGTGCTACTTATATATATATATATATATATTGCAAACAGTTAACTGAACCACAAGGGAATTGATCGGCTGGACTTATTTTCAATATGTGTTCTTTGTTTTTATTCTGTTTATGCAAAAAGGAACTGTCTGTAAGCTAAGCCATAGTTTTATATATAAATACATGTAAACTGCACAAGCTGCTTACATACATACATATGTGTAGATATATAATATAATCTGCTATATAAAGCTTAGTTGATATTTGCTTTTAAACAAAAATCGTCCTAAGTTGTTGAGATATTTTTATTTAGCTGCAGCTTTTAAATCGTAAAATAGTTGATATAACTACGTACATAATTTTGGTACAAGAGGTGTTTGAGTCCATATAAGCAGCTGCTCGTTGAATCTCAAATGAAAATGTATGTTGATGTTGTTTTTTATTTTTAAAACTGAAAGACCAGGCTACAACCTGACAATGACTCATGAAAAATGATTAATGCATGGGAAAAAATTGGCTTGATTTATGCATTCAAAGAAACTAGCCATAGTTTTAAGAAAATATCAAAACTAATTGGTTTGTATTTTCGTGAACAAATCCTTTAAATTTTGGAATAAAATGCAGCTCTGGGTCTAAATCCAAACTTTTCTGATTCGAAAGGCCTTCAAATTTTACAGAAATCAAGCAATTCAACGGCGTCTTGCAGCCAACTCGGCTAAGTGGCGTTTTCTTATCTTCATGTTTTTAATTTCTTAGTGGATATTAAGAAAAATTTATGTTGCCTACTTTAAAGCCGCTTGTTAAATAAAGGGTGATATAAGAAAGTTTAAAAAAAAAACAGATTAAATTCAAAAAAAATGCATGAAATCTTAATTTGAATCGATAGTACGGTCCATATTATTTATTGTTTGAAGATTATTTCATGCAAATGTTGACCTTGACTGCGCCTCAAATGGTCCATCCGCTTAGTTCAATTTTGGCATACTCTTTTCAACATTTCGGCCGGTATCCCACGAATAAATGCTTCAATGTTTTCTTCCAATGCGTCAATTGAAGCGGGCTTGTCAGTATAGACATGAGCTTTAACATAGCCCCACAAAAAATAGTCTAAAGGCGTTAAATCGCACGATCTAGGCGGCCAATTGATCGGTCCCGAACGTGGAATAAAATGTTCACCGAACTCGCCTCTCAATAAGTCCATTGTTGCGCGTGCTGTGTGGCATGTGGCACCGTCTTGTTGAAACCACATGTCATGCAAGTCAAGCTCTTGCATTTTGGGCAAAAAAAAATTGGATATCATCTCACGGTAGCGCTCACCATTCACAGTTACGTTACGATTCGATCATCTTTGAAGAAGTACGGTCCAATGTCCACCCAAACCCTGCGATCAATCGATAATTGATGGTCATCATTAACACTGGCCGATACAGCTGCGATATTTTCTTCAGTTCGCACTCTACGTAAGCGTGTTGGTGGTTTAATGTCCAACAATGTAAATTTGGTGCGAAATTTAGTCACAATAGCCCGAATAGCCGCTTCAGTGGGTCGATTAAACTGACCATAAAATGGAAGAAGCGCGCGATGAGCATTCTTAACAGAGCACGCATTTTGATAATAAAATTCAATAATTTGCAAGCGTTGTTCGTTTGTAAGACGATTCATGCTTAAATTATAGACCAAACTGAAGATGTTTGACAGTGAAACAAAACACGAAACGTGCGTGAGCTGTTTAAACCAGTGTTGCCAAAAAGATAATAGCTAAAATAATCACCCTTTATTTAGGCGTGCGTCTACAACGTATGATTTTCAAAACGGCCTAAAATCCAGCAGGTTATAGCAAAAGCTCAAAATGCTTTGAAAAGTACATTAAAGAAGATACCATAACACCTACTCGATCACAAATTAGTCAGACATACCGGTGCGCATTTAAAGGCCTTGCTTATGCGCACCTCAACTCTTATTCCAGGCCTTCCCCCCACACATAATGTTCCAGTTAAGAGTAGGAACGACAAAAGACTTAAAAAGGCTGATTTTGGCATTTTTTCCGTTGAGCGAGCCGAAAAGTCCATCGTTAATCGACAAGTTTTAAGCGGCCAGAGTTATTTAATAGAGCCGGTTTTAGCTATTGGGGACAGGGTCGCGTACGAGATAGTATGCAATGTATACGGTACCGTTCGCCAAATGCTTTTTTGAAGATTTTGAGGCCATCAAATCAAGGGAATGATTACTGAAAACTGCTGTTATTGATCATAAGAGATTGCCGAGAAGTTAAATATATTACATACAAAAATTTAAACCTGCATAAAACAACTGGGATATTTGAGTACCAAATGTTTTAAAGGAGTTTCACCTTATTAAGCGTAGCAATATTTGCGATTTAATCATATCGAAAACGATTAATTTTTAAAACCAATTATAACGGGCGATGGAAAATGGAATAATATTGGAGGACCGGAATGATTTGCACCTTGTGAAGCGCTAGTACATATATTTGATCTTGTGAAAGCATCAATTTACAAAGAAACTTCACTTCGGATTTCGAGGCTGACGTTGTTTATTATGATCCCTTCGACCAAATCGATCGATTTCTAGATACTTGATAGCTTTTTAATGAGGGATGTGGCGGCCTTTGCTTCTGGACTAATCCCTTAAAGTACCTTTACAATCTCCATCTTATTCAAACCTGTATCATCCATCCAAACTAACTAGCTTCAAACTGATCTAAGCAACTCCAAAAATGATTGAAACAGTCAAAGTTAACTTGGCTTTCCAGTTTAGCTTAAACTTATTTTAAGGCTTTAAGTAAAGTGTATGCGGGCAGCTGCTTGGCTCTAATTTCCAACTAACTTCAAACTGATCAATAGCCGTCTAAACAATTTTTAAATAATTTTGTATATTTTTTTAAATTACGAAAACAAAGAACAATACAAATTGTTTACTCAATGTAATTTTTCTTGTTGATTTGAATTCGAAAAAAAAAAATTCAAAACAAACAAAAAATATTTTTAGATAAACAACAATAAACGAAATAAATATATGTAAATAAAATTGAAATCGAGTGTGGTTTAAATTTAAAATATTAGAGCTTTGGGAAGAGGGAAGAATGCTTCACAAATATCATCTAAAAAATTTGAAATAATTATGGTAAGTTTTCGATTTTCAGTGCTAGCAGCCCGAAAATTTAAGTCAATCTTTAAATTTCCTGCTTTTTTGGTCCAGTTTATTCTTTGCTTTAAGACCAACTTGGAGGTTATCTTGATGTTTATTCTAAAGAATAGTTATACCATATTATGGTAGTTCTTTGCGATGCTAAGATCTGCACAGAAAGAGATTTCTAGGTCAGAAATATGTTTTTATATGTCCCATTGTTTCGAACCCGATCGTTCCTGGTCCAACCACCACAAGTCCAGCTCTTTGGGGTGTTAGATACCCGTCTGTATAACTTTGAGTTGATTTTGTTTTCATGTTTTTTGTCTCTCTTAGAGCAGGGTTTCTAGTGAACGGTACTATAATGGTTTTTATAAGGCTTAGGTTGAGATCGACTCTCTTGCACCAATGTGGCATCACTTTTAGCCCCTCTCGTTTATATTACCTAGAGCCAAGATAAAAATGTTATGGGAGTCTTTGTAGGAGTTCATTCACTAGAACGCTACACAATAGTGGAAAAAGTACACCTCCCTGGGGTCATACTTGCTCATTATTTTCGTGCTTATATTTTGAAAATTTTAATTATGTTGAAAGAGTTTTAGGAAGCCACTGAGTTTTATATGATCCAAATATTCGTTGAAGTAAATCAATTAAATATTCTAAGATAGATACCATAAAATTTCAAAGAATCGAACATTTAAAGTCCAAGTACGGGCACATTTCTCAAGTACCTGAGCTTGAGTCTTGCCATGTGCATTTATGAACAAAATTACTGTCAAAATTTTTCAAGCAGGAATGCCAATCCAAACTTGAAGGCTTGGAAATGCAAATTTGCGAGCAAATTATAAATACATTTGGAAAATTTTTAATATTGCTGAAAGCAAACACAAAAACTTTGGAATTTCTGAAATGTGAACTTTTGGATAAACAATGATTGCATTTTAATTACAAAAGCTCAAGAATGTCAGTTTGGAGTGGGAGTAACACAACATCGTTACGGAAACGCCAATTAGAGAGATTTGCTGTGTGGCGTGGAAAACAAAACCAAAAAAACAAACAACAAAAGAAATAAGTAGAAGGGTCGACTGAGGTATACTCAGTAGTTGGTCACATATGTAATATGAAGTACCATAAATAGGTATTAATCCCGAAACGAATATTGGTTCTGGTGCCGGTTCCGGTATATACCTATATGAGAATTTCGGTTAAAGGTTTTATTTCGGCTTTCAGTTTATTTCGGTTTTCGGTTCCGATACGGTACCCAGAGTTTTAATTTACTTACCGGTACTAGTATAATTTTTTTTAATATTCAAAAATTTGAATTATTTCAAGATATCCAAAAAACAATGGATGTAATAGAACTATAAAAGGGATGTACGAAAATCACACATAAAAAACGTTTTTATTTTAAATATACCGATTTCTAGCATTTTTTATTTTTGGACGAACAATTTCGTTAAAATGCTTCTGTTCAGTCTTTCAGTGGTATCCCTGAAACCTAGAATTAAGGTGTTCTCTATTCTTATTTCGCCCTTAAATCTACCGTATTTCCGCCTAAAATAGAGATCTTTAGTGATTTGGATAGATTTGAGCTTATAATATACGGTCCAAAATAGCTCATAAAAGGCTGGTAAAATACTCAAATATCAGGTATATTAGCTCTAAAAAACACGAAAACAGTTGGAAACATAAAATCTGCCTTAGTTTTGCCTGACATCAAATTTTCCGAAATATTAAACCAGATTTTTTTGTAGAGCGAAATTTTAATAAAATCCAGAAACTTCATTTCTAAAATTTATATTATAGTTTTTCCAACATTTCTATGTTTAAGCACAAATTTTTCTAAGACTTAGAAATCCTTTTCATTTATTTAGAGGGCTTATATTTAGCAATGAAAAGTTTTAACACTTTTTAGAAATTTGTTTCTATATCTTAAATATCTTAAAAAGAGAATTTGATTCTGGTTATTCTGTATGGACGAATTTCCGAAATGTAAGACTTTCTTCTCAGTGTATATATTGCTAATTTTGCAGTTAAATATTTCAACTAGAAACCGAAACAGAATGGTTCCGGTTTTTGCGGTTCCCATGATAACGGTTAACGGTTTTCGGTTCTAAAAAAAAAACATTGAATATCGGTTCCGACTTCGATACAGGTACGTGGCTTGAAACGGTTTATTTCGGTTAACAGTTCCGGTTACGGAATTATTCCCTGACCATAAATAAACTTTTCGAAAGTTTAAATTGAGCATCTCATAATCTATTAGCTTATGTGCTTTTAGTTTAAGTACAAGACTAAGGGAAGCTGTTATTTCATAGGTTAAGTTAATAGCTGCTGAATGTGACCGGTTATGCAAAAGTTTTTATAACAACAATCTTAAGTAAGCTTTATTAGAAATATAGTGACATTTCCTTGTCTCGACTCTGTTATCC
Organism: Lordiphosa mommai; assembly: GCA_018904225.1. Classification (NCBI taxonomy): domain Eukaryota; kingdom Metazoa; phylum Arthropoda; class Insecta; order Diptera; family Drosophilidae; genus Lordiphosa; species Lordiphosa mommai. The sequence goes on from JAEIFT010000724.1 coordinate 51,925, forward strand.
TTTCTTGTCTTGTCTTAGGGTTCTGAAGTGCGATCCCTTATGATTCGAACTTCATGAAATAATTAATATATAAAAGAAGTACCAGACTGATTAAACAAGGTCTTACGTGTTTCATGGATTGAATATATATACCAAAACAATTCGGAAACCAACCAATGTTCCTTAAATGATGTATGATATTATATAAATCGAAATCCGCGGTTCACTAAACTAATTAAGCCATGTTGTGAACTAAACCGCTGTTTTAAGACCTCGTGAAACCACTGAACCAATCCAGTCCCCCTTTCCAAAAGGTTTGCTTACCTAACTAATTGAAGATTATAGAATCACAAATACCACCGTGTCTCACATACCTTTTTCATTACTGGGAACTACAACAAGAATTTCTGTCTCGCCTGGTGTGAGGAAATTGCATAGAAATGCCCCTCTAAAAACAACGAAATCTGAATAAAATGAAGCGAATCTAATTTAATTAAATAAAATTCAAGTGTAAACAACAATTTAAACAAATAAACTAAATAACAAATATAAACATAGAAAACAATCTGTGGAAATATTCAAATGACCATTAACAATTAAATAAAGTTATGCAAGTTGGCTCTAATTAATGGAAAATATTTACATACAAAATATAAGTACATATTTTATAAATGTTTGTTTTAATTGTTTTCATTAATTTTGCAAAATGTAACCAAAAAGAATAGATTTGAATATATGCATAATTTTGGTATAATGAGCGGATAAGCGGAGAGAAGGCAGGGGGGGAAAAAAAAGATAAAGCTGGGGGGATTTAATAGTAAATTTGAAATACAATAGGGCCAAATTTTAAATGTTATAATCACCACAAATAAACAAAAAAATTGGAAGGATTTATAAACCTCGACCTCAACATTTCTAGGCAAAGGTCTTATTAAATCTTTCTGCTACTTTCAGCAGCTTTTGTAGCGCCCTGCTAAATTCACCTATTAATACTTACCCAGCTAAGCATTATTCAACCTTCTTCTACTTAAAGAACAAAAATTTTTAAAATTCCCCCAGACAAAGCCGCACAAATGTTTATTAATTATAATGATTGTTAATGTTTTTTTTTTTTTTGTTGGTTCTTGAAGTTGATTGTTTATAATGTCTGCTATTTTGGTTAACCTCAAGCCATTATATAGAAATCCCCTTGTGATTTCTTTCTATTGAAATGATTAGTCTTCCAATGTGTGTGCAGTGAGACAGTAGGGGGGGTGGTGTGAGGCGCACTTTTTCCGTTTGTTTAGTCTGGGCACTTTAGCCGCAGGTTTATTTACGATTATTTTGCATTTGAAGATTTGTGATATTCCAACAAATAGTTCGCGTAATGCATTAACTCATAAATTTACGAAAAGTGATTGAAAGAATTTTGAAATTGATGTGCCACATTGCTCCTTGCCACTTAAGTGAATAGGCCTGATATATGGCAGAACATTGAAAATCATTATTTATTGATTTGGATAGAGACGTTTAAAATTATAATATAACTTGGGATTGTATATATCAAACATGGGATGTTTCATAATGAAATATTTAAAATGCCAGCGTTCAGCTAGTAAGGCACATATCGATAACAAATATCCCGTACCCAAGGCCACAAATGAGCTCCAGAATTTGTGCAAATTCATAAGAGCCTCCGGTGGGGCCTGTTCTTCGGCGGGTAAGCCTTTGATAGCATCGCGTAGCCATTTGGAGATTAAACCTTCAAATAGAAGGAATCAGTAAAGTAAAATATTTATGTCAAGAGAAAGAACCCACCTCCCTCTGTCAGATACTGTATATAGGTGTCCACATGCTTCTTGAGAGCCGAATTCTTCTCCAAAGCTATCACCACTGGCATGTTGACTACACATTCGCGCATTATGTGCAAAGCGGCAGAGTTAACGCCTCCGGAATCATTTGCTACGCGCAGATAACGCAGATAGAACTCATTATCATAGTAGGCGCACTGACCTCTGGCAATGCGAGCGATCTGCGGAAGGGCAAGACATATGATAAGAAGTTTTTTATTAGCTTTAAGTGGGGTCTGGAGTAAATGAACGTATATATAGAACAACAACTTATTATGTGTCGGTTACCTCGTCAAGAGGGTTTTTATTGTATGAACTACAGGCTCAGAAGAACAACAGGAAGTAAGAAATTGAAAAATGGAGTAGGAAAATTTAAAGAAAATTGCAAAATTAAAGTTAATATACTTAAGGGTGCTTTAAAACAAAAAAAAAAAAAATTTCAAAGGTAGAAGATTCAGGATTAAGCTGGAACATTCATTTTAAATGAAAGAAATTATTCCAATTATCGGTCATGCCCGACTTTAATATACTCTCTACCTGTCAAAGTTTGTATATAACTAATAACTTTTAAGTGTGGGCTCACACAAACTGTGTAAGTGCTGCCCATCACGATTGCGGCCATTGATGGCCAGCGTAATTATTTGTTTTGCTTATAACTCAACCAACGTTCTTCTGATCGGGAAATGATATATAAGGGATCGATAAGTAATGATGATAAAAATATATGTCTAGATGTTTTAAATAATGTACCTTAAAAATTTTGGGAGATATGAGTTTTTTTTAGAAATTGCCGGGGTGGCAACTCTGCTATCGTTCATCTGATCGGAAAATTATGTATGAAGGATCGATAAGTAATGATGATTAGAATATATTTCTAAAAGGTTCGAACACTCTGTCTTTAAAATTGTGAGAGATATGGCGTTTTTTTTTTCAAATTTCGGGGGCGGCAACTCTACAATCGTTAATCTCATTGGAATAACATGTATGGCATGGATCGAAAAATAATGATGACTTAAATATATACGTAGCAAGTTCGAACAAACTATCTTCAAAATTTTGGGAGATATAAGAATTTTTCAAATTTCGGGGGGCGGTAACTCCATTATCGTTCATCTGATCGGGAAATTATGTATGAAAGATTGATAAATAATGTTGAGTAGAAAATAAGTCTAAAAGGTTCGAACAATTTATCTTCAAAATTGCGGGAGATATGAGATTTTTTTCAAATTGCTGGGGTGGGAACTCTACTATAGTTCATCTGATTGGAAAACGATGTATGGGGGTTGGATAAGTAATGATGAGAAGAATATATGTCTATAAGGTTCCAACAACCTAACTCCAAAATTTTGGGAGATTTAGGGGTTTTTCAAACTGTGGGGGTGTCAACTCTTCCAATATTCATCTAATTGGAAAACAATGTATAGGGGCTCGACAAGTTATGATGAGTAGAATATATGTCTAGAAGGTTCAAAAAATCTATCTTCAAAATTGTGGGAGATATGAGGTTTATTCCAAATTGCGGGGGTGGCAACTCTACTATCGTTATTCTAATTGGAAAATCATGTAAGGCGGATCGATTAGTTATGATGATTCAAATATATGTCTAGAAGGTTCGAACAATTTATCTTCAAAATTGTCGTAGATATGAGATTTTTTCAAATTACGGCGGTGGCAACTCTACTATCATTCATCTGATCGGGAAATAAAATATAGAAGATCGATAAGTAATGATGATTTAAATATATGCCTAGAAAGTTCGAACATTCTTTTTTAAAAATTGTGGGAGATATAAGAATTTTTAAAATTTCGAGGGGTGGTAACTCCATTATCGTTCATCTGATCGGGAAATTGTGTATGGAAGATCGATAAATAATGTTGAGTAGAAAATAAGTCTAGAAGGTTCAAACAACCTATCTTCAAAATTGTGTTAGATTTGAGGTGTTTTTCAAATTGTGGGGGGTGGCAACTCTACTATCGTTCATTAGATCGGCCAATTATGTATGGGGGATCGATAAGTAATAAGGATTTAAATATATTTCTAGAAGGTTTAAACAATCGGTCTTCTAAATTGTGGGAGATTTGAGAATATTTTCAAATTGCGGGGGGTGGCAACTCCACAATCGTTCATTTGATCGGAAAATTATGTATGGGGGATGGATAGGTAATGATGATTAGAATATATGTCTAGAAGGTTCAAGCAATTTATCTTCAAAATTTTGGTCGATTTGAGGTGTTTTTCAAATTGCGGGGGTGGCAACTCTACTATTGTTCATCCGATCGGGAAATGATGTATGGGGGATCGATAAGTAATCATCTTAGCATCTCAGAGATGAGATGAGAGACAGACTAACTGAATTGATAGAAGAGACTGCTTACCAGATCCTCGCTGTGCTCCTGCACTTCCATATGGGCGCCCACTTGTTGGGCTACACTATCGATGGCATCCAAAAAGAATTGCCTATTCTCGGGTGATCCAGTTGAGGGTGGTATGTGCGAACGTAGCAAATCCTGTAGCGTATCAATGGTGACCCTTAAAAATGAACATTACATAAAATACCTAAAATAAACTCAGCACTCACCTTGCAGCCGGATTAGCTAGAATGGCCGTAAAACTAGCCCGATAGGTGGCCACCAGCAAAATGCAGTAGATCCAGTACCAACCGGTTAATACCCGCAGTGGCCAATTCCGTGGCATGCGTGGCAGGGCCACATACAGCAGCATGCTGTAGGTAAGAAGTATGCAATGGGCATAATCATCAAATAAATCTGGACGTTCTGCACTAGCCAATGGCACACGATAGCGACTGAGGGCAATGCGAAAGCTTAAACGGCGAAAACTTAACTCATTCACACTATTTTTTCTACGCAAACAGCGAAAGAATTTTAGTTTTGTCTGGCTGTCAGACATGGTTAGGGCATAGAGGTAGCTAATGCCATAGAATACCGAACCCACTACCACCAGGGAAAGTAATACTCCCGCCCACATGCCACCACTAAAGGGTAGAGTAAAAGTTTGCCAAGAATTATCTGCCGAGGATTCGGGCGTCAAAAAGGTTAAACACTCGAAATTGTGCGGCAAACTGAGTTCCACCAGTTGTAGATAGACTTGGAATAGATGCAGATCCCCCAAAGCAAAACGTGCCTGATGATGCACCTGTGAAATAAATGAATTTGTATAAAGTTTAAATAGTGCGTACCCCCACTAACCAGTTCTGCTATGAGTCCCGTTTGCACCACTTGAGTAACATTCTCCTGATCGGCTGATAAATCCCAATCTGAGACAATGCTGTCATTCAAATGATAATATTTGGGCACAAAATTTAAAACCTGTGCCAAGGCATTTAGAATTTCTATCTCCACACCTTGATAGGTATTTGAAGTTTTTACCCATTGCACCATGGGCACATGCTCCGCTAAGGCCACGGGCAAAGCAGCACCTATTTGGAAAATTTGAAGAAAGCGATACAAAAGCCTATGTACATACTTACCTCTCAAGTTTCTCGTTTTATCCCCAAATAGACTTTTTCCTTGAATGCGCTTTCCCATTCTCCATATGCCCAGCTTTTTGATAACCAATACACCACTTAAAATACCCGGATAGGCTATGGTGGAAATGCTGAAACTATAACCAATTTATTTTACTCAATAAAATATTGCATCTTAAATTTTAATTTAAATATTTTATAGTTTAAAATGTTTTTTTTTTCAACCCTTGCAGTATCATTTTTGACTCTATAAAAATAAATATTGTTCTGATCTGCATAACAAGCTGAAATTATTTGGCCATGTCCTTTTAATGCTATCTCCTACGTCAGCTTAAGCTATCTTGATTACACTTTACGAACTCAATTCGTGGAATGCTATTTATATTATTGTCCTGGGTCACTTTTAGCCTTATTAGGACCTTGTTACCATTTGCACTTTTTGTGCTACGCTTACTCTGTTCATTGATTACATTGATGTGAAAATTTAATTTCGACTGAAAATGGGAATAAAACCGTGAACATATTTGTGTGATTAGTTTTCACAATTTTCGTTGTGGATTATATAATAATCATTAAAAATAATATTTTGAATAACAATAAAAGTGGGTTTTATTATTATTAGGCCAGAAATAAAACCTACGCCCAATTCTAAAAAATTAAGTACAGAAAACGAATTTCTCAAGACATTATTATATTTTTAGTCAGTCACATCTTCCTTTCTTCTCTGTGCTGGTACTTCACACCGCGGCCCCAAAAAGTAGGCAATGTAGTTGAACAGCGCATAATAGAAAATATTTAAATTTTTGTGGTATTAATTAATAATTTATAAAGTATGCGAGATTTTAGGTTACACATACAATTGTGCTAAACTTTAAGAAAAAATGGGCGTGGCAGCACTTGGCCAAGGTTTAAAAAAATGGTTTTAAAAAATAAAGCATACTTCAAAGGGCAAATGCTTCTTTAATGTATAAATAGAATGTCACTTTAAAAGTTGCTGCAAGGTCAGCTTGTCCTTTTCCCCTGGCAACATGCTAGCCCGGTTAAAAACAAGACTTTTAAACTATTTTTTTTATTTATTTGAAATTCAATTTATCATATAGAAATTACAAATTATGTCCACAAATTCAGAAACATATTTTTCGACAGCGATGTTAATGAAAAATGGGTTTCCTGATAAACATAAATTGACTGTTTTTAATTTATTTATTGGAATTCTCATTATATTTAATACAATTTGTGCCCTAATCCTGCATTGCGTTTAAACATCCTGGTTTTTTCCTTTAAATATAGTTTCAATACGTCTGAAGGTGCTTGGTTTAACCCTCTTATGTAGCAATTAAAAATAACAACCTCTTTGACAGTTCGGCCAGTCGCTTTTACCCAAATGGCAAACAAGTCGGCATTGATGAAAATGATTTTATGCCCTAAAATATGAAATTTCGCAAAAATTTGAAAAATCTGCACACAGAATTGATGACTACAAGATACAAATAGTCTCAGCTCTAACTTATTCTAACAATTTTTTCAGGCCTTTGTGAAGTTAAGTTATCTTCACAAATTTTATATTGTGAGATGCCTCAGGAATAATCGCGACAGCACGTTTAATATTTACAGACCAAAGGTATACCAAAAAGTACAAACCACAATGATCAGATTCCAACAAAAATATTTGACAAAAATATGTGTTTTTCTTACCTTTAAAAAATTTTAAATCGCAGCAGAAATATACTCTACCGATATCAAATATTTTTTAACAGCTGTTATATGACCAGGGCTGCAGTCTATTAACATTTCTGGTATATAACATTGAGGATAGATTAAATTATAAACAAATGGCAAACAGACGTTGTGGATTTGGACACTTTTGAAAATGGAAATATATCCTGTGGCAATAAAAATTATCCTTAGAACATAGCCCCAAAAAGTAGGCAATTTTGTTTAATTAAAGTTCATTATTGCAAGGTAAAATGGAACAAAGATAATAAAATCAAAATAAATTGTGTTGTACAAAAATTCAATTCTTGATGAAAGCTACAAATCTTAAATTTTAAATAGTTTCTATTTGGCTGTTTAGTGTAAAAAAAAACCCAACACTGCGTATACGCGATATACAATGGAAGCATTTGGGACATGTGTTCACTTGAAGTAGGCAATAATAATTTTCCTTAGAACATAGCCCTGAAAAGTAGGCAATTTTTTTATTTAAAGTTGATTATTACAATGTCAACGGATGACAGAAAATAAAATCAAAATAAATTGTGTTTCAAATAAATTAAATACTTGATAAAACCTACAAATCTCTATTTAAAATTGCTTCCAACTGGTGGTTTAGAGTATAAAAAGGCAACACTGCGTATACGTGATATACAACGGAAGCTGTTTGGAGCAAGGGCCTGTCCAACGTTCCCTTATGACATATGTTCACTTGAAGTATGCAATAAAAATTATAATTAGAACATAGAACGAAGCCCAAAAAAGTAGGCAATTTTTTTTATTAACGTTCATTATTGTAATGTCCAACGGATAACGGAAAATAAAATCAAAATACATTTTGTTATACAAAAATGCAATACTTTATGAATCTTACAAATCTCTATTTAAAATTGCTTCCAACTGGCGGTTTAGAGTATAAAAAGACAACACTGCGTATACGTGATATACAATGGAAGCATTTGGGACATGTGTTCACTTGTAGTAGGCAATAATAATTTTCCTCAGAACATAGCCCTAAAAAGTAGGCAATTTTTGATTAAAGCTCATTATTGCAATGTCAAATTGATCTCGGAAAATAAAATCAAAATAAATTGCAATACTTCATAAAACCTACAAAAAATTATTCAAAATTGCTTCCTTCTGGCTGTTTAGAGTATAAAAAGACAACACTGCGTATACGTGATATACAAAAACTTTAAGTCTACTGTTTTCTTTAAAGCTTAAAGTATGCACAGAAAAGGAACATAGAGGATAAATATTCTTCTTAGGAAGGGTCAGATCAAAGGTACATAGAATTTTAGGTGTTAACAAATCGAAATAAGAAAAAATGAATTTTGAACACTTATTTTGTCAAAATAAATTTTTTAAAAAAATTTTTGTTATTAATTTAATAAATTTTAATAATTTTTCTTAGAACATTGCCCTAAAATGGAATGTCAAATCGATATCAGAAAATAAAATCAAAATAAATTGTGTTATACAAAAATGCAATACTTCATAAAACCTACAAAAAATTATTCAAAATTGCTTCCTTCTAGCTATTTAGAGTATAAAAAGACAACACTGCGTATAAATTTTTTTTTTTCCAAAACAATTTTTGTTATTAATTTAATAAATTTTATTATTAATTTAAATACATTTTTGTTTTTTCAAATAATTTTTGTTCAAAATCATGAATTCTAAGTTCCGATTTCTCATCTTCTAGATAGATACACACATTTTTCTCTGTTATTTGATTAGTGATTTGTTTTCCAACCTTACCTATGATCCTGTTGTCTCTTTAGAAACACACTTTGCACAAACACAGTCCACAAATCCAGCATATCCTCCACAAATAGTCGAGCATCATGCAACAAAATAAATTTCCTTTGCATATTCAAAGCTCGACTCTCATACACAAATTTAAGTAGATTTTTTACTTGCCAACCATTTAGTATGGTTATCACATAAACATCACAATTACTGGCCTTGAGGGAGAGCAATATTGTGTTGAACTGTTGTGTGGGATGCAATAAATCCTCGCTGGAATTTACACTTATCATATAATAGGGATAAGGACGACGACCCACCGACTCAAAGTAACTCTTATCATAGATATCATAGTGTAACTCATCCGTGATGATGGCAAAGCAACTTTGCACATTTGCTGCCCAAAGTATCTTTGAGAGCAATTGCCTTAAATGCTGTTGATAGATGTCCAACGGTAGCTCAGGAAAAAAACTGGACTGGTATGAAACAGTTGGCAGCAGCAGCAGCAATAGGAAAATGCAATGCATTTTATGCTACAGAAGAACACGCACTGTTGAGTTTTAGTTTGGACTCTGGTCAAGTGGTTAACCCAGCACATTTGGTATGTAGATCTAATTAAACTTTTGCCTGAACTCGCTCAACTACCAACTGACAGTTGAAGTCGTTGTCCTACTTCTGGGTCAGTTGACCTGCTTTGGGCAACATTTAGGTATTCAAATGTGAGTGGAAAAATAAAATGATTGTTCTTCTTTAAATCAGCTAAGGTTTATAAATCAGTGTAAAAAGGTCTTTATTATTATTATACACTACTTAATCTTCAACTGAAGTAAAGCGTGTTCCCTTAAGGGCTTTCTGCATCGACTGGAACAAAAGGTAGTGTGATGGTGCAGGGTCTGAGCTATACCTCAGAAATTGGAATTGATAAAGCAAGCTCTCTGTAGCCTCTGTTGCACTTTAGATGATATTTGTAGTCACTTTTCCTATTGAACTACAAAAATGAGTCACTTAAAACAGCTAATTTAAAATTAAATATTGTATATTACACAGTCATTATTGTGATAGTCACTTACCGTTTACTTAACCCCACACATTTGATCCCTAAAAGCGTTTTTTCCGTTTCCATTTTTTTTTTTTTTATATACACACAAACAGAGGGCTCGTTGTCATGAATCGTTTCATCAGTTTTTTTTGTACGTTTGTCGTATTATGTCGTCTGTTTGTAAGTATCAAAATAAAATGCTAGGCAAACAACTGGCAAAAGTGATTATATAAAAAACGTTACCATTTAAGCCGAGAGCAAAAAAAAAAAAAAAAAGAAAAAGAGGCAAAGAGAAGAAAAAAACAGGAAAATAATACGTAAAGAACGATTTCGATTTATCAGCAAAAACGTTTTTATCTCGCTGCTCAATTGATTTACATAATCAACGAAATCGCGTTTCATTTCCCCTTACCTCTCACTCCCCCTTCTTTGTTTGTTTCTGTGCATTTAATTAAATGCTGATTAAGTTTTATTCAATGAAACACAATACATACATATGCATAGATATAGTAGAAATATATGTACATAGGCAAACTCGCAGATTAGTCATTGATAGGGCAGCAACAGCGACAAGGTTTTGCAGTAAACGTGAATAATTTAATAATCCCCCCCATTAAGATAATGAAATTAGTTCAACTTGATGTCTGGCATACACACCAGACACTGATTGGACGTAGGGGTTCTACTTGAACTATGTTGATTTTTAAAATATTACCTAGATAACTTCACAATTCGCATTTGTATTTCAATCAATTTACCAATTTGCAGACTAAAATGTCCAATCACGTGTCACTTTATTCAATCTTGCCAATCATACAAATTGCGAAATGTTTCTTTGTAGTTTCATTGATTTGTATTGATTACTGGTAATGCCCTTTTTTGGTGTACAGTTGAGAACTATCTCTCTACATATAAAAGAGTTTGTCCTCACTGACTGACTGATTCACTGATTGGCAATCAAAGCAGAGCCTGAACGGTAAGAGATAGAAAGCTGAAACTTTCACATGAGTTGAAAGTGAGCACTGAGGCGGAGTTTTGGAAAATTCCACCCCTAAGGGGTGGAAAACTCCCGGAAAAGCTACTATGGGGTAAGTTTTGTTTTTCATCCGATTGACTTGAAATTTGGTTTGTAAGTAAAGAAAGCGAAATAATTGGTCACCTAGTTCCCCGATTCTGGAAAATCCGCCCACAAGAAAAATGGCTGGAGAATTCTTCATGGAAAAAACTATTTTTCATCCGATTGACTTGAAACTCGGTTTGTAAGGACAGTATGCAAAATAATTAGACATGAGATTTTCCGATGATGGAAAAATCCTCCCGAAAAGTCGGGAAATTCCCGGAAAATTTCATATAGAAAAAACTATTTTTCATCCGATTGGCTTCAAACTCGGTTTGTAAGGATAGTATGCTAAATAATAAGGCATGTGATTTTTTGTTGGTGGAAACTTCACCCACAAGGAAAATGCCGGAAAATTTAAATGGAAACAACAATTTTTCATCCGATTGACTTCAAACTCGGTTTGCAAGCATATTATGCAAAATAATTAGACATGTGATTTTTCGATTGTGGAAAATCCGCCCGAAAAGTCGGGAAATTCCCGGAAAATTCTATATGGAAAAAACTATTTTTCATGCGATTGGCTTCAAACTCGGTTTGTAAGGATAGTATGCTAAGTAATTGGACAAGAGTTTTTCAAATGTTGGAAAATCCGGCCGCAAAGAAAATTCCCGGAAAATTCTATATGAAAAACTATTTTTGATCCGATTGACTTCAAACTCGGTTTGTAGTGATAGTATACAAAATAAGTTGACATGAGATTTTCCGATGTTGGAAAAATCGCCCCAAGAGTGGGGAAATGCCTGGAAAATTCTATATGGTAAACCTATTTTTAATCCGATTGGCTTCAAAATCGGATTGTGAACACATTATTGAAAATAATTAGACATTTGATTTCTCGGTGGTGGAATTTCCGCCCACAGAAAAGAATATTGGTGGGCGTATTTCGGTTCAGTGACAATGGCTATTTGTGAGCCGATCTGAATAAAATTCGTTTTGTAAGCTCTAGGGCAAAAGCGTTTCCGCTTTTCCGATATTTAAGTATCACAACCGATTAACGGTTTCGGCTGATGCCAGTAATCCTTGTCAGTCTCTTCTATTTCATTAACTTTTATCATGTTTTGCCGCAATATTGTCCTTCCCTTTTAGTCTCGGTCGTCCGTTTGTACCGATTTTTCCAAAATCATTAAATTATTGGCTATTGGATAAATTATAGTTCCTATATTAGGCTCAGACAGTAGGTGATTCATACGGTAACTAATTAATTGACTGGTCCATAAATCTTTTGAAGAAATTTTTTATTTGAAAACGTTAGTTTAAGATCAGCAATGTCCATACCATATGCCCACGAAACTATTACAATTACTTTTTCTCTCACACATTATATGCATGACCGTATTAAAATGTGTTTATTATGCTTTCACTCTTGCTTTACACACGAAATACACTAATACCTGGGCAAGTTGCATACATATATACAAATACACTAAGCCCAGCGCTAATTTAATATTGTGTGATTTTGAAGTGCTCTTCATGAATTTTGTTGAGCTTCTTAGAGTCAAATAAATATACAAATTTATGTCTATGGAAATTTATAAACTCAAATTGAGGAATAAATTAATTAAAAAATCAATGAATCAGCAATCAATGTAAATGTGTGAATAGATGGCTTAATTAATTATCAGATTAAAACTGGTCTGAAATAAAAAGTGTGGGAACAGCCAACAAATCGATTTGGAACATTTCATATAAATATATTTCTAAAGGATGTCCTTTTCGTATAATCCACCAACTGAAAAACGAACACAGCCAGAAGGTGGGAAAACTCTTGAATTATTTCCCAAGGATAAAAAGGCACAAGACACAGCCCGGCTACAAATGGTTATTTCACACTCCACAACAGCAACAAACAATAAACTGGAAATTCGCATAAAATATTTTGTGGAAATTAAAACAGAAGCATAACTAATGCTTGGGACCAGCAAACACCAAGTGTCGACCCTGCTTAGGAGGGACCCACGCCAGCATGTGTATCAGCCAAAAACTCAAGAAACCTCAAGAAACCCATAAATTTGTTGAAAATCTCTAAGGAAAACAAAAATAGAAAATGTGTCAATGTAAACAAGACGGCTACAAGGGGCATCCCAAGCCGCTGGACCATAAATGCGCAAAATTCGTCCCGAAACCGTTTCCATTCCCAGCGCATCGCATCGCATGTAATGCACTCGTTAAGAGCAGCCGCTTTGGAGAAGCCTCGACGCGTCGGTAAAATCGATTTTTGTCGAGCTACCTGCTGGTTGGTCTACCTGCAGCTAATGGCCAGACCGCGCGACCGACATAAATCCATAAAAACATAAAAACGAAACGAAATAATTAAATTGCAATTATGTGCAAACAATTCCAAATCCGGAGATTCGGAAAAAGTTAATTACATGACAATAAAGAGCAGAAGCGGACAATCGGACAATCGGACAGTTAGAGTCGACTACCTACATCCGCAGGTCGTCTCAGCCAGCGGCGGGCACCTTTTTGCATTTGGCTTTTGGTCTCCAGTTTTGGACTTAAGCCGACATTAATGGGTATTTGAATGTGGCTTCTGGCTTCTGGTCTGTTTTAATCGGTTTGGTTTGGTTTGACTGATTCCTGGTGACAGGTCGCGCACATAATCATTAGTGCCCCCGAGTCACTATCTAATGAAGAGAGACATACAGACACATTAGTTATGGTTGAATTATAAATATATATGGGTTTGGCCTCCCTCTAGATAAGGTTATGTTGTTGGTATTCTTGGTGAGGGTGTGTAATCGGCTTAGGTAAGAAACAAACAACTTTGGTGACCAAACTTTAAGTGATTTCGAAACCAGATTCTTCACTTCAGGGAACTCATTTTCTCATAGTTAATAGACTTTTGAGGCTTATTGGGAAGAACTTATTAGAGCATGTAGTTGAAATTTGGAGATTTTGAACTCTAGTCTTTCGAAAACATATTAGCATGGTAATCCAATTACGCACTAAGAATATTTCGGTTTAAAAAACTATATTTAAGAGATTGACAATTGTATTTTAACAAAAAAGGGATTATTTTGCCGACTATTTCCAGAAATTTAAATCAGGGAAAAAACCAGAACCGTATTCCGATAAAAAACCGATTAAAACTCAGAACCCGAAACGAAATTTTTAGAGAACCGGTATTTGAGAAATTTTGGATCCGAATAAACCAACAAGAACCGAAACATTGTACCAGTACATTTTTGGTTTTAAGCTGTTCGTTTTTTTTCAATTTAATGGCTTCGTCAAAGTTCCCTGAATTGTAATATCAAAAGTTTATCTTGCTGTTTCAGCGTAGAGCGTTAATTTTTCGTAGTAGAATTTATTCTATTTAATTTATCTATTTTGGGTAATATAATCTATTACGTACAATGTATCAAATTTTGTTCGGATGCGTACCGGAATACCGAAATAAAACCCAAGGTACCAATAAGAAAACGAATATCAATATAAATTATAAACAAAACAGAACCTAATAGAACCGGATTTGAAATGCAATTTGTTTTAGTTCCTATTTTTTAAGGTAGTTTCACTCCACACGACTTTATACGATAATGTGAAATATTATACTTGATCTTCTTGTAAGCAAGCATGACACATTCTCAAATTTAAGAGTGGATCTTAAATCTATGATTTCGTATACTCGCGACTATAGCGGAGAGTGTTGCAACAACAAAGGGCATGCCATGGACACCTCTGCTATAAGAGATATCTGCTTAAATGTATTTAAAGCTCGATTCCTTTAGAAAGGTCGTAAGAAGTAGAACTGGTCCCGGGCCAGGGCTGGCTTTCTCTCAACAGCCCGGGTTATGCGATTCTGGGCCAAACTACAATAGAACGAAGCCTGATAAAGGCCAGACCTGATTCCTTTTTTATTTCAGGAACCGCATCGAGCCACCTCTTCCTAGAAGCTCTCTTTCCCCTTTCTGACATTTTTTCTGCAGTACTATTGTCAGATCGTTTTTCAAAAACAGCTGATAATTTCTTCCAAGGGGTGGTCTTCGAATTATGAAACATGTTTGATAGTGCGAAGAGGCACAATTTAAAACAAGTAAGAAAGACGGTCAAGCCCGACTGTAATACACTCTGGTCCTTTTAGTATGTAACTGATAACTTTAAAGTGTGATGTTTTTTCAAAATCTGGGGGTGGCAACTCTTTCGACTATCGTTCATCTGGTTGAAAAACGATGTATGGGGGCTCGATAAGTAATGATGAGTAGAATTACTCTAGTGCATAACTCGTAAAATTATAAAATTTGTATATAATTTCCTATTAACATAAACGTATCTATATTAGTTACGCGGGAATCACACGTGATTTCTGATCGCAGGCCATCTCAATTACATCACTCCTCTCATAGCAAGGTCCAATTGGGAAATTATAAGTTAGCTATTGCCTTCTCGCTCTCTCTTTCTCGTAAGTTGTGTGGTGGTGTTGTTGTTGTCGTTGGTTTTTATTTTCTTTTACGTATAGCTCTAATATCGTTCATCTGATCGAAAAACGATGTATGGCGGGTCGATTCAAAATAAGTAGTAGAATATATGTCTAGAATGTTCGAACTATCTATCTTGAAAATTGTGGGAGTTATTTCGTTTTTTTTTAATTTGCGGGGGAGGCAGGGGGCGTGGCAAAAATGAAAACTAAACTTGATCTGCCTGCAAGTATAAGAAATATATGTTCCATATACCTCAAACCTCTATCTCTTACCATCTCTGAGATCTCTTCGTTCATACGGACAGACGGACAGACAGACGGACATGGCTATATCGACTCGGCTGTTGATGCTGATCAAGAATATATATACTTTATAGGGTCGAAGATGCCTCCTTCTGGCTGTTACATACATTTGCACAAACCCAATATACTCTGTGTACCTTCGGTACAGAGTATAAAAATGGATTCAAAGAAGACCAATTGTTAGTCTCATTTAGAGAAGATTCAATAAATACAAAAAAAAGCTTAAAAAAAAAGACCAAAAGGCAAAAAAAAAAAACAATCAATCGATATTTCGCAAAAGTGTCCATGATCAGGTCTTAAGCAGTATTTACATGTCCTGATTTCTTAACTGAGTTTTCGTCCGTGTTGATGGCAGTCCGTGTAAATTGGCGTCAGAGTTGTCATCTAACAACTCAGCTAAGCGATCAGGTGAAAAAGAATCGGTTCTAATTGACCTGAGCGCTCAACTGAACTGTCAGCTCTCATTTCATAGTGTTGCATAATTTAAGTGTTGCCACTTGCCACTTACTTGATTTTTGTCCTGCGATATACATTTATTATCGGTTAGATTTTTGTGTATGTCAAATCTAATTGAAATTTAACAAATAGAACTATTAGATCGCCTTGAACCAACCAACCGCGGTAAAGTAAGGATGATGTTAGGCTCCTTATTGATTTGTACCAGGCTGATTTGAATCCCCCCTATAAGAGCAGATCGTACAGGGTTGCCGTTTTGGTTTTTTGTACATTCTTGTTCGAGTCCATTGTTAACTCGTCCGGTATTTCACTTGATAGGACAGTGAATTACATTTTGAAAGCTTTTATGTTCATGTTGTATTATAGTCTTCTTCTTTTATATAAACAAAGCAACTTTACAATGTTCATAAGAATCAGATGATTTCAATGAACCAATAGTTCTGTAACTGACTCCATTGAGCTTCTCAGGCAAATTAAACTATTGCAACAAAGTCATGTCGTATTATTTCATTAAATTCAACTGTGATTTTATTATATAAAAAAAGAACATTAATCGATTATGTATTGGCCGTTTAGTTTGACCAGCTTTGACCAACTTTAGGACCGCTGCAGGATTCCACGCTCGTAGAACTTTTTGTCCTTATCGGCAACAAACCTTGACAGAGTGCTTTTTGACAGACTTTTCAGAATCGAATGCTTTACCATTTAAATAATTTTGAAATGAGCTAATGATTATAAAAATGATAAAAACAAATATTAGGGTTAGGTTAGGACGGCTTTCGGTATTGAATCTTTACTAAGCATTATCTTTAAAGATAGTTAGATGTCGAAACAAAAATCTCCATACAAAATTATGACATTTTATTAAGCATCACTTTTGTTGAAGCGGATACTGAGCATAAACCAAACAAAAAAAAAAAAATAAATTATCAAAACGATTCTATTAAATTCTTTCTATTCTATCAAAAGGATATTTATTTCGGGTTTGACTTTGTGCATCATGTTTCTACTTTTGTGTATCTAATTAATATGGTTAGAATTAAACTTTTACTTTTTATCATGAACTTAATTTTCTCTAATAATTATTAAGTACCAAAAAATGAAACTAGTTTTAAGTTTTAAATTGATAAAAAGCTTATCGAATCAATCTTATTGAATATTGAATTTATACGATTGGTTCAAATTGTATCTTTTGAAATTACTGTATGAGGGGTTCTTAGGGGCAAAAGAACAGCAAGTCCCCAAGTCTTTAAGCTTAATTATGAAATTACAATTGCACTTGGTTTATTTAATGGTGATATCTTTATCAAAGATCATACGATTTTTTTTGTACAGATATATTCAATGACACCATTTCATTTCCCTTTGTAAATTTTTGCTACTTTACAGGCAGTAAATTGTACGCAATACTATTTTTTTTTTTATATTTATGACCTACTTGTCGTCTTTATGTCTACCAAATGATAACGATAACAAGTCCATTTAGACATTGTCTTTAATGTTGGTTCCGCAAGTTAATGCCGCAAAATACCGATTTGATCGGTTGTTCTAGTAAAATCAGCAGTATGTAGGTTTCTGCCATATTCCTTATCTAGTTTCAACATTTTTAACTGCGACGACAAAATGTCTGACAAAGTGTATCGTATAGTAGTTAAATATCAAGAATATTAAATCAATATTTAACGGTGTTAGGGCAAATATGCGTCACCTACTCATATATAGAGTCGACTCGAGTCGAGTTGGGTTTCGGTTTTATTGCTCTTTGTGGCGAACACTGGGCCTGGGCAAGGTCGCGTGTTTATCGCGAACATTTTGCACTTCAGATACGCTGAAATGGCGTGGCCGGCCCCCCAAATGGGACAACATGTCGAAGACCGCGTAGACAAAAGGTCTGTGTTGAAACAAAGAGTACAAGACGTTGTGACGGGAATGATTAGATCATTTGGTAAACACACACACACTGATAGGTGATATGAAAAGTGTGTCATGCTTCCCTACGGAATCAAAATTTTGCACATTTTTCATTTATATTTATATTGCATCAGTTTGGGGTCCCTTGGCAACAACATAAAAGTGAATTACTCAGCCAAGTCTAGGGGTATTTCATCAGCTTTTGTCAAGACCGTAAGTTTTTAGGCTCGATTTACGTAACACCCAGAACCAAAGGCCCGACAAGTGAGCTGTTTTTTAAGTGCACATCTGGCTATGAGTCAGTTTTTAGCTTGACAATTTCATTTTGTGGGGTATAGGGAAAATGATATGATGAAGACACCTTTGTACGAAATGCATTTATTCTAGTAAAGTCAAAGAGTTATTCATACCAAACAATGCGGAAAAGTTAAGCGATTCAATTTAAATTTTGTTTTTTTTTTCGCTTTAAGTAGGCACGGTTGAGGGTTTAATTTAGTATATCAGCGCTTGAAAAAAACAAAAATAGAACCAGTTGGGAATTTCAAGGTCAATTTCGAGTTAAATTATGCGAGTTTTAAGGCAAAGTAATTGTATCTTCAAGTTTTCGACTCATTGTAAGTTCGAAAAGTTTTTGATTCACGAATGTTTGAGATAACTTTGCTGTACATGAGAATATCAGATGATAAGAATTTTTATAGCAAATGTATGTAACAGCCAGAAGGAAGCATCTCCGACCCTATAAAGTATATATATTCTTGATCAGCATCAATAGCCGAGTCGATATAGCCATGTCCGTCTGTCTGTCCGTATGAACGAAGAGATCTCAGAAATGGTAAGAGATAGAGATTTGAAGTGTATGGAACATATATTTCTTATACTTGCAGGCAGATCAAGTTTAGTTTTGATTTTTGCCACGCCCCCAGCCTCCCCCGCAAATTGAAAAAAACGTCATATCTTCCACAATTTTGGAGTTAGGTTGTTCGAACCTTCTAGACATATATTCCACTCATCATTACTTATCGAGTCCCCATACATCGTTTTCCGATCAGATGAACGATAGTAGAGTTGCCACCCCCGCAATTTGAAAAACACCTCAAATATCCCGCAATTTTGGAGTTAGGTTGTTCGAACCTTCTATACATATATTCCACTTATCATTACTTATCGAGCCCCCATACATCGTTTTCCGATCAGATGAACGATAGGTCCCAAAACACCAAACCCCCACACACAACACACCCACATTAGAGTTGCCACCCCGCAATTTGAAAAACACCTCAAATATCCCGCAATTTTGGAGTTAGGTTGTTCGAACCTTCTAGACATATATTCTACTCATCATTACTTATCGAACCCCCATACATTGTTTTCCGATCAGAGTTGCCACCCCCACAATTTGAAAAAAATCGAATATCTTCCACAATTTTAAAGACAGATTGTTGGAACCTTTTTGGCATATATTTTAATCGTCATTACTTATCTATCCACCATACACTGTTTCCAGATCAGATGAACGATATTCGAGTTATAAGCAAATCAAATAATTCCGCTGGGCAGCACTGCCCGTAATCGTGATTGGCAGCACTTGCACAGTTTGTGTGACCCCACTCTTTAAAGTTATTAGTTAAATACAAACAGGTACAGAGTATATTACAGTCGGGCTGGACCGACTTTCTTACTTGTTTTCGTCATATTTGGTAATTTTTTGGTATAATATTTTAAATATTTTGCTACTAAAATGTGTTAAACTAGAAATCAAAATTTTATAGATTTTCCCCCCCAAATATGCTAAGTAAAAGGCAACCAACTTACCTACCTTTTCCTTTAAAACCCATTTTCTTTACAACAAATTGACAGTCCAGTTGTGAAACCCTTTTTTATTCCACCATTAGGGTTGTCCATAAACCCAAACACTCAACTTTAATGGATAGTTGGTGTTCAACTCTCTGTTTCTAGAGGAAATGACTACCGTACCTTAACGACTACACGTACAACCCCTCCAATGCAGCAGCGGCAGCTCTCAACTTCCTTTCCAATCAAGGCAATTTATCAATTTAACACTCAACTCCCTGGAACCATGTGCCCAACATCTGAACGCTAATCACCCTTAAAATTGCGTGTGCGCCATCTAAACGAAGGTCATCCCAAATCGGATTCAAGTACTGACTATTGACCCAGGGGGTAGCGGAAAAAGGCAGCCTAAAACTGAAAATAACTGCTAGAGCACACACACACATCGTTGTTTCTTCTCGGGGTCAAGTCGTACTAAATCAATTAAAATAAAAATTGTGACTATTGAATAGTTTTTTTTTCCAGACTTGGACTTCAGTCGAGGTACGTGTAATTTATGCAAACAGAAGGGTCACATAAGTTGATTTTTTTTTAAATTGATTTCATCAGCTGTAAGTGTTCCGTATGTGGCCTTAGATTTATACCTGAGTGCAAGGGGTCAAATGATCTGCAAATTTTCCATTTCGAGTGAGTTCTTTTTTGGGGTTTTTTTTTTCCAAATGTTGTCAAAGAGGAATTCCCATATTAAGTGTAGCTAGGTTTATTTGAAAAAATAAATACCCAACATTTAATGGCTGAAAATTTTCTCTTAGATCAGGAGAATAGTGATTTTTGGTTGTCTCTAGCTTAAAAGAATAACCAGACTTTGGTTGGGAATGTGGTTTCTGGAAATTTTAAACAGTTTTGAAAGAGTTTAAATGTTTCAATAATGATTCTAAGTGACCATTGATCAATAACCGCAAAAAATTAACACAATTCGTAGAAGTGTTCGAATCCAAAAAAGCACGTACCAATCCCTCTACAAAAGTCAAGTTAAAAGAATTTATGTTAGACAGGGGAAAATTTTACGGACCAGAATCTGCCCAGACTTCGCTGCAACGCGTCAGCCTTTCTAGCAAATCTCTTGTTATGGCAGTTACATAAATATGAAATCACTGTAATTCAATTCGAACTAAGTGCGACCCTTCTTTTGGCGGTCACGCATCTTAAGGGGTTATAGTTAGTTTCAAGGCCCAAAAAATAGGTTTTTTAAAATAATTTTGTACGAAAGAAAACAACCGCGTCTCCGTACCTAAATAACCTACACATTTAATAAATAAACTTACCTCAAAAAATCCTATATAAAGTCTTTTGATATCTGATATGTTATACCTGTTTGTAATAAGATTTTATTTGTTAGTCCTTTGCTTTTTTATTTCCTTTGTAAAAATAGATATTATTTTGGTTATTGAACCAAAATAGTCACAAATTAAATTGTTATTTTTATTGATCTTCCCTTAACTTTATTTCTAGTTTTGTTTACGTTTACCCTGCGTTTTACCCATCCTGTTTAGCAATAAAATGAAAAACTCAGAACCGAAACTGTACCGGTAATGTTTCGGTTCTTCTTCGGTAATTAAATACGTCGCAAAAATAAATAATAACGGTTCGGTTCGGTTCTGGTTCTGAGTTTCAATCGGTTCTTTCGGTATACGGTTCCGGTTCGGTTCCGGTTTGACACCCTGATAGAAAGGTATTTTATTTATCAGTAATAATTATTTAAATATTATCTTATTTAAAGTTTGTCATATAAAAATATTGAGGGTTTTATAGCTTCTGTAGACAATCTCCCGAGGATCCTCCTCAAAAAGCGTTTGGCGGTGTTCACTTTTTCTCTGGTTTGGCTTATCTGAAATCAAAAAACATGGATAGTATAGTATAGATTATCATGCGTTGAACAGTGTAAACCCAGCTTTACTATAACATCTTCTTTTTAATAAGTGTTCCGGTTCGGGTTCAGGTTCGAGTTGTCAAAAATGCAAAAGGTTCGGTTTATGGTCCCGTTCGGTTTTCAGAGGTTCGGTTCCGGACCGTCTTGAAAAAAAAACAAGTTAGAGTCAAGAAAGAAAAAATGTAACTCAACTGGGAACAAAATTCGACTGATCATCTGATTTGACTGCACTCAGATGAGATAAAAACTTAGATAGGTTTCATATAACTAAAAACATTTTCGAGCAGCTTTCAAAGCAGAATGTTTTTGAAAAGCTTCCATATTTATAAGAAGTACTAAGCTGAACTATATCTTAATCTTATCCGAGTACAGGCCTTAAGGCCTATTCTCAGACCACTTACAAATTATTTTCGGCACAATGCTTCATATGAATAGAAACACTTTCGTAAAATCAGCTTTGAAATCAGAATGCTTTTGAACAGCTGTCTTATTTATAAGAAGTATTGTGCCAAAATTAAAATTTATGTCTTCTGCCCTTTAGGAGTAAAAGTCATAGAGATTTAAGCAGATCTGTAACTGTGAGATTCGAATAGACACATCGCTTTGATTTGCGAATATTCCCCATATTTCATTCACTTAAATCTTTCTGAAAAACAACGAATTATAAATATGTTTATTGTCAACTTTGCTGAGTCTGGGAATTGAACTTCGAACCTAACACTGAACCCGAATAGACTGGCGTCAAATGGCACAGCACCATCGCACACGCTTGTTGACATACGTACGTTTAACCCCTCTGTGTATCTAGATCAACAGAACCGAACCGTTTTTATTTTGCGATTTTCGGTTTGAAGGGACATCGTTTCAGTTCGGATCAGAACTGGTTCATATCCCTGATTTCTATACATCCAACAGCCGTTAGGCGAATCTTAATATCAAGTTATTAAAAACTTTTTAGTTAAGGTCAAACGTACTTCAATGTTTAGTTACCTAGTTAAAAAGCAAGGGTTTCGACAGAAAAAAAAATAGTTTGATTTGAAAAAAAAAAAAATGTACGATCTTATTAAATTTACAAGTTTTGAAGAACTATTAAATTATATAAGAAAATGTACCACTTTGTAAATTTTTACCAAATATTGGCAATTGTGGTAATAGATAAACATTTGCGTACCAAAAGGTACTCCAACACAGATACACTAATTGGTAACTATCAAGTTGCCCAAGTTAAGACCAGAGTTGGGAGTAAGGTGAACCAAGCAAATGCTCTTTCAAATAAAACTAGAGTGGGCCAGTTCCGTAAGTCCAGTAATTTCATCATTTGCTACGTTTTCTCCAATTTCATGTAGTCGAACAAGCGAAAGAAAATGAAAGAAGAAGAAGAAGAAAGAAACCCGTTGCCAAGCAGAAAATGAACTATTGATGGAAAAAAAAGCTGACGTCGTATGCAAGCAGCGCAGATACACAGCGACTGGTAGATGACTTTGTATGAGATACAGATACATACATATACATATGCAAGCGGAATAAAACAGATGATTGCCCATAAGCAAAACGAACAGGCCGGCCGGGAAGCGGCTCTGCTCCCTCGCTCTTACTCACTCTGTCTCTCTCTTAAAAAATA
Organism: Lordiphosa mommai; assembly: GCA_018904225.1. Taxonomy (NCBI): domain Eukaryota; kingdom Metazoa; phylum Arthropoda; class Insecta; order Diptera; family Drosophilidae; genus Lordiphosa; species Lordiphosa mommai. Next base: position 75,271 of record JAEIFT010000724.1, read on the forward strand.
AATAAAAACATGCAAACACAAACAGATGAAAATGAAACGTTGCCATTGAGCCGCACACAGGCTGGGCCCCAACGACCGAACAGAGTGAAAAACGGCAACAAGGCAAGCGTCAGCAGCGGCAGTGGCGACTGCACTCAGCAAGCCTAAAGCAGAATATATATATATATATATCTGAATGTACATATGTACCTAACCAGCCAGCTGTGTATGTGTGTATGTGTGTGTGTGTGTTTGGGGGGCGCGTTGGAAAATCAAAATACGAACTGCGCTGCAGCAGCGGCCATAAAACGACTTTTTGTATACACACATTGCATATGTATGTAGGTGGAGCTGTTGCCGGAGAGAGTGGGGGGGGAAAGACTGAAAAACATATGATGAGCGAAACAGCTGCAGCGGCAGTCAATTTCAATAAATGTTGAGTGACTGAAGAGAGCCTGAGAAACAGAGAAAGAGAGAGAGTGATTTAATTCTTGATTTAAGCTGATTTATATTTAAAAATATATCAAATCTCTTTATATTATTTACACGTCTTAAGCCCTGCTTAACGATTCTAAACAAGTTACAGAGTGACCCCCCCCAGCTGAGAGAGAGAGTCTGTCAGCTGTGCGCATATACAGCTATACAGCTGTGAGTGAAACTCAGTCTCACAGCTGTGGCTGCTATGTACAATAAGAAAGAGCGAAACCCCTTAACTACTGCAGCAGTGGGTGGACGAGAGTTGAGTACAAATTACTTAAGAGCAAAGTCTCTTGAGTGAAACTGACACTTTTGAGTGTGTTTTGTTAAAGGCTTAAGAGAATCGTTTCGCTTGAGTGAATTTACTAAAAACAGCAACACAGAGTGATGTATCTCAAAGTTGACTGAGTTTGACTAAAAAACCTGTTCAAATTAACAAGAGTTTTCAATAAATTTTAAAAATTGAACTAAATTATTAACTTGTATTTTCATTTCGAAAACCTTTTAGGACTTATTTTATTTTTTTTGTCACAAGTCTTCCCGTTTTTCCCCACTTCTTTAGGCCCCCCCCACATACTTACATATGTATTTATGCTAATGCCACGAGCAACTCACAGATTTTGGCTGTCTCCTTACCCACTGGACCTACATACATTTCCCAGCCACCAAAAGCTGTAGCAAAACTTGGACACAAAATTTGTGTGAAAAAGTTTTGGGCGAAAGTCTTTTGCATATTAAGCATAAATCAATTATGCATCCTTAAGATACTTTTTTAAGCATCTTAATTCAATTGCAAAGACCTCCAGCCAGTTCTTTACAAATCATTTATCATGCCTAGAACATAACAAGAGAAAGATACAAAAAAAAAAAAACGCAAACAAACGAATATCCAAAAGATACTTGAGAAATTGGCTAGCTCAACAGCAAACTCAAAAGCCAGAGACAATTTTGCTCGTTAGATGGCGCCACGTGTACCGTATTCGTATGAGTTGAAGGCTGATTATAGTCAAAGAAATAAACTAAACTAAAAAATTATAAGGAAATTTGATTTAGAGAGGAAAACTAATTAGGATTAAATAGAAATGAACTGAAAATAGATACAAAAAATAATTTTAATGAAAATAATAATTTAAGGAAAGTTTAAGCGAATATTAAATGCGGTTTAAATGAAATTTAAAAAGACGTAAACTAAAATAAATTTAAAAAAAAAAAAAAAAAAAAAAAAAAAAAAAAATAAAAAAAAAATAAAAAAAAAATAAAAAAAAAATAAAAAAAAAAAAAAAAAAAAAAAAATAAAAAAATAAAAAATAAAATAAAATCCCAAAATAAAAATAAAAATTAAATAATAGAAAAAAATTAATTATACAAAAAATATATTAACAAATAGGGAAAGCTAGAACCAAATAAATATAATACAAAAAAACTATTAAATGAAGATTTAAGCAGTAATTAAAAATTAAATGCAAATATAATAACTCGACAGCGGATTTTAGGTTCTTTTTCAAATTGAATTTATTTTTTTATTAAAGAACATTTCTGTGTTTTAGGCACCGCAATGAGCAGGCCATTTTGTGTCTTTGTTGCCCCTTCAATACATTCCACCTGGCCTACTAGAATTAAATTGAATTTAATAATACTTTAATCTAAATCTATTATAAACTAAATTAGTTTTCGTATTTAATACAAATTAAAATCCAATTGTTTCCAAAATTAAACAGAAAATTAAGACGGAAATTGAAATGAAATAGAAATTGAAATGCAAATATACAAATTGAATAAAATGGAATGCATATTGAATGCAAAATGAGGCGTACGTGTATATGTAAATTAAAACGGAAATGGAAATGAAAATGGATTGAGAACTTAAGCGAATTAGCACTTGAACTCAAATTTGATCAAATTTAATGTTAGTTAACCAAATATTTACATAAAATTTAATTCAAAGTAAAAACTTAATTGTAAAAATTAAAAACTAATTGATTTGTAAGGAAACAAGTAAGAATCTAACTGTGAAATTTTCTTAATCTGCTTAAGGTATACGTGAATGCTATATATATTTCTGGCCTAATAATGAAAACGCGAATATTTATGATCAAAAATTGTTTTATTGTTTTTCAAAGTATTCTCCAGCAAGATTTATACACTTTTGCATGCGCTCAAACCAATTGTCGAAGCACTTTTTCCACTCCGATTGAGACACCTCCAAAACATGGTTTTGGAACTCTTCAACAGCATCTTCTGGCGACGAAAATCGTTGAACACGCATTTTTCCCTTGATGTGCGGGTATAAAAAGAAAGTCATTGGGTGCCAAGTCAGGGCTGTACGGCGGATGACCCATCAAAAAGGCGCTGGTGTGAGCTGTTGTGTGAGAGCTCGCATTGTCATGGTGCACAATGATCTGTCTTCTCTTGTTCGTTTTTCGAATTTCTCCGAACACTTGAGGCAAACAAATTGTGGTGTACCACTCAGAATTGACCGTCCTACGTTGCTCAAGCGGAACAGTCGCCACATGACCAGTTTTACCGAAGAAACAGGCGACCATTTGCTACGAAGTGCTTCTTCCACGAACGACTTTCGTTGGATTTGGCTCGTCTTCGAAGACCCACAAGGTCGATTGCTGTTTTGTTTCGGGCTCATAAGCATAGATCCATGATTCGTCACCTGTGACGATCTTATAAACGTCTTTTGAAACACCGCGATTATATTTTTTCAAAATTTCTTTGCACCAATCCACACGAGCCTTTTTTTTGAGCGATCCAACGAGAACAAACCTTTTTTACGCCCAGGTGTTCATGCAATATCGAATGTATGCTGGTGGAAGAAATGCCCAAGGATGCCTCTATCTCACGGTATGTCACATGACGATCTTGCATTATCAGTTCACGCACGGCATCAATGTTTTCTGGCACAACTGTTTTTGGACGAGCGTCGCCCGCGATTGAATTCATTAAACCAATTTTTCACAGTGCTATAGGATGGTGCTTCATCGCCATACAAAGATTTAAGTTCATCGTTGCACTCTTGTCGTGATAATCCACGTCGAAAGTTGTGAAAAATGATTGCACGAAAATGTTCACGAGTTAATTCCATTTTTCTGCCGAGGTAAGTTTTTGATTAATCGTTAATCGATATCAAACGTGGTCACACATGAAAGAGTTGTATGGAGCTTTTATCGATAAAAGTCCAAATTTTTTTTTGGGAAAAGGCCAATTGGTCCTAAAATGGCTAGAAGTGACCTGGGCCAGAAACTTAAATAGCAACCCACGTATATGCATTTCAAGACTTCCTGCAAAGTTTAAGCAAACTGAGGGAGGTGAAATCATAGAAACTGGCGGAAATGGCTAAATCGACGCAGTTCGTCAGGCTGATTGAGAAAATATATTTTTTATGGAATCGGAGAAGCTTTCTTCTATGCATTAGAGAAGTTTCAATTCCCCAAGTATTATGTTGCTTTTAACTTGGTATGCAAAAATATTTACATTAATAAATTAAATTTAAAAATTACCAACTGACAGACATGATATTTTTATTTTATGTAAATAATGTGGACATTATCTTTGATTGATCGTAAATACTATAGAGGTATACTTGAATTTATTATACGCCTATCTTCGGTCACAATCAGTTATGAAAATCGACCAAGATTAAAAGTCCCACGTCAGCATATTGAATCAATAATCAACAAATGGCAAATGAATGAATGATTTTCAATTGTATGTTGCTTATCAGGTCTTAACTATATACTATACATACATATATATATATACCCCAAATGCAGCACGATTAAGGTTTCATTTATTTTTTTAATGAAAGACAAGAGATGCAATGCCCCCAAAATTCTGCAGAAACTACGCTTAGAAATTTAATAAATATGTGAAATTCTGGGAAAGGTGATTGTACTTTTCATAGATAAATAGATAATGTGCTCACATTTGAATTTTCACGTTATGTTGCGTTTTCCGCAAACAGTTTTTGGCATAAATTCGTACACCCTCTCCCCGTGCCTTCATTTCCTACATAAAAAAAAGAAGAAAAACTCAACTTATTCTTGATAATTTTGTTTTTCTTCTCTTTGCCACACGTTTTCTCTGATTTTTAATGAAAATTTATGCTTGTGTGTGTGTGTGTTTTGGGTGAAAATTTGTGTTTAGTGAAACTAATTTAAATTTACAAATTGCTTTGAGCACACGCACACATACACACACACACACAGCATCAACTTTTCGTTGTGAAAATTGCTTTCTTGGTAGAAAGTTTATTTTGTTTTTTTTTTTTTTTGTCGAGAATTTTTTATCAGAATAAAATCCTGTTTCTAATCAACTTAAATCTGAAATCTAAAACTTTGCTGTGTCACATTACCAAACATTGCGAAATGCTCAGGTTGTCAGCAACAAACATATCTTTTATACATAAAGGCTAAAAGCGAATTTCATTTCAATCTAAACGAACATTTATTTATACAAGTTTGAGTTCGGGGCTCCTTTATTTCACACACAAACACACACACTCGGAGAGAGAGAAACAGGTTCAGATACATTTCAATCTTTTATACGTGCATCCATCCAGAGGCTGGTCAGCACACATAACAATGGCTATGAGAAGATGAAGACAGCAAATAGAAAATGCATTCAATTGAAAAGAAAGGACACAGCCCATGAAAACATGATACGAATATGAAATTATTCTACACAAAATGTATCTCTTGTCTTGTATTTGTATGTATGGTGAAATTCTGAAGAACAAGTGAATGAAATATTTCTGTGTGTGTGTATAAATATTCATCAAGATAAGTTATTAAATTACAAAAATCAAAAGGAAAAGATTCAATCGATTTTTACAGAATTTTTTGTTTTTTTAAAGGTAAATTGAAATAAATATTGAAACTGAGCAATAAAATACTTAAATATGGTTAATATATACTAAAACCATAAATATAATATAATAATATATTAATTTAGCTTTAAGCTTGACCTACACCCTCGTCTTGTTTTCTTTAAGTTCTAGAATACAATTACTATTTATAGTGGGTATTAAAACTAGAATGCATATATTGAAAAAAGTACGTACATTTAAGATCAAGAGTACAGATTATGAAACAAAGGCTCAAAGGTATTATTAAATAAAATCGAATCTACCCAAAATTACGACATTTTGTTTACTATGATTCGCACCGGAAATTTTAAATAATTGCTGAACCTGAACCCTTCGTCTAACAAAAATTATTGACATTCAAAAATCTGACGTACTGTCTAGAGTCTTTTTGTTATCTGATCTAAATTTTGTGCGACAGAGTCTCAAAGTTTTCTGGCAAATGTAATGCAACTACTTATAATGCTCAGAATATGTAATATAATCGTCAGCCTCAGTTTTTTATAAGGCCTAAGCCGCTACCATACGCTTAGTACGGTACTTTGAGAACCCTGCTGAATATTGCATTCATAAGAGGTAAATCATGAACTAAACCAGGGTTTGAACCAAAACCTTCGCCTAAAAATCTCCAAACTAATATTTTGAAACATTAACAATTGGTTTATTTTCGCCATTTTCTAATTGGGACTCAACATTTGAATTTACAATAGATGATGAAATTAAAACTCAAAACTTCGAAAAGGCTGCAAAGCGGTCCGGAACCGAACCCTTGAAAAAAAGGTTCTGTTCGGGTTTTACGAACCGAACCTTTAACATTTTTGATCCCTCAAACCACTTATTAAAATATAAAAGGTTCAATTTATATTATTAAGAAATTTTTTAATAAAATTATTAAAAAAAAAGAAAGCAATTAACATTAATTAAATAAAAAATCGATCAATGATGTTTAAGATTTTTTCGTAAATTTTCTAAAAGAACGTACATATATCGATTAATGTTTTCAAACATTGAAAAGGTCTGAAATCCTGTTCCAGATATCATTTGTACGAGCATTTTCCACAATTAAGTTTGTTCTTTTTAATCTAAGAAGTTAAATAAGATGAACTGATTCAGAAAAAATTAATGTCTAAACGGAAATCAATCCGAGATATCCCAACAGATGTCAGAAATAGGTACACCCAAAAAAAATCGCATCAATATCAATTTGATAAGCGTTGTCTCAAATTGGGAACTACAACTCAGTATCTTTTTTTTTTGTATCAACCTAATTAAAGAACGTATCAAATTAATATTAAAGGTGTTAACTTGAACCTATGCCCATTAAATTGTTACTTAAAAGTATCAATTCGAAACTCACACATTTTCGATGTTATCGAATACTAGTTCGAAAATTCGTAAAATAATTTTTATTATTATTGTCAAATTATTAAAGGCAAGTATCAAAATGATTCAAAAAAGTATCAAATTGATACTTTAAAAATTAATACAAAGGAATGTCATTCTGATACAAATTAGTATCATTTTGATAACATTGAAAATATTATTTTGATACTATCGAATTATCAACTTGATACTTTGAGTATTGAGAATAATTCGATACTCAATAGTTTCGAATTAATGACTTAATTGTGTCATTTTGATGATTACCTTTTTTTTTGGGTCTAGATTAGATTCTACATTAAAAGCAAGTGAAAATTTAAATCTTTGAAGTCTTTGGATATTTTCAAAAAAAAAAGTTTGAAATCTCGAAATTTTTATATGCATTAATTTTTAACATGACCGGACTTGTTAGTAAAAATTTCAGTTGGATCGGACAAGTAGTTAAGATGTTATCTTATATAGACTATTGATGTAGCGGTCGAATTCGGCGTGATTGTTGTTCTAAGGTTCGTTGAAATGGGTATGGCAATCTGAACTCAGCTCTTGAGCTAAAATATTTATGCGTTTATAAGAGGCCATGCTCTGAATTTCCCTAGAGATTCCTAGATTTGGTCTCTAAATCACAAATCTTTTGTGGAAGTGGAATTTGGAACATGTCTTAATGGCTGATGAGCGCTGGAATTTGAGAATTTTCTAGAACTTTGCGGGACCCAAATCTTAAAAGATTAATTTCCTGTTGAAAATTACATAAAAATTCTTCAATTTTGTAATTAAAAATTTAATTCGTGACGTCTCTAGAATTTTTAAGTATTTTTCGATCTGTCTGAGAAAGCATTTGCAATTGGATCCCCTCTAGACGAAGACGCATCCTTCTAAGACTTTGAAGCAATTTGATTAAAATTAAATGACCTCTGGCAAGGGTATAAAAATATAGTGTCTAAGACTTGATGACACTTGATTCTACTCAGTGCAAGTTGAAAAATGAATTTTCTTAAAAATTGCAATACAAAATAAATATTTTCAAAACCAAAAACAACAAAATTATTTTTCACATATGAGCTACATTTGTATCTTTTTTTTTGTGCGTGAGCAACTTGTCTTGGTCCCCGGCAACAACAGTTCGATGAGCCGGGGATTCTCGTGGCTGAAGTTGCAAACTGCAGTGGAAAATTTCAATTTTGACATGGTGCGTCCTCGCTGCGTCGACAGAGCGCAGTTAAAGTGGAACGAAACGGCTGCACGACGGGAGGGTGTGAAACGAGAAACTTCCTGGGCACATTTTCATCATCATCCTTGTTGTTGGGCCTGCAACAGCAGCAGCAGCGACAGCAGCAGCAGCAGTGGCAGCAGGGAAAACATGCTCAACCGGCACAAAAGTCACGTATGCACACACACATACATTTACGTGGTTTAGGTCGAATGCCGGCCGGGTTGTAGGTGCGCGCATGAGCGAGAGGCAGAGCCACAATTGAGTGGAGTGAAACAGCTGATGTGGTTGCTAATGCCAAGAGAGAGAGAGAGAGAGAGCGAAACGGCGAGTTTTTCGTTGTAAAAAATCAGCCAACTTACATCAGCCTTTTATGCCCTCCTCTTTGCTCGGTCCTTTTGACTACCTGCATACTGAACGTACGGGGCACCCACACTTGAGCAAAGAGTGAGTGAGCCAGTGAGAGAGAGAGCGCAATCTCTTTAACCCAACTACCACCACCGAACAGAGTGAACAACGGGGAGCGCTGACTGCGCTGCCGCTGCTGCCTACAGTTTCAGAACCGGGGCCCCCTATAAATAGCCCAGGCCCGACCGCTGCTCTTCATAGTAGCTTCGAAACACAGCTGAGATACACAACAAAGAAAAATTATTAGAAGGCAGCCCAGCTAAGCAAATAGAAATAAAACAGCGTGTATAACAAATGAAGAATTCTATAAAGCAACAATTTTCTTATTATTTTTAATCAATTTTTGCCATCAAACAAATGCAACGGACCAACGCCATTTAAGTGATACAAAATCAATATAACAACCAACAACAACAACAACAAAAGTGCTGTGATTTCCACTACAAAAGAATACAACTTAATTTTTGAAGCAATCAACAAGAGAACAGCAGCGGCAGCAGCAACAAACAACAACAACAACAGCAAATTGTGATAAATGTATAATCTTAAATAATCATACATACATATTTGTACATACAACAACAACAAATTTAATTGTAAAAGTTACAAGTGATACAATCAACCAACCAACAAACAAACAAACAACCAACCAACCGTCGGGGCGACACACACTCCACACATTTTTTTTGTTATTTCCACACGAAAAAACTCAAATGAAAATGGAAGTTCTGTCTGTGCAGTCAAATTACGGCGTTACTCTGGGTTCCAGCAAAGTTCAAGGTAAGTTTCTATATAAAATCTCAAGAGTTTGAGAAAGTACAAATGTTTGATCGAAACATCAAAATTTGTTAACTGTGAGGCGGCGGTGTGTGTGTGTGATTCCATTCTTTTTGGAAGTTTCTAGAAATTGAAAATTTGAATTTTAAAATTTGCGAAGTTGAAAATTGAAAAAATCAAAACTGAATTTTAAAAATAAATTTTTTTTAATTCTTTGAAAAATTGAAATTTGTTTTGTTGATATTAAAAAATTTTAACTCTTAAAAATTAAAAAGAAATAGAAATTTCTGAATATTCTTTTTGAAATGCAATTTCCAGAATTTGTTCTTCTATTTTGAAAGTATGAATAAATCTGGAATATTCCAGCAAAAGTTAAAAATTCGTAAAATTTTATTTTTCATTTAATTTATAAATATTTTTGAAAATTTAATTTTATAACAACTCAAATATTCTAGTAAATTTTTAAAAAATTTATAAAAATACTTTTCAAACTTGATAAATTTTATAAAAATCTTTACAATGATTATTTTTGTTACAACAGTTTTGAAAATTCTTTAAAAATAACCACCAACTGAAAAAAGTTATAAATTTTATTTTGAAAAAAAGATGAATGAAAAATGATTATACATTATTTTCAATATTTTGAATGTTTGAAAATTTTAATTTATATTTAAAAATTTTGAAAACTTTGCCTTATAACTTAATTTATTCGAAAAGTAACTTTGCTTAAATTTAAAACTAAATTATCAAGAGTTGACAATATATTTTCTATATGAAAAATTAATTTTCTAATTTTGGAGTGAATAATAGTTAAAAAAAAACCAAAATCTGTAGCATTGTTCTTCATTCAATTTTAAATATAAGATAGTTCAAACCTTTTTCGAGATTATCGACTAGGCATTACGCCTTAAATAAAGTGATACAATTTAAAAAAATAGAAATTAGTATTGAAAATAAGGGATACCTAGGTTACAAGCTTCAAAAAATATGTTTTTAAAATTTGTGTAATTTTTTAAAGTAGAAATTAGTATTGAAAATAAGAAATATCTTCAAAAAATATGTTTTTTAAAATTTGTAGAATTTTTTAAAGTAGAAATTAGTATTGAAAATAAGGCATACCTAGATTTCAAGCTTCAAAAATATGTTTTTAAAATTTTTGGAATTATAAAAAATTTTTCAAAAAAGTTCCTAACTCAAGTAACTTGGTTAAAACTTAATAAATGTTTCTGAAAATGTTAGAAAAGTTAAATTAAATAAAAATAAATGATTTAAAACAATTAGCTAGTTTAGCTTAGCTAACTGAACAAAAATAAAATCATTTAAACAATAAATCAAAAATTTCAACCACTATAAAAAATGCATAAAAAATCAATTTGCAATTACAAAAGGAAAATGTCATAAAAAAACGCACTCACACACACACACCCACCACCAAAAAAAACATGTTAAAACCGTTGAAACGACAACAACAACAACAACAGCAACAACATCAACATGGTCACGTAGGCAGCAATAAAAAATGATTTTTCGTTTTCTTATGGCTGCCTCTGGGCTCTTGCCCTCTCCAAGTTGTTATTGCTGGTTTTTTGTTTGTGTATTCCGCTTTTATCTCGCCTGTTGCCAAGCGGGTTTTATTTTTTTTGTTTAAATAAATTGTGCCTTTCCTTTACTTATCAGAAATTTGTTTATTTTTTTTCTAATTGTAGATTGGACCAGCACTTTGACACCGTCTGCTGCAGTGGAAGTGCCCAAAAAGGCAGCCATGAAAAAGTCCTCCTCCTCCAGTATTAAACCCAGCAAGAAAACCAAACCCAGTAGCAGCCAGGTGCATCCCATTTATAGCAATAGCCACAGCAGCAGCAGCAGCAGCAGCAGCAGCTACTCATCTTATTTCGATGAGGAGGAATTGGTATCCTTGGCCGATATAGATGCCGCTACTATAAGCGAGCTATCCGATCGTATTCTCAATGAGCTGCGTGCCGCTAAATCGCGTCATTTGACCTGTACCGAGGTATCGCTACCCTGTAATCTAACGCCTAGCATAGCGGCCGAAATTATACGCGTATCCGAGAAGGAACCCTGTGGTCTGCGCGGTTGCACCATTTATATTGAATTCGAAGATGAACCATTAAATTCCAGACGTATTGCCTCCTTAAAATTGGATGCAGAGACTGTCTCCACATTTGAGGTTTATTTGACTTTGCGTCAGGATCATCGTGGCTGGACTTCGTTGTTGCCGCAATTCATGAAGAGTTTGGCACGGACCATTACCATCAGTCCGGAGTATACCATTACCAAGCATAAGCTATATTCGGCCGATGATGGTCTGTCATCGAGACGTAGCTATAGCTTTGGCAGCAGTCAAAGTCGGGCCATAGCCACGCCCACCAATTAAGGCAACAAGCAGCGAAACTACCGCCCAAAACCACACCCTGTGATGTCGAGGAGCAGTTTTTTTTTTTTAGTTAGTTAGTTTGCAAGACGAAATAAGTATTCGAAGCCACCCCACCTACACACACACACACACATACACATAAACACATACACACACACACATATATATATATATAAATACTAAAAAATTTTCACCACCATTTTACTTAGATGCGTAGTGCTTTAAGTAGTGTTTTAAGTTGTTTCTCCTTTTTCAAACAAAACAAAAACAAAAAAAAAGAAAAGAAAAAAACAAAAAACCCAACAACATGAAATTCAAAGACGGTCAGACCCTACCCATCACAAGTGGAACTGGGCTCTGTTTCAGTCGACAACTCATGAATATGTGATACTGTTTAAGATGCTAAGAGTTTTGGGGCCCCCATCCGACAAAACAAAGCACCCATCTCCCCCCAATTAGCTCACTGGACTCTCAGTCTTAGTGCAGCTTTTGGACATTTGGGCAGTTTTCGTTAGGGGGGTGCGCCCTTACATATAAAAACAAAAAAAAAGTTTAAATGTGAACAGATTTTTAATAAATATTTAGTAATAAACAAACAACAAAAAAAACTTGATCTTGGTAATTTGTAAGGCGAAAACGCTCCAATTTTAGTTAGACGCAGCTGCAGCTGCCCAAAAAAAAAACAAAAAACAAAAACAAAAAACAATTTTTTAAATTATTAATTAATCTTAATTAAAACCAACAAATTTTAGGATTTTAACAAATTTTTATATATATGTAAACAACAAACAAAAACTTAAGAATATCTCAGTAAATGTGAAAGCGTAAAAAATTTGTAAAATTTTCCCCTTGGCGATCTTCAATGTTTGTATGTAGCAGCCAACACAAAAAATGATTATAAAACCCTTGCGATATAATTTTTAAAAATTACACAAAAAAACTTAATGTTCTCACTCACCAATCCCCCTCTCCCCCACACACACACGAAAGTATCTATTTATTAAACAAAAAACAAAAAACGACAAAAATTGCATGTATTAATTTTTTATGGTATTTAATGTTAAGTTTTTTTTATTGTGAGACAAATTTGTAACCAAAATGTAAGCAAAAACAAAACAAAAACAAAACAAAACCCACACTTACCGAAAAAAAAAAATACAAATACAAAAACAAACAAAAGGCAAAAAAAAAATTTACAAAAATAAAAGCATTACCGTTTTTTTCCTGCGCTAGCGGAAAATAATTGTGGAAAAATTTCAAACAAAAAAAAACAACAAACGGCTTTCTTTTTGCTCAACGTACGACGGGGTCCACTTTCTTTCTTGCAGCCACAATCGCAGGGGAGTCGATCAAAAAGCCCCACACACAATTGCTGCGGGGTAACCAGTTTTGCTCAGTGCCAGCAACAACCGAGTACTATGTGAACTTGCCTGAAAAAAAACCTGGCCAAACAACAGCCAGGCCCTGGGTACGATGCAAAAATTGGTGGCAATTGGGAGGCGAGCGGGGGAAAAAATATTAACGATTTTTATAGCCTTGCCTATGCAAGCTCTAAAGTTCTGCAGAGGGTTCAATACGAGGGTAAGAACCCTTCATAAAGTCAAAGGTTCGGTTTGCAGACCGGTAAATCATTTTGCCTTTAGTTTCCACGAATTTCAGCAAATCGGTTAAAATTGTGTAAAATGTTCGGGTTTTTTATACACTTGAAAAGTGTATATTAATTTTGCCCAGAAGTTTGTAACGCATAGAAATATTCATTTCCGACCACATAAACTATATATATTCTTGATCAGGACGACGAGCCGAGTTCAATTCCGTCTGTCCGTCAGTCCGTCTGTCTGTCTGTTTCTACGCGAACTAGTCCCTCAGTTTTAAAGCTATCGAGCTGAAATTTTGCACAGATTCTTCTTTTTACTGCACGCAACTAATATGTCGGAACCGGACGGATCGGATGACTATATCATATAGCTGCCATAGGAACGATCGGTCTAAGAACTAGTTCTAGTGAGAAAAACTTTTTTGTTTTCCATCGTAGCGTCACTTATCTTGGTATATGTTAGTTTTATATGTTTCCACATAATTCTGGAAAAATGTATCAAAATCGGATCACTATAGCATATAGTTGCCATGAAAACGGTCGGTTAAAAAACTACTTCTAGTGAGAAAAACTTTTTGTTTTTCATCGTAGCGTCACTAATCTTGGTATATGTTAGTTTTATATGCTTTCATATAATACAGGAAAAATTTTCAAAATCGGAGGACTGTATTATATAGCTCCCATAGAAACGGTCGTTCAAAAAACTACTTCTAGTGAGAAAAACTTTTTTGTTTTCTATCATAGCGTCCCAAATCTTGGTATATATAAGTATTATAGGCTTTCACATAATTTTGCAAAAATTGATCAAAATCGGATGACTATAGCTTATAGCTGCCATAGGACCAATCGGTCGGAAAATGTGTTTTATTAAGAAAAGTTTTTTTTATGGTATCAAATTTTTATTATCAATGATTTAAAAATTTTGCATATCTGATATCTATATTCTATATATATTTTACCGGTTAAATCAGTTGGAGTAAAGTTTTTCAAGTGTATTAAAACTTCGGCACAGTCGAAGTTAGCTTTGCCTACTCGTTTTTGTTGTTGAAAAGAGAAGTGCCTGGTCTTTGAAAGTTGAAAGTAGACTCTACCTACTACTATAGTCTTCTGCTCTTCTTTGGGTCCTCAAGGGACACAGGACAACAAACACTTCTCCTCTCCAGCGTACTCTATGCCGTTTCTTTGAAGTCACCCCAAGTTTTGGCAATACTTGGAGCTTCTATAAAGGGTTCCAATCCACAGCCTTTTTGCGATGTCATTTTTTACCACGAAGTATTTTGAATTAACATTTTACTAGTCGAACTAAGCTATACAAATGTGTTCTACAAATCGCTTTCGACCCAAATCGTATGAGTATCGGGTCGTTTTTGGAACACGGGATATTTTTTTCCAGTAGTCTTAGGCCAATTTCTCATCTTCTGGATAGCATCACCAAAAATTACAAAGTAAATTCAATATGCAAAACTAAGTTTTAACCAAAAATTTGGAAATATTTCATCTTATGAAAATCTCTAACAAACAAATTTTTAAAAAATATTCTGTCTTACTTTAATTAATAATAAATATTGATTTCGCGCTTAAGTTGTCTTAAAATATTCGAAAAGTACATTGGAAAAAAATCAATCCTAATACATTATTGAAAATCTTTTTTTGAAGCAGCTAACCATCTCCAATAAACAATATTAAAATACCCTAAACTGAGAATTATATTCTCAAAAACACGATTTATCATCTCTATTTTGGGACCAAAGTGCATTGCATGAAATAAGCACAATGTAAAAATAAAAAAATTTATAGAAAACAAAACCTTACTTAAAAGTGGAGCCGAACCCACAACCACGGTTTTCTAATGCAACAGTCTTTGCTATCTATGTACACAGCCAGGTCTCGTATACTCTTAGAGCTCAACATATGTCTGCGTTCTGTTATATGTGATTAGAGGCATTTCTACGCAAGAGCGCAGTTCTCGAATGCGTTAAGATACAGGAAAATATATAACTTCATATTATCAACCCAATCAGCAAACTGTAAGTTTATAGCTTAAATAATTTTCGAGTTATGGCTCTGCACCTCATTTTGAGCCGGTTTTAAGCCTATTGCAGCGCTACCACCGAGCTCAATTTCAAACCTTAACCATCTACAGGCCAACTAAAATTTTTAAATATATATATTAAAATTTACTTAAGTTTACGTCTGTCTATTGTTAATTTCACCAAAAATGGTTAAAAATCTCGTATGTAAATCAGGAATCGATTATGCATTCTTTTTTAGCAACCAACTGTATTTGGCCTCTAGTTTTGGCCAAATAGTTTTTTTATATAGCTTCCACTGAACGATGCAAATATCGCCAGTCTGGTCTATAATGTAATAACATTATGTGGGCAATATATATTTAACTAATGTTGACATAAATACGACTAGGTTTATGGTGGTTGTGGCGTAATGGTAGAGTTTTGTTACTACTATTCGACAGGTCTAGGTTGGATTCTGCTTTCGGAACATCTTAAAGAAAGGTTTTTAGCTTTTTCACAGTCGTCACCTTCACTGCTAGTTCCGCCAACTGTAAAGGAAGTAGCCACAAAAAAGCTTCTCGAGCTTTGTCCTTGAGAAGAAGGCATTAAACAGTAGGTCCCATTACCTTGTGCTAAAATGAACATACCATGATGACATTAAAAGCGTTAAGCATGATTTTCAAAAGAAAAATCTATCAATTTAAGAATAAGGAACGATTTTTCAACTTATAGATAGCACTTAAAACTAACAACAAATAACATAGTAAGGGCCGATCTCTCAGCTCCTACATAGACTCACATAATCTTACAAATTACAGAGTACATTTTACGCTTATCTGACATATAGCAACTGCCTAGAAGATGAAAAATCGGGCCTTAAAAGAAAGTTTTATCTGACAGATGGCAGCTATTTAAAAAATCAAGAAATCGAAGCTAATATTCATAAACGACTAGAAGTAATTGGATTTTATACCAGATTATACCAGAAGCGCTGTAATCTTCCTCAGATTGTATCGGTTTCCGTATTCTTTTAAAAATCATAAAAGCGTAATGCTCACGTTTCTAAAAAAAACAATTACATTATGTGTTTTTATATTTTAAATATGCTTGGTATTTGATCGATTTCAGTCATGATAACTCATACATGAAATCTAATCGGGTTTCCGACTTCGATTAATTTTTCCACAAAAAAACCGATAAGATATTTTGGTTTCCAATGTTTTCCATTGAATAAGTAAATAGTATATGGAAATTTGAAGTTAATTACCCAGAATAACTTTATTGATTTTCGAAAACTAATTCCGTATAATTTGGGACAATTTAATAATTTGCTTTTATCGCCAGGCTATAAAAACGGCTTGCAGTTTTTTTTTTTTTTATTTTTATTTTCAAACGAACCTTGAACTAGCTTAATTTACCTTTCTCAGTATACTTGCCTTTACCTAATTTGTAACTATTTTTTTTCCAACCCTCACCGTGTGTACTTTCAGCAATTATTAAATAAATGTAAATACAAAATGATCTAACCCAACGAATACTACAATGTTCACATTTATATTTAATGAGCGCGATAAAAGCGTATCTCAAAGATACATATTATTTAATTAGCGCTGAGCGTTAAGTTTTGGGCTGCTGTTTTCCCCCACCCACTCCTTGTGCTCATTTTGTGGGCAAACCTCGAGGCTAGCTTTTGTAGGCAAGAAAGATAAGGAAAACCACAATAATAAAAATTTACATTTTTTTTATGATCTAGTTTTGTGTTGGGCTGCAAATGCATATCTTTGAGATAGGTTTTTCTCTCCCCCTTCCCCACCCTACCATAAAAATAGTTAATTTGCCAAACAACTGGCAAATGGTATTTTCTCTGGCTTGGGTCTCTAAGGGGATTACTCAAATCTGATAATGACAGCAGCAGCAGCAGCGTATTTTGAAGTCGACCTCTTGCCTCTTCCTTTGGGCTCTTCTTTTGTGCTACACTTGTTTTTTTTCAGCTTCTTCTTCTTTCTCTGTTGTTTATCTTTTGTTTCTATGCTAAAATTTGCACATGTGGCCTTTTATTGTTGTTGGCCATTCATGGCTGGGCTGTGCTATTGTTATTGTTGTTGCTGTTGTTGCTGTTGCCACCTTGTCGACTCATTCAGAGTTGGGCCCTAGCAACAGCAACAGCAAAAAAAATGAAGAAAAAACCTGAACATGCAGCAACTTGCAGATGACTCACAATTTGCACTTTACCACCAACTTGTGTTGTTGTAGTTGTTGTGGCTGGTTTTCTTTTATTGTTGTTGCTGCTGTTTTAAGTACCTTATTGTTGCTGTTGTTGCTGCTTCGATTTGGGAAACCTTCACTGTTCATTAGTGCTGTTGTTGCTGCTGCTGTTGCTGTTGTTGCTTCTTTTGTGATTGCAATGAAAAGTTGTCGCCATCGTCATTTGTTGCTACCCCAGGTATAAATGCAGACACACATATGCACACATGTGACCGTTTGAACACACATACATGCCTATAAACAATGCACACTGGTTTCAAATATAGAGCAATTGTTTACAATTGTTTTTTTTACAAAACAAAACATTTACACATCAGTAAGTCGCTAGCTGAAATGCCACAACCAAATTTTCATTCCGATTACTCTAGTGCGAAGTATATATACAAACAAACACAAATAAAAAAAAAATTTTTTTTTTTTTTATTTTATTTTTTATAATTTTTGGTGGTTTTTATTTAATATATAAACGTAAATCCAATATATCAGGGCGGATCAATTTGTTTGTGTCAAATAATACCGAAAACGTAATTAAGGGACCATTCTAAGAATATTTCCCAAAGAAACTATAGGTTTAAAACCGAGAAATGGACAAATTTTCTTAGAAGTGTCCCTAGATCACGTTTTTAGAATAAGCTCGGTTGAGTAAAAAATTGATTCACCCTATATACCCCTATCGGAAAATACTGTAACAAATGTCGGCAACTTTCAGTTTTGTTTTGATATACTTATGTTCAGTTGCATATACAGAATACTCGTCGAAAAAATTTTTGCTTATTAATTGTTAGAGAATTACTTTTATGCCGGCTTATTTTCTGATTTAGCGACGTTCACTTGCCGGTATGATCAACCGATTTTAACGCTCCAGATTTCTTTTTGTGGGTCTTATTTAAATCAGGGGTCTATGTGAATAAGTCACAGACTGTGGAAACACTCAAAGAAAATATCCTACAAGAATGCGAGAAATCATCGATCCATTTCTATACGAAACGATGAAAAGTAGCGGTAAAAAAACCCATCATCATCAAAAAACGACACCCAGTTGTCTGCTTTATTCTTTTAAAACTAGTGAAACAAATATTTAAGCTTCAAATAAACATAAAACTAAAATAAGGTCAATTTATTTTACGTAATGGTGAAAAAATGAGAAGAAATACGCAAATTTCGGCCGTTTCTACTCCAACATTTTTTGTATGAAATGTTGACATTACTTTACAACTCCGTATAAGACTTAGAGATATAGCAAAACTTCATTGGATGACTGCTTTTGGATCACCCTGTATTTATATGATTTATACAAAATGGCCGGAATACTTTTTACTGCATTTTTAATATCGAGAATTTCCACACCTTAGGAAATCTTCGAAGTTGCGGTTCCACACTTTAAAATCAACATTGAGTCAGTTTTACTGATCTTTTCTACGCCAGGTGGAAACTTATGCCCAAAAAGAGCTCAGGATTTAGTTCAGCTTTCCTAAAAAATCGTACATTTCTTCAGACTCAGTAAAATTTACCCTTAGAATCTCTGGCTTCAGTTAAGCTACCAAAATAAGCATGCAATTTATGAAATTCAAGAAATTTGTTTTATATCCTTTGAAACTGAAGCGTAAAGTTATCATTATTTATTTTATTTATATGAATTACTTCATTTTCAAGTTTGGGCACGACTTACGTGTCGACGAAAAAATTCGATTGATATAGTTCCCCTTTACAGCAAGCTTTAAATCTATTTTTGAACAAAGGTTCTTATATGAATTACTTCATTTTCAAGTTTGGGCACGCTACGTGTCGACGAAAAAATTCTGAAACGAGACTGTTGAATATTTTTTGGTCAATTGAGTTCACTAAGTAAGTTTATTCGCTGTATGCAGTTCTGGTATCTTTACCGATTACCATTTAAGAACATTTTCTACATTTTGTAAACATTTTATTCTAAGGATAACCGTGATAATATAACTAAAATGAGAAAAACACTCCAAAACGAAATTGTACCAGTGCGAGGATTTGGTTCATTTCGGTTCTAAAAAATGCCAATATCGGTTTCTGTTCTAAATTTTTGTCGGTTCTTTTTGGTATACGGTTCCAGTTCGGGTTCCGATTTGATTCCCTGCTTTTAAATAATCTAAGTAAAATATTATGGGTACCATAGCATATAAGTACAATCTCTAGGAACTCTGGTCTTAGTAGAGATATCACTATGAAATTTCGACATTAGTATTGAGACAATATTAAATTCACACAGACTTCGGCACGCGTATAAGCGAAATCACTATAGCGCTCGGCCCCTGGTGGTCTATGTAGTAGATTTGGGTGTTATATGACCTTTTTACTAGAACTTATAATTTCCGGAGTATAACTATTTTTAAGCTAATTAAAGTTTAGAGAGGTCGCACTCATTACTATTGCATTGTTTCTTGCAATTCTCTTTTTTGATTCTCTTTTTATCTGCATTCGCCAATTGTTACTCTCCCCTCTCTAAGTACTCGTACACTGAACAAATTGGATGCGGCCATAGTTATGTAACGGAGTTAAGTGTGTTTGATAAAAAAAATTTTAAGTGAAATTGAATGAATCCTGAATTAATAACACAAACATAATTTATTTTTCGACGTTATATCCCACTTGGAATACGTGTTTAAGAACTAGTTTAGGAAAGGAACAATATACCCAACTCTAGTCTATTGGTCCTTGATTCTGCTAAGACCAAACCCCTATACTTTTGCACAATCAATTGATCAAAAACCATTAGCTGATTGTCTTTTGACACGGCAGAACTTAATTTTGAGATTTTCCTGTGTGCATTGTTACCACTGTCTCTAGACTCTAGACACCATTGTAACTACATATGTTCACAATATTCATATTGTGAAAACCTTGGAACGCAACAATTACGGTTGTGTGTTATTTCCTAGCTCTCCTCGACGTTGCCCAGTTCGCATTTCCGCTTCTCTGCCTCGCAACAGTCTCGCGTCAAGTCAATTGTTGTCACAGTCGTTGGTTGGGTCTCCGCTTATCAGTTTTTGAAGCAAACAAATCTAAGTGATACCACCAATTGAGTCAGACAGGCAGAAACACACACACACACAAAAAAAGATACGACAAGTTGAAAAACAAAAATACATACTCATACCTACATTTAATGACCAACTTCTCGCAGCACAACTCAAAGGTCGTTCTTGAAATCGTGTGAGAGGGCCTGAATCCCGTGTCCAATCGTCTAATATATTGCACGATCTATTTGTGGTTGCTTACAACAAAAGGCCAAGGCAGAGGCATCCCAACAACAATTTAGAACAAAGGCAAAAAAAAATAAAATAAAAAGGGAAGAGGGCATCGAATTTGAAAAGATTTCGAAGGTCATAGAAAATGACAACATGAGAAAAGAAAATAGATGAATAGTTGCTGTGATTACCCATAGACAAATTGTCATGAGGCATTACAATTGAAGAGATGTAAGTAGATATACGTACATATGTCTGTAGTACATACAGTTGTAAGTATGATTGGAGAAGAGAGGAGGTGGGTCATCTTTTCATCATAGTATAATGGCACATAATAACATTGAGAGTGGGAAGAAAAAAACACAAAATCCAAGTACAATGGTTGAAGGGAATGGTAAGGTGGAATTGTGTATCCAACACAAAGAAAAAGACAGCGACGCCTTGTGACTATGCCAAATCAAAGCGCCTTTTTTTTGGATGGGGAGGCATTAAGCATTTTGCAATGGAATATTTTCTGTTCTTCTTAAATAATAATTTATATTAAACTGAAATAAGAATTTTCTTTAGAGGCTTCTTAACTTGGTCCAGAAATTGGCACCCCCTCAAATGTAAGCATTTTCAACCCCATGAAGTATATATAGTATGTATATTAGGACAGCTCAATTTCTTAACTCAATCTAGGGATAATTCTAAGAAAATTTCTAAGAGAAAGCAAATTTATAAATAATATATAGAATTAAATATACGTCATAAATATATAAATATGTACTACATATTTTATGTATCATCGTTTGTGGACTTGCTTGAATGGAAATTTCGTCATCTTCTGGAATTCACATACATAAAACTTATGGAATTTTGATATGATTCAGAGAAGACTTGGACAAAAAGTGTGTGAGTGTGTGAATCATGAGTAGACAGGGGATTTTGCATATTTTAAGTTTGAATTTTAACCTAGTAGGCCAGTGTAAATGGGATTTCAAAGAACCTTTCTGTAATTGAGACAGGCTATCCCTAGTCTACTAGGATTGAATTCTATTTGAAAATATACAAAATCTGCTGTCTACTCATGATGCTTAGAAGTGATGGCAGTACTCAAGTTAATCCTCACATACTTGAAATAGATTGGAATTGATTACACAGGCCAACAAAATGACCACTTTTGTGAGCTCTGGCCTTCTCGATGCAAAATTCTGTTCCTGTTTTGTGCCCTGAATCCAAAACTGGTCTCGGTTTTTCTCTATCAGCTCTTGTTTTCAAGAAATCGCGGAAAATCCATTTTGCATTATTTTTAGCTTATGGAAAATTATGGAGGTCACACCAAGCACAAATTTGTAGGTTTATGAGTTTTATGCGACACTACATACATCAACGCAGCCTTAAAAAAAATAAAGCGAGCCGCATCAGCAAACTCGAAAGTGACTAAATTGGACCTTGAAGATAATTTTCTCTCAATTTATAGCAAGTTTTTCAAAATAAACCGCCGTCTACAAACCAGTGCCTTAATCAAATCAACTTCTTCTTCTATTTTTACGAATTTTGTTGCATTTTTATCAGCTAGTTGGACAAAGCTACAGCCTCTTTTTCGCGGAAATATGAATTAAATTATATTATTCGTCCTCCTCGACGAGCAAAAGTTTAACATTTCATAAAGATATGAGGATTCGTTTGAATAAATTATTTTATGGAGAAGAATCAAAGCTCAAAGGGTTGTAAAGGATTGCAATGACAGGTCAAAGATATTTATTTTAACGTCAGATATTCTATTAAAGCGAGTACCTTCATATATGTATCTTGCGATATTATTAAATGCGCTTGCGTTTGTGTTGGCTTCTTGCATTACAGTTACCAATAACCTCAATGCCATTAAAAAGTCTGGAAGTTAAGTAGGATTAATTAGATTAATTCAATAGTTGACAATAACAACAGCAAAATGTTTTGGTTTTTCCAGGCAAATTGTTGTGATTGTTTTTAAGTCTTTCTGTTTGGTTACTGCGCACATAAGAAGGAAATAGAACAACAATCGAACAAACACTCAAGGGCGTAGTCATCTTTCCATAAAGGTAGAAACCATAGAGCAATATTGCCTGAACATTAGGCCTAAGTTCATACATTTCAAGTCACTAGGTTTTAACTTGAAAATTGTGTTGCGGATTGTAAGGAAGGGGGGAAAATTTTCCAAATCTAAAACAAACTTGATCCCTTTTTTAACCCTTTTATAAAAATCAAGATTTTGCGTGCCATTTTCACCAAGACTAAAATTTCTCAAAATTAATTGTCTTGCTGAGCATCAAAGATATTTGTCAATAGTTAGGCGGTATATATCAATGAAATCTATTGGATAAAGATTTAAAAGTTGAGTTCACGACGTCTTTGGGACCATCGAAGGTCATCTAATATTTAGCAAGAATTCTGTAATATTAGATCTTTAACATTTTTGCTTTTTCCGAATTCTGAAAAAGGTTCGATTCGGAGGTTTAAACCAGTCACAGAGCTAAAATTTCGGTTTGCAGACCACTTTGTAAAACATGGAACGTAAGATTTCAATTTGAACCTTGGTTAAGAATTTATTGGATCGTTGGAAGTATGTAAGTCGCTGTTTTTGTTGAACTTTTTGAGTTCCAATTTTGTATACCCTTGCAGAGGATATATTAAAATTGTCACGATGTTTGTAACGCAGTGAAGGAAGCATTTCCGACCACATAAAGTATATATATTCTTGATCAGCATGACGAGCTGAGTTCATTTCCGTCTGTCCGTCTGTTTCTATGCTATCTCCTCCCTCAGTTTTGAAGCTATCTTGACCAAACTTTGCAAAAAGTCTTTAAATAAAAATACGCTGCACATTTGTCGGAATCGGCCGGATCGGATGACTATATCATATAGCTGCCATAGGAACGATCGGTCCAAAAACTAGTTCTAATGAGAAAAACTTTTTTGTTTTCCATCGTAGCGTCACCAATCGTGGTATATATAAGTTTTATATGCTTCCACACAGTTCTGGAAAAAACTATCAAAATCGGATGACTATAGCATATAGCTGCCATAGGAACGGTCGGTCCCAAAGCTAGTTCTAGTGGGAAAAACTTTTTTGTTTTCCATTGTAGCGTCACCAATCGTGGTATATATTAGTTTTATATGATTCCACACAATTCGGAAAAAATTGACCAAAATCGGATGACTATAGCATATAGCTGCCATATAAACGGTCGGTGCAAAAACTAGTTCTAGTAAGAAAAACTTTTTTGTTTTCCATCGTAGCATCACCAATCGTGGTATATATTAGTTTTATATACTTCCACACAATTCTGGAAAAATTTATCGAAATCGGATGACTATAGCATATAGCTGCCATAGGAACGATCGGTCTAAAAACTAATTCTTTTGAGAAAAATTTTTTTGTTATCAATGAGTAGCGCCTTTCAAAAACTGCAAGGGTATTTAAAACATCGGCGTAGCCGATGTTAGCTTTCTCTTTTTTTTTTTTTTTTTCTCCTTTTATGTCTTTGATAAACATTATTGAAAATAAACTTATGTTCTCTTTTACAGGTATGAAAATTGTCAATTATCGAACTTCACTTTCCATGGAACTTGACTAATAACTGTCTTTGAGTTGCAGCGTTTTAACCGTTCTCAAATCCGTATTACAAAATTAAGTAAGTTTTAATATCAGTTTGGTTTAAATTTTAATCGGCTTGGCTTCAAACTCGAGAGGTCATAAATTTAAAAGATTTCGTATATGATTCGGTATTTCCAAGACCCAATAAACCTGAACCGAACCAGTTCTCAGGGTTTTGGTTTGCAGCCTTAATACTCCCACTATACTTTTCTTCTTCTAGCAGATCATCTTATCCCTGTCGATAATAATTAGTTCAAAACTCAAAATTTTCTTCTTCAACGAAAACAAAACTATGAACCGAACAATCATATTGACTTGACAAATCCCCTAAGAAATTAAAATATTTGCTGCGCAAATCCCTCAAATTCATACGGGTACATAAGTACCTATCTGATGTCCACACGTGCCAACCAAATACCAAAAAAAACAAAAACTGGAGACTTTCCATGCTTAAATACCAAAAACAAAAAAAAAAAAAAATGAAATTAATTAACTGACAACTGTGGAGGTATTCGTAGTTCTGACCGGGGGGGCCCATCTGCGTTTGTTCAAAACCAGAGGACCTGAGAAAATATTTGCCATTTTTTTTTTTTTTTACCAAGCAAAATGTTGACAAACATATGACACACCCAGTCTAAATAGAATATTTAGTATTTGGCTTTTAAAACAAAAAGACTGGGGGGGAGGAAGCCACAATGGAGTAGGCAAACAAATGTGGGCTCAACTTTTGTTTCGATCAAGTGTTTCCAACCATTTTTTTTTTTTTTTTTTATATATATTTTGTTTTGGAATTACCTAGCAGGTGTACAACAACTGATTGGAAAATACGCCGAAAATGTGTCTTGGAAAAACAACGTGAAACGGCGACGCGTGTGGCGCGAACGTGGTATAGAAACTATCACAAATTCTACGCAAATATATATAAAAATGTATAAAAACAACTATAAATTACAAAGTCAAGGAAATTATCAGCGACAAGTCGCGTCAGCATGATGAAATCGCCTTGGATTTGTATAATGAAAATGTCCCAAAAAAAAAAAAGAAATATGCAAAAAAAACTGTGACGTGAAATTGATTTAATTAAGTCGTTTTATGACGTGACAATTACGAATGGGGAACAGACTCTAGATTAACCAAACTGGGCGGGGCGGGGTTGGTACACTTGCACTCACACAAATACTCAACAAAACAACAAAAATCAAAATATATATAATGAGATTCAAGATGGGACAACAAAATGCGAGTAAATACATTTGGTCAGGTTGTTGTTCTATTATTAGTGATGACAACGACCGACGCGTCGGTCATCAGCTGTGTCTTTTGGCACGCCCATTGTTCACAATTTTAATTATTTTTTAAGTATTGTAAGTAAATGGCAGACGTGGTGGGTTCTCATCATTCATGACATGTGAATTTTTAATTACAAAATATCTCAGCAGGAAGAAGGTATGAAAGAGGGAAAGCAGGAAGGGATATTATAGAAGTGGGAACAGACAGAAATAAGCAGGAAAATATGAGGAAGCTGCCAAACGGAAGAAAAGAAAGAAACATGAAGAGAAAGGTTAAGCGATAAAAAAAATTAAGAAGAATAAAAGGGCAGAACTATTGAAAGTTAGAAAGACAAAAAGCTGAAGACCATCTTTGAAAAAGGCTGCAGGGAAAACTATAGCTATAAAAATGGAGCGAGGAAGAAAATTGTTTGATTAGATCAGCAGGAAATAAGAAGCGGTAGCTAAATACTTAAGTTAATAAATCATACTCCAAATTATAAGAAATTAAGAATAAGGAAAAAATTAAACAAAAATAGATGATATTATGAAATATATGTACAATGTTAGAGAAAAAACGGAGAACATTGGATTACACGTTTAAGATTAAACGGATTTCTTTTATGGAGTGTCATGTTCTCACTTTAATCAGGGATGCAGACCGATT
>JAEIFT010000725.1:0-101323 GCA_018904225.1 Lordiphosa mommai
AAAATTAAAAAAAAACTTAATATTTTGTTTTTCTTCATGATCATATAAACAATTTAATTAGCACTCAAACAACCCATTGTTCGTTAAGATATGTGAAAAAATGGTTAAGTTATAGACATTTAGGCAAGCCTGCCAAAAATCGCATTCCATACCAAACCCTGTTACAGTACCTAGTACAGATTGAGTTAAAAAATACCACCAAATATCAAAAGCTGTATTTTGTTTTAATTTGGCTAAAAGTATTTTTTAAACATATATGAAAGTCCAATAATATTTGGATGATTCGAAGTCAAGGGCAGTGTTATATTTTTCTCGTTGGTTTCCATAATTCGCTAATTTTTTTAGTTTTGCTGCTGACATTCACATTTCGAAGAAAGCTTTGAAATCACGACATTTCGATGGGAATTTGGTTCGAGCCCTTACACTACGCTAGTGGGTCAGTTTAACGTCCGTTTTGCTTTTAATTTAGAACCCGAGTGCACAGTGAGTTTTTTCGTTAAACCAAATGAGATAATCAAAATATTTAAATGACATATGATAGATAATTTTGAAACCTAAAAAATTTAAATTAGAAAATGGTGCTACGCCTACTAGATGCTTACTTATGGTTATCAAAGTCAAAATTTGTAAAAACATCAACAAAATAAAATTATTTTAACAATTTTCAAATCTTTAATTTTTGGTTTTTATAACATAAAAAAATTCATTTTTTCGAATTTTGTTGTATTTTTTGTAAGGTTTTTTTTAAATTATTTTTACTATTCCTAAGACTAGAAAATCTAATAATGTAATCATTTTTGATATAAACATTGTGGAATGTAACGCTTTTCGTGACTTCACATAACGCAGAGATACAAAATTGGACCGGAAGATAGGGGGAACATGTTGACGTAGCCCTCATTTTTGCCAAGTCTTTTTATTTATTTTACCTCTATAATCGCAGAGGCAATGCGAAAAAAAAAAAATTTAAAATTAGATCGCGTTCTCTTTTTTCGAAAAGTAAAATTGCTAAATATATTCTACACAGAGAAAAAATATGACGTTCTAAAATCATGACCAAATGTTCATGATTTCGTTCTATTTTCCGTTCATGAATTTTTAACTCAACTCAACCATCGTAAAACAAATATAAGTAGATCTTAGACATGCAGCAACGAAGGCGGCGAAGGTAGAAGGCGCTAAGATGCAGATCCATTTGTGCGTTTGAGTGCAAGGTAATGGTCCGAGTTCGAATCCAGACGGAGCGAGGAATAGCTAATTAACACTCATCGTTTTTTCTTTGTTCTTCAAAAAAGAAATAAATGAATCAAAGAGGGAACAGAAGTTTCTGAAAGGTTTTTGGGGTGCGTGGAACAGAAGAGAGAGAGAGGAGGAGGAGAGAGAGTATCCACGGCATTCTCGCCCTATTAGAGGAGAAGGGGATCCCAAAACCGTTGTAAGACTTCGGTGTGGATGGTGTGACAACTGCTTATACACCAATCATTATCATCTCACCTTTCCCGATGATTGGCTGTGTTTCTAAATTAAGCTAATTTTTTTAAAAATGTATCCAATGCCCAAACAAGTTCATAAAACAAGCACAAAATGTTCACGAAACAAGCCCAAAAAATCCAAAGTGGAACTAAATGTTCATAAAAATCGTACCCCAATGTTCTTGATTTGAGTAACTAACGTGTTGAAAATTTCGTCAACGGATGTTCATGATTTTAGTACCTTTTAGAACGGATTTCTTCTCGGTGTACTCTATTTCTGAATGGTTTCACCTTAGGACAAGTCTTAGGGCACCATCTCTCGACATGACTTTTTTGTTAACCCAATACTATTATTTAAATAAGTTTAGCCTAACTTAATTTTGGTATACATTTTTTCTCTCTTTGCACAATCCGCACTTAAAAATAACTGGTTAACAAATGGGAACAATGGGAACTTGGAATAAATATTAGATTGCCTTCTAAGCAAATATTAAAAAATTAAAGATGGGTGTTATTCAACCCTGTACACAATGGTCCCAAAGTCAAATAATTTCCAACTTGTGGAAAAAAAGTTTTATTTTCTAAAAAGTATACTCCAGCGGGCATCAAGAATCAAAAATTTGTAATATAAAATGCATACCAAAAAGTTTTGAAGCCTGAATGTTAGTCGGGATTTACATGATGTAAACTTCATGAAGTTTTCTTAGTAGGCGTGAAATTTAGATGAAATCTTTTTAGAGCTTTTTAACGAATAGTAAAGAAATACATATAAATCTCTTGCCTACTAAGAAAACTTCATGAAGTTTGCTTCATCATGTAAATCCCGTCTTAGCCTTTCATTTTACTGAGCTCGTGGTTTATGGTGTGACAAAATTTTGTCTAATGCTTATTGACTTGAAAAAAAAATCCAAAGTCGATTAAAAAAATTTAGGTAAAATATGAAAAATAATGTCCAAGGTGTGTTTAATGCATTTGAGTTGGTATGGTTTATTAATTTATTTTGTTCCACTTTTTTTGTATATGCATAGTTTAATAGCGGTGCGCACGCAAATTGCATGCTACCAAGCTGATATATAATATCAAATTAGATCAATTAGATAAAAAAATGTGCAGAAAGTACGTTTATACAGAAAGATGAGAAAAATACAACAAAAAGTTCATAATTTCCTGAATTTCTAATCAGCCAAATCGGTTATATGGCAGCAATATGAAATAATAGTCCAAACTAAACCAAATTTAGTAGAACACCTAGGTAGCTTAAAATAAGTGCACAAACCGAATTTCAGCTCAAAAGTTTAAAATACAAAAAAGTTGCTAAAAGTCGTACAGATTGGTAATATGGTAGCTTTTGAACAATCTTTTCGCGTTCAATAAAAATTAAAATGAAATGATTATTTTGTTGCTTTGCAAAAATAAAAAATTAAAAAATAATCATTATCATTGGAAATATTTAAAAACAACAACTAAAAAAATAGCTGAACCAAAAAGAACCCCATAGGTATAATCAAATTGCAGTTCAAGTGGTTGATGTTGTATATAAACAATAAAGTTTGTGCACGTCGGGCACATAAGTTATATGGCAGCATTTTAAAATAATGGTCTAAATTATTAAGTCGAAATATGCAAATATCTCAATAATATATGCCAAAAAAATAATCGACTTTGAGACCATTATGCTGCGGGTGGAAACTACGGTTCAAAGTGAAGCTTTCCAGCTAATTCCCTTAAACGGTCAGTTGGTCAGTCAGTCCATCAGACATGCGTCTATACTTTATGTGAACATTATAATACTATTTATAAGTTATAGCGAACATTAAATTGAAACTCTTTGTGAGCTTACAATGTCTTAACCCTTTCACCTGTTACATTTTTAATGTAGCCTTAAATTAAATTTATTTGCCATTTTGTACATAAATTAGCTTAACTAAGCCACAATGGACAAATTAAATATAGATTTGGGTTTTACAAACAAAATTTATCTGGCTATCAGCAGCACATATTTCACTCCCACACACACACACCTGAGACCTTAAAGGATGTCCCAGGTGTTGGTCATATTTATTTATGAGTGCAAAACGACCGCAAACAGCTTGATTATTGTAAAACATTTTATTTATTATTAAAATTTATGACAGTTGTTGTTGTTGTTGTTGCAGCAGCGCCTTGAATTATGCAACACGAAATTTGTGAACTCGACCCTTGTGCCACGCTTGGCAAGTTCTTTTTTGTCTGCTCAGCAGACCTTATCAATTTTCTAGACAAACACATGTCCACATTTTGCGTACTGATGTCTCATTTAGTCATTTACCTATTTATGCAAATTTTGTTCATTTCTGCCCAAAAAAAAACCCGAAATTGTTTTAGGCTACTCTGTGGCAAATGCTGCGGCTGTTATAAAATGTTTGTCCTTTGTGGGTGGTTTTCCTTTTTCGTTTTTTTTGTTATTTCTACAGCTGCTTCTGGCATGTCTGGCTTTGTGCTTTAAAGAGTTAAAGGTGAAAAGGTTGAGCAGTTTGATTGAAAGTTGAAGTATTTGATTTGCCAAGTACTCAATATTTGTTATTAAAAAAAAATTCCCTTCCATTAAAGATTCATTTTATTTTTCGGTTGCCACTCGAAAACTATTGGAAGACATGCTTTACCCTACTTGGCTCAAGATTTATTGTTATCCACTTCAGCCCTTTTACACTTCTTTCAACAACTCGCAGCTGCCATTAATACTGTATTGGGGCCAAGTCAACATCAACATATCCCTTTAAATATAAGAAAAGAACCGGCAGGCAACATTTATACGCGCATTAACTGCTCGTTTCAATACGCAACCCTCGCAGAAAAAATATTTGTTAAAAAATACTTGGCCTACGTAAAATATGCAGAAAGTTCATCATGAAAGCAAATAAAACGCATACGCCGCGTGGGCCCATAGGCTGTCAAAATATGAATAATGGCCTGGGTAACATTCTCCCCCTCCTGCCCCCCCCTTCTTTAAATATCAGCTGTAAAAAATTAAAAGCCTGCAGCTGCCTGAGAAAGAAAAAGAAAAACTGCCAAGTCAGCTGTAAATAGCTGAGCCGCCGCCTTCTGCCATTGAGTGAATGCCAACAAGGTCAAGAGCTTGTAAGGGGTGGAGGGTGTGTTTGCGTGGGGCGACATCTTTGTATTTGCTTGGCCAATGTTTTAGAATGTTAATTTTGCATGAGTTCAGTTTCTGCGTGCGTTTCTGCTGACCACTTGTCAATTTTTTTTTTTATTTTGTCTCTTCTGTGTTTGAACCCTCGATGTCACTGAGCAGCGCACTTTATGTGCCTACGTGTTGGCCATTGTTAATTTATGATCCAGGTCACATTTTTTGTCAGCGTGCGTCTTTATTTATATTTTCCTGAAATTGCTTTAAACTGTTATACTCGGTGGGCGTTGCTTTCAGTCAGTTTCAATCAATTCCCCCGGCGACTTCCCATCTGACTTGTCAGCAGCAAAAGAATATTATGGCAAAATTTGTAAGCGGAAGACCTTACTTAAGGGATCGACCATGACGAGTTTTTTTTTTTAGTTTTTGCTTAGTTCAATTGAGCTATTGGGTGTAAGCATTATAAGCTGCTCATTCGTTGAAAAACAGCATCTTAAAGAGCTTCAAAAAATACATTTAATTTTATACACTAAAATGGGTTCAACACAAGCAACCCAAATTGTGATTTTACTATTTTCATGACTTCTATTCGAAAAAATAAAAGGTTCAAAAAAGTCTGTTCTTAAGAAGGATTATACGAGATTTAATGGTTTTTCTTTTTGTCTTTTTCAAGGAGGGCCAAACGATATTTTTATAGAAATAATTTTTTTTCTGTTAAAGGATATCCGTTTAAATATTTTAGAAAAAAAAATCTCACGATGGGACAATCAATTATTGCCCGATGAAACAAAATTTTTCCTGTATTTATTTTTCTTTGTATGTTTTTATGACTCTAATTTAAATGATCTAACATCGAGGACGTAATTTAAGGGGTCTTCTACCTTTGAAATTTTTTTTTTCGATTTTTTGTTTTGCCTTATTATTATATAACTTGGACATTCCCCTTTCATCCCCTTTAAACCGTTTTTCGAATTATTCGAAATAGTTTAGCAGAGATATCCATTTTAGTGGAGCAATGTTCTTTGCTAACGTGGTATTTTCAATGCTGCTCAAAATTTTAACCCGCGTTTTCTCAAACCACGTTTTTTGACCTGGTAGCCTTTGGCCAGTTCTACATTTCAGAAACACCAAATTGTTAATTCTGGCCCGTACCTCAATCGAGGAAAAACATTTTTTATTGGATATAACTCCTTTTTAAAAAAAATATTAAAACATGTTGATCCCCGCCTTGCAGGCCGATAACTTTTCGAACAGCCCTCGAATTCCAAACAATTTTTTTTTTATTTACTAATTAATTAATAACACAAAAACAAACCAAATTGAAAAAACTCTTATGGTTTTCTCCGTGTAAAAAAACACTCATAAAACACTCGTAGTATACCCTTAAAGAGTTAAAAGGTAAATACATTAAATCCTATCTGTCTAACTATAAAATCGGTTCAATTTCAGTTTTTTAAGTGAAGTTTTTCTTTATTTTTTTTAATTTAAAGAAAACTGCTTCAAGGTATCGTTCGTTCTCTTAGGCTTATCCTTTGCTCCATCAATTATAAAGTGACAGGAGTAAGTGATTTGCTCAATTTAAAAGTTCTGATTCTTCCATGGAAGACAAGAGCGTCCCGGCCAGGTGAAAAAGTTTGAAGATGCAGAATTGATGGCATTTCTCGATGAAATCATTCAAGGAGCATTGTATGGAGCTCAACTGATGCGTTTGAGCCGAGCATTTCGCGAAAAGCCACCGCAATACCAGCAAAAAAAAATTATGTTGTTCCTCTGTTCTTCTTTTCTTTGAAAATATTAATCAATTGCAATCCTAATCGGGCATTTAATTTCAATCTTTCCGTCGGGTTCTACTCACGCTCTTTAGACTTAAAAATATCCCGTTTTTTTTTTGAATCTGTGTAATAGTCCGATCGATGACGCATGCCTAGGCTGACGTGCACTTCCATTCTTTTGACGTATGCAAAAAATGTATCGATTCGTGAATCGCATCAAGAGACGCATCGTTTTTTTGAGATGGTATCCGTAAATTGCCAGAAAGATGGGTAGAAGTAGTAGCGATGGACAATCCTTTGAATAATAAAGGTGTAACGATTTTTTTACAACAAGCTTTTCAAAAAAAATTCGCTTCGAAGATGTCCGTCTGTCTGTCCGTTTGAGAGCTGAAATTTAGCACAGCGTCTTCTCTATTTATTCGGAAGCTTCCTTATTACTATGAAGTATTGTGCCAAACTAAATTTGTATCTCATCTTATCTGAAAGGTAGGTGAACCTGCGTGGAAATTGGTGGGGTCGCACTACCTACTTTATACTGATTTTCAATATAATATGGAATGCGTGACTTTAAAATTTTGGAAAATCTATACCAGAAAAAAATCAATAACTCCGTACTTAAACAGGAGAAATTCAAGTACAAACGATCTCAAAAGCTGTCTAAGTTCGGTATTCCTAAATGTGAAACAAAATTCTCATTTCCAGTTCAGTTTTTGTTTAAAAGTCTTTTTAACTTGAAATCAAATGTTTTCTTTGACATTATTGTTATTTTATCTCTTATGTTTTAAAATGGAAGAATAATTTCTGCGTGATTTAAGAAAAAAAATATAAAAATGTCTTTAAATTTTAAGAACAAAATTCCAAATTATTAAATTGAATTCAGAATGAAATTTTTTTCTGGGTGTATCCAGAGCCGAAATTGAGGGGAAAACTGTTTGAATGTTACTCTTGACTTTCATTTGCTGGTGGGTATACTTCCAATATGCCAAAGTTTGCCTAACTTAAGAAGGACACAAAAAAATTATCAAACTGTCAAAAAAAAAATTCTAGTAGCTGTGAAAAAATTCAATTTCTTTATTGATGTCAATTTTGAACTAAAAGTTCCACTCTTAGGGGTAAGAGAGTTCTTAGACGATACAAAAAAAACTGTCGACAATATTATTAGCCTCTTAAAATGTATACTTGATGAGTTTGACGAATTAAACACATAAGTGTTTGTTACAGACAATGGCGCAAACGTTGATGCCGCTTTCAGGTATAATAAAAGATAGTATTGTGCTTGCCATAACTTGAATGTAATCATGCAAGACATAATTGAAAAGCATACACTCCCTGAAGTTGAAACATTAATGGATTGTTCTAAAAACCTGTAAAATATTTCAAGCACTCGAAGCAAGATATTAGAACCCGTTGGAATTCAACATTTATTATGAAGTCCAAAATGAAGTTAAAAGTCTTTAACTAGAAAAAATGAGTTTCGTCGCATAACAAACTTAGATTTCGCCTTACTTGAGCCTTTTTTAACTTTTCTAAAACAATTTAAGAATTGAGCTCACATAAAAATCCCACTAGGTAGATTTTTCTCCTGTGGTCCGAAAATCTTATGCAAATTTGTTCAACAGATATATTTGATTCAGAATTAACAATAGAATTAAAAGTCTTTGAGAAGTCTAAAAAAGTAAAACGATTCCAATTCAGCACCGTCTATTCGCGCGACACTTGGTGAATCACATATAAGTACCCAGTCAAATGTTAAGCAAAATTTAAATTGTGTTTATTTCTTAAAATGCTTTGTGGACAAATATCCCTATTAAAAATAATGTTATTTTTAGTTTGACATTATTTGATTTTAAGAAGAAGTGTTTTAATTTGTTAAAAGTTTATAAATAATAGGAATATTTATTTTTTTAACATACGAAAGGGGTTTTGGATACAAATTAGAGAGAGTTGAAAAATCATGATTTTGAGAATATAAATTTCAATCTTGATTTTTCTAGATTGCAAGCTACTTGATATAAAAATTGTAGAATGATTTTTTTTCTTTAATAAGAGTTGCCCCTCTAAAAAATGATGACAAAACTGACTCCTCAATGATCTGAATTTACAAGAATTATTATGTCTTTACAAATTGATGACTAAATTCTTCTTTCTTCGACATGATTGTTGTCCCAACGGATATGTATTCCTGTGTTCCTTGATTATAGCAAGAAATGTCTCTTTGTCGCAATTTTTAACTGGAGCAATGAGAAGATCTCCCAACTCTGTATTTATTCCCGCGAAGACCCACTGACCTTCGACTATGCTTTTTTTTACAACAATTTTGAATGGACCATTTTTATATTGTTTGAACGAAAGAAGATTTAGTTGAGATATAATCAGGGATCCACTTTAAAAAGTTGTCGTTCTCTTACCTACCTGTATTCCAGGCACTGGACCTCATAATGACCTTTAGCTTGATAAAAAATCTTAAAAACTAATCTCCATCTGCCCTGATGTTAGGTCACACCTCAGTTTCTGTTGTACTTGTATTTTGTTTGGCCCTCTGATTGATGAGTCTCATTTGCGCTTGTCGCTGGGTATTTCTATATATTGTTGTTGCTTTTTTCGTTTGGCATAAATCACATAGTCTGGCGCCTTCGTGCATGCAATTTGCATTTAATTTTTACTTAAGCATTCGGAATCAGCATTTTTGTGATTTGTTTGACTACGTGCTGTCATCTTGTGATGGCGATAAAGCGTTGACAAATTGAAAGACCAGGCACCCACTTCCGTTTTTCTTTTGGATACTGGGGCTACTCTTTAATTAAGTTGCTTAGCTAATTTAGTCAGAGAGAGAGGCATTAGCACTTGGCATATCAACACATATCATCGGGGGCATGTCGTCCTGCTTGGCAAATGTCATCAGCACTAATGGAATAATTTGAAATCTACTTAGCAGGGACAATGGGTGGCCCAAACTGTGTGGTTGTGTTCTCTGTGTCTTTTCTGTTGATAATAACATTATTTATGTTGTTTTAATTATTTTGCGCATTTTAGCAAAGAACATGAAAGTGGGCGTGGCCAAAATGTAAGTTATTTGCTGGGAACCCCCCCATTGTAGTTGTAATTAACAGCTGAAGCTGGCTAATTGAATTAGGTGAGTGGTGGTTAGGGTGCCAAGGCGACAACAGGGCACAAAGGCTTTGTTACTGTAAAAAAGACACCCTATAAATTTCGTTTTATTTATGGCTGCGCATTTTGCTTTAACTGAATAATACGTGACAAACTTTCATAATATTTATATATATATTTCTTCTTTTTTTTTTGGCAACGAAAACAAACAAACAATATATTTTGGTTTGGCATAAATTGAATAATTTTGCTGCTAATTATGCGCCACGATGCTCCATTAAAACGCGCTTACTTAGCCCAAAGAAAGAGTCGATTCAGGCCAATTAAGTTGAGTGGCAAGGTAAAGTCGTGGCAATCGTAAAAGTAGATTATTCTTCATTCATATTAGGCAATCAAAACAGGGTCCAAATT
The DNA here is from genome assembly GCA_018904225.1 of Lordiphosa mommai. Classification (NCBI taxonomy): domain Eukaryota; kingdom Metazoa; phylum Arthropoda; class Insecta; order Diptera; family Drosophilidae; genus Lordiphosa; species Lordiphosa mommai. Next base: position 9,891 of record JAEIFT010000725.1, read on the forward strand.
ATAAGTAAATCATTCACTCAGCTATAGAAAAGTATTTTGTACTTGAACTAAGGAAAATTACAAAAATACTTGATACAAGTTGACAATTCTTAATTTAAGAACTTTTTGAATATTGAAATACTGAATTCTAAACAGTTTTAGAATATTTCAATGTAGATCCAATTTTAATTGAAGTTTGGCTCTATTAAGTTTTTTTAAAAGGTCATCAGCCATCATCCAAAGCCGCTTTTGCTTTGCCTTGAACTACTTGCATTTCCTTTGACCCAATTATGCCAAAGTGTCTGGCAGTCAGCGATGCAAGCAAAATTAAAAAACCAAGCCCGACTGCACTCCGTTGCACTTTGACTCGTACCCACACTTGTTTACTTGACTTGCCCCGACACACACGCACCATCCATGCCCTATCCAATCTACCCATTTTCCCCAACATTTCAACATCATTTGGCAGCATTTTCTTGTATAATATGTCTATCTACGCTTTTAACTCCGCCTACTGGTATTTCAATTTGATTGCTGCAATTGCCATAAATAAATGAAAAAGGCTTTTGCAGTTGTTGTTGTTTTTTTTTTACTGTCGATTACGTGCCTGGCATGGAGGCGTCGACACTTGGATGTCTCGTAATTTAAATGGATTTCTTTTTGCATGTTCATTTTATTCGATCTCTTTCTCACTCCTGCTCTACGTGGGGCACGTACGCTGACTGGTGGTCAGCGTGGAGTGTTATGTATACAGTGGATTCTCCTTTAACTAATGCTGTGTCAGCTGTGTATTCCATTTTATTTAAACAAAATGTAGAAAAATTAAACCCTTTTTCTCCACTTATTCAAACTCTTTTAGCTTCTGTCATAAATTTGTCCTTAAGCAATATTTGACTTCGGCTTTAAGTCATCATAAAAGTAAAGAAAGACCGTTTTGCTTCTAAAGTTAAGACTATGTAATACTCTCCTAGAAGAAAGAGAAGTCTTGAAAATCATCTATAATGTTATGGTATATTACTTTAAGGTTTACTAAATCAAAAGTAAAAGAGTGTGATAAATTTTATTTATATATTCTGTAAATTATTTTGTTTATAGCTCTAGTCGCGCGAATTCCCAAGTTAAACTAGAAACTTACAAGTATCGGTGAAAAATAGAAGAAATGGACAAACGAAAAAACGACTGTGAAAAAGTTTTCCAACCGTGCCCAAGTCTTAATATACTTGTTCAAAACTTTTCCCAATTGATTTAACCGGTAAAATATATATAGAATATATCTAGTCAGATAACTTTTTAATTTTAAATCATTGGTAATAAAATTTTGATACTTCACATAAAAAAAAACTTTTCTTAGTAAAACACATTTTTCTGACGATCGGTCCTACCTGGCCGCTATATGCTATAGTAATCCGATTTGATCAATTTTTTCAAATTTAATTGTAAAACATATAATCTTATATATACATTAAAACTTCAAAGCTTTTCTCGTAATAGAAAACAAAAAGTTTTCTCCACTAGAGTAGTCTTTGACCGTTTATTTACGAGTCTATCCGATGGCTTCTTATATTCTTTAGTCTTTCCTCTTGTTAAATTTTTTTAGAATTGTTGTGGAAACCTATAAAAATAAATATTTACTACGATTTAGATCCTACGATGGAAATCAAAAGCTTTTTTTTTTCTCACAAAGACTTATTTTTTAGTTCACGATCAATCGTTCCTTTGGCTTACGTTTCTATATGCTATAGTCATCCGATTTTTGATCTAAATTTTTACAAAATTATGTGAAAGCATATAAAACTAATATATACCAAGATTGGGGACGCTACGATCATAGGAAACAAACTACTCCAAAAGTACTCACTAGAAGTAGGTTTTTTGACCGACCGTGTTTTCATGGGAGCTATGCTATAGTGATCCGATTTTGATACCTTTTCAAAGTATGGGAAACATATAAAACTAATATATACCAAGATAAGTGACGCTACGATGGAAAACAAAAAAGTTTTTCTCACTAGAACTTATTTCTCGACCGATCGTTCCTATGGCAGCTATAAGATATAGTCATCCGATTTTGATAAATTTTTTCGAAATTGTGTGGAAGCATATAGAACTAATATATACTACGATTGGAGACGCTACGATGGAAAAACAAAAAATTTTTCCCACTAGAACTAGTTTTTTGACCGACCCTTCATATGGCAGCTAATGCTATAGTCATCCGATTTTGATACATTTTTTCACAATTATGTGGAAGCATATAAAACTAACATACACCAAGATTTGTGCCGCTACGATGGAAAACAACAAAGTTTTTCTAACTAGAACTAGTTCTTAGACCGATCGTTCCTATGGCAGCTATATGATATAGTCATCCGATCCGGCCGGTTCCGAGATATTAGTTGCGTGCAGTAAAAAGAAGACTCTGTGCAAAATTTCAGCTCGATAGCTTTAAAACTGAGGGACTAGTTTGCGTAGAAACAGACAGACAGACAGATGGACGGACGGACAAGCGGAAATGAACTCAGCTCGTCGTCCTGATCAAGAATATATATAGTTTATGGGTCGGAAATGAATATTTCTATGGTTACAAACTTCTGGGCAAAATTAATATACACTTTTCAAGTGTATAAAAGTTTCTCATTAGAATTAGTTTTTTGACCGATCGTTCCTATGGCAGCTATATGCTATAATCATCCGATTTAGATAAATTTTTCCAGAATTGTGCGGAAGTTTATAGAAATAATATATACCATGATTGAAGACGCTACGATAAAAAAAAAAAGTTTCTCTCACTATAACTAGTTTTTGGACCGACCGTTTACTATGGCAGCTTATGCTGTAATCATCCGATTTCGATAAATTTTTCCAGAATTACGTGGAAGTATATAAAAAATAATATATACCACGATTGGTGACTCCTCCCGTAAAAAAAAAAACTTTTCCCACCATTTTTTCCTGACCGTTTATATAGCTATATTCATCGATTTCGATAAATTTTTCCAGAATTACTAGTATATAAATAAACACATGAAGATGCTGCGATAAAAACAAAAATTTTTTACAACTTGTTTTTGGGCCGACCGTTTATATGGCAGCTAAATCCTATTAGTTATCCGATTTTACAAAATTTTTTCAGAATTGTGTGAAGCATGTAAAACTAATATATACCACGATTGGTGACGCTGCGATAGAAAACAAAAAAGTTTTTCTCACTAGAACTAGTTTTTGGACCGATTGTTCCTATGGCAGCTATATGATATAGTCATCTGATCCGGCCGATTCCGTCAAATGTGCAGCGTATTTGTATTTAAAGACTTTTAGCAAAGTTTGGTCAAGATAGCTTTAAAACTGAGGAAGGAAATAGCATAGAAACAGACGGACAGACGAAAATGAACTCAGCTCGTCATGCTGATTAAGAAAATATATACTTTATGTGGGCGGAAATGCATCCTTCTATGCGTTACAAACATCGTGACAATTTTAATATACCCTCTGCAAGGGTATAAAAAGAGGAGCCAGATACCACTGCTTGCATTTTATTATTAAGGTATGACTTGAGGAGACATACTGCGGTATTTGAGAAGTTGTATAAGTTCCTAAGTTTTCTACAGAGAATTCTGTGATTGACAGTATGGAATGCCTTACTGTGATCTAGTAGGTTACAAGAAGGTTACACAGCTGTCACTCAGTTGTTTGCGAATATCCTCAACTATATTAGTAATTGCTGCTATGCATCCTAGATTCTTTCTGTACCCCGACTGTTTTTGGTTAAGTAGCTTGTGTTTATTGAGAAAGCGCTGCATCTGTATAGCCATTAGGTTCTCAAACACTTTGGAAATACATATACGGTAAAATGGACACTGATCTTGTTGTTTTTCGGGATCGTTAGGATTTTCGCATATTTCCATAAATGTGGAAACGTAGACGTTGTTAACGCAGTGTTCATTATATAAGTAATATGGTCAAGTAGCAATGGGAGTAGTATTTTCACAAATTTGGGACTGACATGATCTGCGTTTGACTTCACTTTCAAAATACATTCAACAACATCACAAGAAGTTACACAAGCAAACTATTATCACAGAACGGTAAAACATTTAGATAACACTGTGATAGTTTTTTTCCAAAAAAAAAAAAGACATGACCGACCCGACGGTTTCCCCCTATTTCGGGCCCTGAGGAACGAACTGCATCATTACTTTTTTTTGAGTTGTAATGATGGTTTCCTTCCAAAAAATTTTTTAAGTTTTTTTCGAAGTTAAAATTTTTTTGTAAATTCCAAAAATTTTTTTTTTATTCTTGTAAAATCTAAATAAATAGATTTAAATGTCCTCTAGTTTAATACATTCACAGTTTTTTCGATATCATTGGCATTCAAAATTGATAGATTGGAAATCTAAAAAAATTACAAATTTTTAACATAATTTTAATTACCAAAATGACATTAAATTATTAAATATTTATTTTTAAATCACGTAATTGTTGGAGAACAAAAGGAAAGACATTAAAAATGCTTTTATTGTGATTTTACTTAATAATTGGAAATTTTAAATAATTTTTTGTAAAAATGTTATTTAAAAAGGTTGCAATTATTTTAGTATTTGGACCATATCTTTTGAAAGCGCAATGGTATCGAAAATCTGTAAAATGTCGTAATTAAGAGAACATTTAAATCTATTTATTAAGATTTCACAAGAATCAGATATAATTTTTTACAATTTAGAAAAAAATTTAACTTGATGAAAAATTAAAAAAAAATTTTTGATTGAATCCATCGTTATAACTCATAAAACTAATGATGCAGTTCGATACCCTTAAAGTTGGTCATGTCTTTTTTTTCGACTTGCACAGTGTAATTATTGCACGTAGCTTCAGGTAAATCTATTCGCTGGAACTTTTCATTCAGCTCATTTACATTCGAAATTTCGGTTTGGTGTGCTTTAGTTTTTCCGATTAAGTCCTTAACTTCTTTTCAGGTTTGCCTATTCATAGTAACATTATTAAATTTGGAATTAAAATAATTTCTCTTTGCAAGTTTGATAATTTTCGTCAAATTGACTCCTTCTTCTTTTTTAATCGGTCAGTAGGTTAATGGAAGTGTTTCAAACACTCTTCCACCTGAGATAATTCCTATTCCTAATCCTAAAATCTAATCGTTTCTTAATATAGCCTAATGCTTGTTTGCACAATCATAAACTTGTAAAATTGTTTTTAAATTTTATAAATGTTTGAGAGGTTACAAAAATTGCTTTTGCTTTGATAAAATTTCTTGTAAAATTAAGTTCATTGATTCCTTTCAAGGTCAATTCTGTACCATTATAAACGTTCTCGCCGCATAAATTCTTAAAGTAAACAAAATTTAATGCAACCTTTTTTGTTCAACTAAATAAATCACTTATTCAAAGGGACTCTTTTTTTAGTTTTATTTATTTTTTCTAAAATAAGTCTTGGTGAAAAACTTTTTGGTTTCACGCGTCACCAATCGTATTTTTGTTTTTATGTTTCCCCATTCTTATTTTTTTCCCTTCTTTATTTTTTTTTCCTCTTCTCTTCTTTTTTTTTTTTTGTAATTATCTGTTTTTGTTTAACGGTCGGTCAAAAATACTTCTTATTTTTTTCTCTCTTTTTTTTTTTTTTCTTTCCTTTTTTAAATCTTAGTTTCCTTTCGCTTTTTTACTAAAATTTTTTTTTAATTTTTTTTCTTTTAAAATTTTAAATATCTTTCTTTCCTTTTTTTTACCTTATCTTATAATTTTCATGTATTAAAATTCGAGTTGCCTTTCGTTATTGTGTGTGCCTGTTTAAGCACAACATAAATTTAGCTAGTTTGAAATGGAAAACAGTCACATTTAAGCACATTTATTTGTAAAAATAAAAATTTCTAAGATTCATACCCGAGTTATTAAATTTATAAGCTTCAGCAGAACAATTTTCGTCTAAGGTGCGTCAAATTTTATGAATATAATTTCTTGTATATTTCCAATTTGAATCAGCATTATCACTTTAATGAAATTTTAAGCTAATTGCTACACACTGGTTACTGTGTACAACAGGCGACTGACAATATCCACATGGCCACTGGCTGCCTATTTGCTAGCTAAAGTAGGTGCCAGCTGGAACTTACAGCGGCAGTCATCTTTTTAGCACTCTAAATATAATTTATGTGAATTTATTTTTCAGTTGTAGGTACACAAAGGCTACTCTATAAAAGGGGTGATACAAGCGTGGTTTGGTATATTTAATTTTGAAATAAGTGTAGAATAACGGAAGTTTGTGAGGTCAGAGACAAAAATTGCCAAAAAATAAAAAAGGAAAATTTAAAAATATTTTTAAAAAATAATTTTCACCACAGGAAAGCGGAACACAATTTTATATATGTGGAGTCAGCCATTTAAATTTATTTGCTTGACATCTGAGAACCCCGCTTTTACCACAGAAAGCGGTAGATTTCAGATTTTTAGCACAAAAGGAAAATGTATATTAAAATTAAATATTTTTTAAATTTTAAAGAAAAAGATAAGTTGCTTTCAGAAATTTGTAAGCAGATTAAATTGCTGATATTTTTAAATGGTAAAAAGTTACAATTTGCTTTGCCTCAATGTCACGTACACGTTTCACTAATCGAATATGCCCTTTTTTGGGACAGCCCCAGAATTTTGAAGAACTCTGATGCGGCTGTCAAAAATAATTTGTAACCCTCAATGCACATGTTGGACTCTACAAATGTCGCAGTCTGTTGTTAAATTCATTTTTAACACATTCCCTGCACTTTAATAGTCGTTTGGCCAAATGCTGCTTGAGTCTTCATTAGCGTGACAGGACGTGGCCATTTTTGTGCTGTCGTGCCGTGACCGTTTTAGGTTCAACTTTAACAACATTTAACAATTAGTGGCAGCTTGGCGCAGTTTTTAAAAAAAAAAAACAAAAACTGGGAAATGACCTGCACGTAGGGGAACAAAATCTGCAAAATGTGGCAAATCATAATTTAGCTAGGCGAAAAATTGTGCTAGCTTATGAATTATGCAAAAGTCGTGATGACTTGTGGCGGGGTGAAATTTATGAGGCCCGGAATTTAAAATGTTTGTTTTGTGACACAAAATTTTTGGGCTAAAGTTTATGAAAGTTTTCTGAGCAAAAGTCAAAATCTAAATCATAAATTTCTTTAACTAATATGCATATAATTGGCATTACGTGCATACAAATCTAAGTCCAATCACGGCAAAACGAGCCTAGGCGCCCTGGGGCTATATTTCCTCTGTTAACAACCAAGTCAAGGCAGGGTCAAATCATCTCAAAAATAAATAAATATATATATATATATAAATACCAGCCTAGGCCCTACTACGCCTTGACGCTTATCACAAATCAACTCAAATTACGCGTGCACACGAGAGAAATATTTGTGCGTGCATAAAACAAAAGAAAAAACAACAAAAAATCGCACACCCAAAAAATGAAATTCAATAACAAGGAAACTGGAGGAAATTTCAATGAATTTGTTGTTGTTGCTGTTGTTGTTGTCTGATGATGTGGCTGCTGCCTAACGTAGATAACGTAAATAAAGCAATATAAAGTCAACATGTAGAGGCAGAGCAGCAAGTCTTGATTTCGTTCATTATTACGCATACGCCACGTTATGCAAATCAAGTCAAATATTTTTTTTTTTTTTTTGGCTTGTTTACTCAAAGAGTGTACAAAAACTGTGGTGACTTGACGTGGCAGGAAATGATTTATAATTTATAGTAGAAATTACTTTTTGCACAAGTTTTAATTTTTGTAATCATGACCGAGCAGTAAAAAAGTTTCGAATCAATTTTAGTTTTTCTGTAATTTATTTTAATTAATACCTTGCAGGCGACAAAAAGCCATTGTCTGTTGTCACTCTCAAACATTTTAATTACACTAGTTTACAGCGTAAAAGACCCATTGAAGCCATTATTTTTTAATGATGTATGTTTGGAATGCTGAACTCTAAAATGAGTTTTAGTTAGAATTATTTTTAAGTTTTTTGGTAGGTACCCTTACCATTTAAGCCATATCTTGAGTTACAAACTAAAGATGGAGTCAAACAAGAGATTAATAAAAAGGGTATGCAATTCCTAATAATCTAGTTGAAGAACAATTTCCTATCGGTTTAGTAGTTTCAAAGTTAGAAGCAAAAATATTTCGGAAAAAAAATTTTTTTCTTAAAAATTCTTAAATCTGTAAATGGTTGAAAAATAAAATCAAAAAATTGTTTTTTCTTTTACACTCATGAATTGTACTTTTACAAAGAAAATAAGGTATTGATGACGAAAATCCGTGAATAAATAGCGAAGTTGTGAGAAATTTTGTAAAAGTACTAAGAGTCAAATTTGACTATTTTACGTGTTTAATAAAAAACAACTTTTTTGCACTTCGCTTTTTGCTTAATCTACGAGTTCCAATAGAATCGAAATCACAAAAAAAAAATTAAGAGCATGGCCAAAACCGAAAAAAAATATTTTCTAATAACTGAAATTTGACTGTTAGACAAATTACCCAGTTAGTTGTACCACGGTTGCCATGAAAAATTAAAAATGTTCAAAAAAATTTAAAAAATGCTTCAAAAATATCTCAATGCTTATAAAAAATTCCAAACTACATTATGTCAAAAAACTATATGGAATTATGAGTTTATATTTCTTCATATAAAATTCTTTAAAATTTAACATAACAAAATCTATTTTTTAAGATTTTTAAAATTATCCGTTTTTTATTTAGGCCATTTATTTGTTAGTGGTGTTACATATATATGGCCTTAGCCCGAAACCCTACTCCGATTTAAAAAAAATAGTAAAACGAGAAGGCAAAGCTAACTTCGACTGTGCCGAAGTTTTAATACACTTGAAAAACTTTACTCCAACTGATTTAACCAGTAAAATATATATAGGATATAGATATCAGATATTAAAAATTTTAAATCATTGATAATAAAAATAGGATACCAAAAAAACTTTTCTTAGTAAAACACATTTTCCGACCGATCGGTCCTATGGCAGCTATATGCTGTAGTCATCCGATTTTTATAAATTTTTAAAAAAATTTGTAAAAGCATATAAAACTAATATCTACCAAGATTGGTGACGATACGATGGAAAACAAAAAGTTTTTCTCACTAGAACTTGTTTTTTGACCGACCGCTGTTTTCTCATGGCAGCTATAGCTATAGTGATCCGATTTTGATACATTTTCTCCAGAATTCTTGCATATAAAACTATCATGTACCAAGATTAGTGACGCTGCGATGAAAAACAAAAAAGTTTTCTCACTAAAACTTATTTTCCGACCGATCGTTCCTATGGCAGCTATATGATATAGTGATCCGATTTTGATAAATTTTTTCTAAATTGTGTGGAAGCATATAAAACTGATATATACACTTTTCAAGTGTATAAAAATTTACTGCCAATAAAAAAGCCTTCAAATAAGTCAGACACTTTATATTTTAAGGAAATAGTTCTTTGATTGTAGTTATAAGATATGTGGATAAATGCACAGGATATACCCATTTGAGCAAGCCTGCCTTCAGGCAGGGTTCCATGTCAAGCTATGACGAAATATGTAAAACCACCAAAAAAATTATCTAAATAAAAAACGGAAAATTTGCAAATTCTTTAAAAATAATTTTCACAGCAGAAAAATTTGATAAAATATTTTCGTCTATTGGTAACCCATAGTTATAATCAAAATCAGTTTTCAGTGGCCTTTTTGGCTAATTTTTTCAAAAAATATAATAATTCAAAATTCAATTCTAATTTTATCGTTTAGATAAGAATGATAAAATTTTAAAATTTTCTGGAATACTCAACTAAAAACAATTGTTTTGTATTCTTCAAATATGTTTTAAATCACACAGAAAATTTTTGTAGAGCTCAATTAATTTATTCACTCCCAATAAATTCTAGAAAAAAACGCCTCTTTTAGACCTCCTAAGCAGGCAGCCCCCTAGAAGTTGCAAAATATCAATTTGTGCATTTGAATTCTATTGTTCTCACTTAATCATTGCTGATAAAATGGGACAATATTTTTTGTTTATATGAATACTTTTACGCTTTCAAAAGTTCTGCAAAAATTTCGTCAAAATCGGATGACTATATGTATTATAACTTTGTCACAGAGGAAGTTAGCTTTGCCATCTCGTGTCGAAAATTGGCCTTTTTAGGACGGGTTGTGATTTATTAATAGAGCATTCCTGCATAAATTTGTACTTTTAGGTTTAATTTTAAGCTATATTTACCAGGGACCGAAAATAATCGTTATTTAAAAAATGATTAGATAAATAAATATGAAGCATTCACTTAAAATTTTCGGCCGATTGTGAAGCCAATCTTTTCTGTTTAAATTCTCAGATAGGCAATGATTTGATATTTTCAATTTTTATTAAAAAAATCATTCGCTATCGTTAATAATTTTGACTGAATTTCTTTATAAAAATCAACAATAATTAGTTACTTGTCCAGTTTATTTGAAAAATCATCATTTCTTTATCGGGAAGGAGCTTTTGCCATCGATGTTCCGATGTCCCTTTGGGACAAAAGAAGAGCCATCAGTATGAATATTTATCGAGTTAGGTGGCCCTGCAGACCTTGATTTCACTCTTCTTTAGAAGGGATGAAGACGTGAAGCATAAATGTTAAGCACAAAGCTTATTTACTTTTGTAAACTGCCGCTCCTTTCTTTTGATGTTTACTTTCACCGACCGCTTGACGGTTTTTTTTATCTTAAGACAATTTGCCAACATTCGGTTGAGTTCTGTGTGTGAAACACGAAAGACTTTCGACAATTTTTCTTAAATTATTTTTTAACCGAGGTTTTTTGTTTAAAACCATCGAAGGCTTTTATATAGCGCCCCTTTAAAACCACCGCCTGCTTTGTATAACAATTAGAGTTCCGTAAACAAATTCTTATTAGGATTAATATTCTTGATTTTCGTAAAAAAATCCCTAATAATTTGTATGCTTTGATTAGAAACGAAAAACAATCGAGAATAATCGTTATGCTTGAGTAAATAAAATAAAACTCGAAATAAAACATCATCAATGATTTTTCAAATAAAACTCGACAAGTACCTAATTATTGTTGATTTTTATAAATAAAATCAGTCAAAATTATTATAAACGATGAAAAATAATAAAAATCTTTATAACTATTACTTGAGAGAAAAATTAAAAATCAAAAATAATTTTTATTTTCTGATTTTTAAAAGGAGTGTTTTTCAGTCCCTGATATTTACTTATCTGATTGTTCTATTCGATTACGTTAAATTTAAAATTATAAAATGTTTTGCCCTGCTCAAAAAGCTCCATTTTTGCAGAAAAAAGGCTCCAGTGCTTTAATGAAAAAAAAAGATCCATTTTAGAGCGTTTGCTCCAAATGTGACAACCGTAGTTGTACCCAAATGCTCTCAACTCTTTTAGTTATCCATAGATATTCTTTATCAATACCTTATTTCTTCATAGTGCTATTCGTAAGAACAAAAGAAAATAACAATATATTTTTATCAGTTCCAACCTTTTACAAATTTAAAATAAAAAATTTTGCTCGTTTTGAGAAAAAAAAATTTTTCAAACTATTTTGGTTTTAGCACTCGAACTACTAAGCCGATTGAAAAATTATCTTGAACTAGATTACAAAAAATTTGCATAGCTTTAGATTAATATCTTGCTTAACGACATGAAAAATTGTCTATCTCGATGTCATAAAAACTAAAAAATTCTAACTCAATTACGAATCCATACAAAAATTTTCTTAATTTTATTTTTGAGTTCAGCTAAAAAAATTTTTGAGTATTTTTTTATTTATTTTTGTTAACTAGTGTAATTCACCTGAATTTATGTGAATATGCCTGTTGTTGTTTCCTTTTGCCATCACTCACTTTTCATATACATTGTGGCAGAAGATTGAGTTTTTTTGTGTTATTTTGTCAACTACAAGCATAGTTTTTTTTTCAGCTTCTATAACCAACATACACAGCTAGCAAAGATAAATGTACAAGCTACAGGAATGAGACAGTGACAGAAGCAAGGTGCAATGCTCGGCCCCAAGCAATCAGCTTCAATTCATTCACATTTTGTTTGTGTTCTTGGCAAGCATAAGATGCTGGTATGGGTTGGGAAAAACATTCAGCATTTGGCATCTTCAGCGCTTTAAGATGATTTTTACTTTACTAGTTTTTGGTATTTTTATTTTGATTCTGTGCTTTAGTCAATTATTTCCAAATCATTCCAGATATCGAACTTTAAGTTTACCAATTTGCATATTAATCTGGGCGGAAAACCCCCTACACACTTAACTCACAATAATGTTTGCCCAGGGCATGGTTTTAGCTGTTGTAGAGACGCCACCATGCATACAGATTTGTGTAATTTTGTCAAAAGTGTTTCGTTATCAAATTGAAATTCTGATTGGCATTCAAAATTGAACGGCTCGTTCAATTAAGATGAAGATAAATAAAATTTCTTCTTAACTTTCTTAAACATGTGAAAAAATAGTGCAAAACGCCATAAACTGCTCTTTCAGAATTTAGAGGTCATTTTTAATGGTAGTAAATGTCAAAGATTTACGAGCGCAAAACCTGGTTAGATCTTGCTCTATTGTCCTGCATCTGTGTAAGGGCAAGTTCCTTGGAAATTGCTTCAGGATTTGTAACACAGGCTGCAGGTGAAAATACTTTTTTTCGAAAGCAGACAAGCGAGAGAATAAGGCACATGAACTCTTGCTTCAGGGAATCGTAAATTAGTTTTGATTGTCAATTGGGACAGCCAATGGTACATGTGGCCATTGCAAACTTGTTCCGCATTGCAATAAACCTCTTTATTCGTTAGGTAAGATTTTTATACATTCAGAAAAAAATTTCTGCAATTTAGTTGTAGTACAAGACAGGGCACATCTTTGTACTTAGAATTTAAATAAGTTTTGTTTTGGCGGTAACCGGATATAACAGTTACTGGTTACAGGTAAAATATAAACAAACAGTTATATTGCAATTTGTATATAAAGTTTTAAATTAAGGGAATTATTAATCGATTTTTATTTTAAAACTCCGAAATACGAATTATTTTGTGATTTTTATTTTATTACTCATCTCATAACAATTATTTTTTATTTTTATAAATTTTTTCAGCTGATAACATTTATTGATGACTTTTTAAAATAAAAGTCATCAATAAAAATTATTCGGAAACATTTATTTTTACGTCATAATATAAAGTCATTTTGCATATAATCGCATTAAAGGAACCATTGAGGACGAAAAGGTAAACATATTCTCGATCACAAAATTAAGTTTATATTGATTCTGACCTCGATATTAAAAGTTAATTTCGACTTCCTGGCCATTGTAATGTTTACCATGCCGAGGTTGTACCCATTCATGAGACTGCAAACTTTCTTGAAAACCTCTTGGTCAGAGAGACTGACGTATTCATATTCTCAGGCTCATCGATTACCCTTGTCGAGCTGATCAAGAATATGTTTACATTCTGGTCTTGAATGGCTCTTTCATAAAAGGCTTTAATATAAATTATTCAGAGATTTTTAATTTTTAAGGCATTGCATAAAAGTCATTTGCATATTTCACAACTTTTATGCAATGCCTTAAAAATAAAAGTCTCTGAATAATTTAATTAAAGCCTTTCATAAATAAAAGTCATCTATAACAGTTATCATATGAAGAAAATTTATAAAAAATCAAAAATAATTGTTATGAGCAGAGTAATAAAATAAAAATCACAAAATAATTGATATTTCCCGAGATTTTAAATAAAAATCAAAGAATAATTGTTATTTTCAGAGTTTTATTATAAAACGCAAAATATAACTGGTAAATAATGACTTTTTAATGAAACTTATAACTGTTACGGTCCCTGATTTTTGATGTAATTAAATTAAAAAATCTTCTTAAATCTAAAAAATTTCCCAAAATATAACTAAGTTATAAAAAAACAAAATAGTTAAAACTAGAGATTAATACGTGGGTTGCTATTAAAATTTCTGGCCTATGTCACTTCTAGCCATTTTAGGACCAATTGGCCATTTCTCCAAAAAAAAATTTGGACTTTTATCGATAAAGCTCCATACAACTCTTTCATGTGTGACCACGTTTGATATCGATTAACGACTAATCAAAAACTTACCTCGGCAGAAAAATGAAAAATTTTCGTGCAATAATTTTTCACAACTTTCGACGTGGATTATCACGACAAGAGTGCAACGATGAAGCACCATCCTATAGCACTGTGAAAAATTGGTTAAATGAATTCAATCGCGGACGATGCTCGCTCAAAGACGAAGGTTGTGAAGTTCGTTCCAAAAACAACATTGATGCCGTGCGTGAACTGATAATGCAAGATCTTTATGTGACATACCGTGAGATAGAGGCAACCTTGGGCATTTCTTCCACCAGCATACATTCGATATTGCATGATCACCTGGGCGTAAAAAAGGTTTGTTCTCGTTTTTGACAATCGCTCAAAAAAAGGCTCGTGTGGATTGGTGCAAAGAAATTTTGAAAAAAAAATAGTCGCGGTGTTTCAAAAGACGTTTATAAGATCGTCACAGGTGACGAATCATGGATCTATGCTTATGAGCCCGAAACAAAACAGCAATCGACCGTGTGGGTCTTCGAAGACGAGCCAAATCCAATGAAAATCGTTCGTGGAAGAAGCACTTCGAAGCAAATGGTCGGCTGTTTCTTCGGTAAAACTTCTCAAGTGGCGACTGTTCCGCTTGAGCAACGTAGGACAGTCAATTCTGAGTGGTACACCACAATTTGTTTGCCTGAAGTCTTCGAAGAAATTCGAAAAACGAACAAGAGAAGACAGATCATTGTGCACCATGACAATGCGAGCTCTCACACATCAGCTCACACCAACGCCTTTTTTGACCGCCCAAAACGTCGAATTGATGGGTCATCCGCCGTACATTTTCGTCGCCAGAAGATTACGTTGAAGAGTTAAACAACCAAAAGTCAAAAGAAAAAGACCGATATTTTTGCCAAGTGTTAGTCATTAGCGTCCAGTTCATAAGCTAGAAGCTCTAAGCCAAATATAGAGACATCAAAAAATTCCAGTTCCTGTTTTCCCATATTTTGTTTCTGATTCAGGCAATTATCAAGTACATGTTCATGCTTTTACAGTGTACCAAACACAAAAGTAAAGCCTTTTAATGAAAGCGTTCTGGAGATGCTTGAATAAGCTAATCAAACAAACTGTTTTATGCAAAATTATTGTACAAAAGTCAACTTTGCATATTGATAAATTTCAAAATTAGTTTATTCATAACTAATATTAAATAAATAGTTTGAACTTCAATTATCGTAACTTGGTTAATACTAATGACCATAGGAACTACATACAAATATCCTCATTAGTTTTCCACTTAGTTTATCGTAATACCCTAAAAATCATCTTAATAGCACAATTTGCCACATCAAACGTTGCTACTTCATTATTTTGCCGTTTCCTTTTCAAGTTCAGGGCTAAGCGCCCACACACACGCATGTAAGCGCACCCCAGATACATACATAGATACGGGGCATGGAAGAGCAGCAGCCTTTAACAAACAGTCAGTGGCCTTGGTCATTTGAGAGGCCTCCACTAATGTTGCTGCTTTAATTTTAGCCTTCATCAGTCATAGAGGCGCATTCGCTTGTAATTTTATTTGGTTTGGTCATGGCAATTACAGTTGAACATATTCCATTCCATTTGGTTGTCTATTTTTGTACGCAAATGAAATTAACACAGCATCAAGGGAAGGACAAACACAACAGCAGCAGGAGCAGCAGCAGGAGCACCAGCAGACATGTGAAGCCATAACCACACACACACAGAGAGAGTGGAGGGTTCCCCAAACAACCACAGCGGGTGTTCCCCCTGGGCTATCAATGGCTGCTGCTGCTTCTGCTGGTAGATGACTCTATGCCTGCTACTTATGCGAGCTGCTCATCTTGTCTTCAGTCCTAGTGGATACATCTATATGTATGTATGAGGGCAATTCCTTCATTCGTTGTGGGCTGTCAGTTGTCGTTGTAGCAGCTCATTCATATCCATTGCGGGGAAAATGCAATCAAATTACTTTGATGTTTCCATTAATGTCGTTTACTTTAACGCTGAGCAGGAGCAACAGTGGCAAAAGAATGGATGGATATATATTTTGCAACCAGCTTCTTGGTTTGCCACATTTCATTCAGACGCTTTGGCATACCCTGTAACTATTAAAAATTGGGTGAAAAGAAGCCAACGAAATGTGGAAATGTATTTCACTCGAAAAAAAAATTCAAGAATTCTTTACGTTTGCAGCCGTTTTCTCATCTTCTTGTTTTTTAAATCTAAGTGGATATTAAGAAAATTTAAATAGCTTTTTAAATCATACTCGGAATATATAGATTTTTTTAAGAGGCCCAAAAGTAGGCCACATACTTTTTTTGTTACATCCACTTAGTTTTTAAAGACATGAAGATAAGAAAACGGCTCTAATTAATTTGGAGAAAATCAAATAAAAGCGACTAAGCTATAAATTCAATTTTTAAGCGGCCTAAAAGCAGGCAACATATTTTTTCAAGATTTCAGAAGCATGAAGATAAGAAAAAGGCCCTAATTAAACTACCAAATAAAACGACTTAGCTTTAAATTTCCATTTTAAACGGCCTAAAAGCAGGCAACATATTTTTTAAGCATCCACCTAGATTTCAAAAACATTTAGATGAGAAATCGGTTGTTATTAATTTAATGAAAAGCAAGTAATGAAGACTTAGCTTTAAATTTCCTTTTTAAGCGGCCTAAAAAGTAGGCAACATACTTTTTTTTCTAAATATTCACCTAAATTTCAAAAGCATTAAGATGAAAAAAAGGCCCTAATTACGCTAGAGCAAATCAAATAAAAACGACTTAGATTTAAATATTCTTTTAAAGTGGCCTTAAAATAGGCAACATATATTTTCCTTAATATCCAGCTAAATTAAAAAAACATAAAGATGAGAAATCGGATCTTATTAATTTAAATAAAATCAAGTAAAAGGCTACTTAGCTTGAAATTTCCTTTTTAAGGGGCCTAAAAGCAGGCAACATATTTTTTTCTAAATATCCTCCTAGATTTCAAAAGCATGAAGATAAGAAAAAGGCCCTTATTAAACTAGAGAAAATCACGTAAAAACTACTTAGCTTGAAATTTCAAAATGTAAGTACGAAAAGTCTCATTTGAAGTTCGTTTTTGGAAGTTCCTATAAATTTCAAAAATTACAATTTCTTATTATAATTCATTTTTCTATCGATTTAAATTAAAATAGAATTAAAAACAATTTTTTAACGCATTTAAAGCGAAATATAACAAAACTATCTAAAAAATACAAAATTGAACAAAAAATTCCAAATTTTTGGGTTCAATCAAGTATAAAGCAACTTAGCTTAAAATTTACTTATTAAGCAACCTAAAAGCAGGCAACATACTTTTTTAAATATCCTTCCAGATTTCAAAAGCATGAAGATAAGAAAGAGGCCCTAATTAAACTAGAGCAAACCAAATAAAAACGAATTAGCTTTTAAAGCGGCCCTAAAATAGCAATATACTTTTTCTAAATATCCAGCCAGATTTTAAACACATAAAGATGAGAAATCGGCCCTTATTAATTATAAATTAATTAAATTATTTATAATATAAAAAAAAGTAAAAACGACTTAGCTTGAAACTTCTTTTTTAAGCGGCCTAAAAGTAAAAGTAAAAAAAGCGTAATATCCACCTAGATTTCAAAATCATGAAGATGATAAAACGGTCCTTATTTAATTAGAGAAAATTAAATTATAAAGGAAGCGGCCTAAAAGTAGGCAACATACTTTTTCCAAATATTCCCATAAATTTAAAAATCATGAATATGAGAAAACAGCCTTTAATTAACTAGAAAAAATCAACTTGAAACCACTTAGTGTGAAATTTCAAAATCTAAGTACGAAAATTCTCACTTCAAGTTCGTTTTTTTTAAATCCGTTAAATTTCAAAAATTATAATGGAATTTAAAAAATATTTTTTAACTCTGGTAACTCGAAATATAACAAAACTATTTAAAAAAAAAGGAACAAAAAATTTTAAAATTGGGTTAAATTTTTTTTTTTTTTTTTTTTATTTCGTTTTAATTTTTTTTCAGTGTAAAATATATTTATATTCTTCAGACGATATTGCCGTTGGTACACTTGAATAAAAGCGTACATTTCAGAGCCTTTTTTTAATTTTTTTTTGGATTGGGGTTTTATTTTTATTTTTTTGAGTGTACAACATATTTATATTCTTCAGTCGATATGGCCTTTAGTTTATCTGAATTGAAGCGTGCATTTTTGGAGACTTTAAGAACTGTAGCCACCAGATTTTAGCAATTTCAATAAGATCGGACAAAAAACACGGAAGCATGTTTGAGCGGAATTGAGTTGGGCAGCTACGCGACCAACTATTCGAGATATTCAGACGAAAATCAAGCCTAAATTATGTCATAAGTAGATCGATTCCTGATTTTTTCGAAACCAAATATGAACACTCAGAAAAAAAAAAAAATTCCGTACTTAAACAGGGAAAATTTAAGTACAAACGATTTCAAAAGCTGACTAAGTTTCTTACTTCCAAATCAGGGAAAAAAAAGTATTATTTCTAGTTCGCTTTGACTTTATGCTTTAACTTGAAATAAAGTGCACTGTGTTACATTAGTATTCTTCTTTCTCTTATGACTTAAGGATTTAGGATTGATTCACTCGTATTTCAAGAAATAAGAGCATAATTATCTTCATATTTTAAGAACAAAATGGACTTATTTCAATCACGGACATACTTAAATTTAGAAAAGCATTTTTTTCTGAGTGTAAAGATTGACTTGAATACGAACTTACCCATACCAAAATTATTAGATTTGATTTTTAAGTAAAATCCGAACTTAAAATGAGTCTATTCAAATGGAACTCTAGGATTGTACCAAGTCTTCTGTACTTAAAACTTCAATCCAAAGCTGCGGAACAAAACAATATATTTAAACTTGAATTTAGCTCGCTATTTTTTTCAGTGTAAAAATATAAACACCTTATATCAAGTGTACAGGGTATTTCCTAGTCGACTACTTCCCTATTGCTTTTTCTCTTTCTGTGTTTGTGTCTAAGTTTTTTTTTTTCATTTTGCGTGGGTGTTTGGGTTTACTTTAGCTTTTGATTTCGCTTTGTCACTGCAAATCACAACAGAATGTCCCGACTGGCATTTTTTATGTGCCCAAGGAATGCCGGAATGTCCCTCAGGCTACCGACAAGCAATTCATTTGAGTTATTATCTATATCGATAACATTGCGTAGGTTTACACAGACACCGCCCGCAGGCTTAGCCAGCCCACCCCCTGCCTTACCTTTTCCACAAAGGGCATTAATTTTCCCACAAATATGCAAAAAAAAAAAAAAAAAAAAAAAAAAAAAAAAGAATAAGTGTCATTTTCATTTAGGTTTTATGACATTTCCCATTACCATTTTATTTAACAATTTTCATTGTTTGCCCTGATATCCGTTAGTGTATAGTATAGAAGGAAAACGCATTTCCTTTCTGTCGGTAGCATGCAAACAAGACGGTGCTAAGCTGAAGCTAGATAAAATGGTGCGAGAGTGTAAGAAAATGGAAACGGAAGCAAATGGAGCTTAAATATGAAGAGAATAAGCTTAAATATTGTGAGAAGAAACATTCCATTTTATTATGTAAATTTTGTAATGGAGCTGGAGAAATCATTTTTGATGTGAAAGGAATTTTGTGTTATTTCAGGTGTCAATATTGCCACATTATCAAATATGGCGGCGAACTAAGTAAGTGCTTTGAATTGTGTTAGCTAGAAGTGAACTAATTTTCTTGGAATTTTTTATACAAAATATCAAAAAATCGCCCACATTACTTTTGACTCATCGTAGTATAAGATTATGCTATAAAATTATGAATTCTCTGAGCAAGCGTGGTTTATGGGCTGACAATCAAATCACCGAGTTGCTTGACTCAGTTAAAGAGAATCTCTTTTTACTCTAAGACCGACCATATTATTATATGGGGTCGAAAGCGATTTGTAGAACAGATGCAGATTAAGTCAGCTCGATATGAAACTCAAGTTGAAGTTTTCTTAGTAGGCGAGATATTAAAATGTACTTCTATACTTTTTGATTAATAGGTCTGACCCCCTCTCGCCACAAGAAATTCCCGTTACTTCATGGTGTAAATCCCGACTAAAAGAAACCACGAAATATATAAAACCCTTTCCTACCATCTTCCTAAAACTCCAAACTACTTTAATGTGAAGCGCAACAACTCAACCAACAACGCTGAAAGAAGAATCTAAGCTTATTTTAGCGCACTACATATATTTTTTGTATGAAAGCATCCTGTATGAGTAGCTGTTGTTGTCGCCACATCTGAGAAAGACTTTAATTTGATTTTTGAGAATATAAAGGATAAAACATCTTTAAAGATGCTTTTTTGAGCAACGACATAGCTGCACACCCGTCAAAGCAAAGCCAAAAATTCAAGTAAGAGCATTAATACGACTTGAAAGCCAGACATAAAATTATTTGGATTTTGGACCAATTTAGTTAATGTCTAACGACTATTAGGATTTCTTGGACAGACTAGAAAATCAAATTTTTACATTTTTAGAAGCTCTAAACAGCATTGACGTTAAGTCTCATTTGAGTATGCGGTAAGTCATGGCCAAGGATTGTACAGAGACTTAAAATTTCGCTAAGAATGTCTTTGATAAAAATTAGAAAGCATATGAAGCAGTTAAACAAATTCTACCATCAAAATGAAGGAGTTTGTTAAATATAAAGATTACTTACTGTGATTCGCCTGGAAGAACCACTTGAGAATATAAAAAAAAAACGAAAATATTATATCTGGCTTTACAGCCCCAAAGGCCAGGCCGAGCTTCTCTCAATCTCTTGGTTTGTGTTTTTTTTTAAAGAGAAATTAGTTTAACGTCGAATCCGAACGGCAAAGTTTGAGAAGCTTTTAATGGCTAGTTACTTCACAGCTGGCGCCAATAGCTGGTGAAGGTGAACGGCAGTGTAAAGAAGTTTTAAGGAAACAACTTTTTATTAGATGTTCCGAGAATGGATCGAACCCAGACCTTCCGCACAATAGGCGCACACACTACCCATTGCACCACACACGGCCACACCACTTGAGAAAGTTGGTTTTCAGTTAAATAATAATTTAATAAAAAATTTCGGATTTGAAATGAAGGATATATGAAAAAAGTTTTCGGTTGAGCAACTGTTAAATAAGGCTACATTACTGAGCTTGCGGCCGTTAGGAGGTCTTACAAGGAAAACTACTCCAAACACATTTTACAAAAAAAACTAAAATAAAATGCATTTTCAATTAGTTTTTTATTTTATTATAAAGCTATTGAGTAGCACTATAATTAGAGCACTATAATTAGTGCTAAAGCGAATGGAAGTGAAATCCTGTCCCACTATCATATTTACACATTTTATTGGAAATAACCTTAGCTTTTCAAAAAAATTAAATTTTTTTTTTTAAAATACCCAATTGGGACAAAATTGAAAAATTACGGTTAATTTTGAAAAATAGGGGGGTGAATTTTTTTGCTATTTTTTTCAAAAAGTACATGAAAAATGCTTTAAATTGACATTTTCACAATTTCAAATCGATAAAGTTATGTCATAGTTATACGATTTTAAAAATACCAATGTCCCTTAAAATGTCAAAACTTCCACCCCCTAATTTCTAAAACTTTTTATACCCGTTACTCGTAGAGTAAAAAGGGTATACTAAGTTCGTGCAAATGTATGTAACAGGCAGAAGGAAGCATCTCCGACCCCATAAAGTATATATTCTTGATCAGCATCAATAGCCGAGTCGATATAGACATGTCCGTCTGTCCGTCTGTCTGTCTGTCCGTCTGTCCGTCCGTCTGTATGAAGCACACCTAGATCTCAGGAACTATAAGAGCTAGAGCTACCATTTTCAGTGTAGACTTGTATCTTCTGCACGCAGATCAAGTTTGTTTCAAATTTTTGCCACGCCCCCTCCCCCCCCGCAATATGAAAAAAAAACTCATATCTCCCACAATTTTGAAAATAGATTGTTCGAACCTTCTAGACATATATTTTAATCATCATTACCTATCGATCCGCCATACATCATTTTTCGATCAGATGAACGATTGAAGAGTTACCGCCCCCGCAATATGAAAAATTCCTCATATCTCCCACAATTTGGGCAACCTTACCCTGAGTAACGGGTATATCGAAGTCGAGCAGGGCCGACTTCAACTTACGCTCTCGTTTTGTTATGAGTTAATATTTTTTTGAATTTATTACTTTTATATAGGATAACAATTCACCAAAGTATGAAGCCACTCCAAAAATTTTCATTTGTTGACTGGGACGTTTTGAGAAAGAATGCCCCATATGCATTTAACTGTAAGGGGGTCTTCTACCTTTGACGAGTGTTTTTTAAAAAAATTCTGGAGGGAAAACCATAAGAAATTTTTTAATTTGGTTTTTCGTTTTGTATTATTAATTAATTAAATAGAAAAATAAAAAAATGTTGGGATTCCGAGGGCTGTTCAAAAAGTTATCGGCCTGCCAATTAAGGTCTAAAAAAAAAAGGTGTAGAGGTGGTGGCCATGATTCCGGGACTCCAGGTTATCGGAATTGAAAACGGTAAATGAGGTTATGATCAGAATTGATGTTATTCTGGCCCGTACCTCAATCATAAAAACTAATTTTTTTAAATTTACAAGCTTTTCAAAAAAATTTTTCGATTTTCGACGTTTTTTTTTGTTGTTTGGTGTAAAAACAATAGTACAAAATTATGTATCTTCATGATTGAGGTACGGGCTAGAATTAAATCAGTTCTGAGTCCATTGCAATATGGCTGATAAAAATCGGTTCAGAAGAACTAGCGCAATCATGGATACTAGGTCAAAAAAGCGCTTAAAGTTTTGAGCAACGTCAAATATACTCACTTTAGCAAGATCAATGCTCCACTAAAATGGCTATATCTGCTAAACTATTTTGAATATTTGAAAATGGTTTTAAATGGGATGAGTGGGGATTGTCCAAGCTATAATAATAATGCAAAAAAATCGAAATTTTTTTTTTCAAAGGTAGAAGACCCCCCTTAAACGACCCAAATTGTGATTCTGCTATTTTCATGTCTTGTATCCGAGAAAAAATAAAATGTTCAAAAGTCTGTTCTTAAGTACGATTTTAGCGAAATTTAATGGTTTTTTGTTTTTTTTTTTTAAGGAGGGCCAAATACATATTCTAGAAAAGCGCGAGGAAAAACATTTTTCTTATATAATATGTTTTTGAATGTTTTTGGACTCCTAGTTTTAATTATGTCATATCCAGGAAGTAATTTTAAAGCAACATTTTAATATCCGCCGCGGTTGACAATATTTTAGACAATTTTTCCAAAAATTATTTTAGTTCAAAAAAATGTTATTTTAGAAAAATATTTTTTCTCGTGCATTTATTGACTGTCCCATCGTGAGATTTTTTGTAAAATATGTATACAGAGAATCCTTAACCAGAATAAAAATTTCATGAAAAAATCGGCTGGCCCACTTTGATAATAGCTACTTCACAATTTGGTTCGCTTAAAATTGCATGCACTGTTGTGATGTAATAATTTTGTATAGGTTTATTTTCCTTATCGTTGAACTCGCGATCTGTTAGTGGTGGGGATCTAAAAAAAACGGGTTATACTATGAGTTTTGTTAAAACAGAATACAAAAATTGGGTGGCTGAGTTTACATGGATTGACCCATTTGTAGAAATTGATATTGATATTTTTGTAATAAAAAAATTTGTATTATCGATATTTTCGATACGAAACTCTGCAAAAGATTTTTGTTGAGCAACTGTTAAAGCTTGCGTCCGACAAGTGGTCTTTCTAGGAAAATAGAAAATATGCGTTTCGCTTGAACTCGGAACGAAACTTTTTATAACCGAGCTACCTGGTGTAAAAAGATATATCAATGCCAGTCGAATAACGCTGGTAACACTAGTTTACAGCGAAAAAGACCCATTGAAGCCATTATTTTTTAATGATGTATTTTGGAATGCTGAACTCAAAAATGAATTTCAAAAATTTTTGTATGGATACGTTTTTGAGTTAGAATTTTTTTTTAGTTTTTCGGTAGGTACCCATACCTTTTTAAGCCATATCTCGAGTTACAAACTTTAGATGGAGTCAAGCAAGGGATTAATCAAAAGGTTATTTAATTTCCAATAATCTAGTCACAGAACATTTTCCAATCGGTTTAGTAGTTTAAAAGTTAGAAGCAAAAAATATTTCGCAAAAAATTATTATTTTTTTCAAAAACGTAAAAAATTTGATTTCTTAAAATCGGTAAATGGTTGAAAATAAAAATCAAAAAATTGTTTTTTCTTTTATTCTTACAAATTTCCCAATTACGAAGAAAATAAGGCGTTGATGACGAAAATCTGTGGATAAATAGCGAAGTTGTAAGCAATTGTGTGAAAAAACTAGGGGTCAAATTTGACTATTTTACGTGTTCATTAAAAAAATTTTTTTACTTTCCTTTTTACTCAATGTAAGAGTTCCAATAGAAGCCAAATCACAGAAAAAATTAAGAGCAAGACCAAAAACGAAGAAAAAATAAAAATATTTTTTAATAAATACATAAAACAATGACTGTTAGTACTTGTACTCAATTGCTCACAGCTCCTTTATTTAACCACAGATATTCTTTACCAATGCCTTATTTTCTTCGTAGATTTGATATTCGTAAGAACAAAAGAAAAAACAATTTATTTTTATCAGTTTCAACCTTTTACAGATTTTAGGAAAACAAATTTTCACGTTTTTGAGAAAAAAATCGATTTTTTCGAAATATTTTAGCTACTACTACTAATTCTATTGGAAAATGATCTTCAGCTAGATTATTGTAAATTGCATACCCTTTAGATTAATACCTTGCTCGATGACATCTACAGTTTCTATCTCGAGATATGTCATAAAATGTAAGGGTACCTGACCAAAAACTGAAAAAAATTCTAACTCAAAAACGTATCCATACAAAAATTTTTGAATTTAATTTTTGAGCTCAGACACAAGTACATCATTAAAAAATAACAGCTTTAATGGGCCTTTATTTTTTTATTTTTGTAAACTAGTGTAATTTGTCATTCCCTTTCATCTAGAACTTCAAAATATCGTCTAAAAATGTACAAGAAAAAATATTCGATATGCGATATTGCGTTAGTAAAATATCCGATAATGCCCGATACTCATATTTCTGACTGTTTTCAAATTTATGCTTAAATATATTGCTTTAGGATGGACAACCAGAAAGTACCTTGAGAAAACTCACACTCACCATCATAAATAATTGTTTTAAGCAAAAATTCGTATACGACATGTACGATTCTTCAAAATTTCGTCAATGAAATCTCTTTATAATTTTAAAGCTGTCAAATTTTAAATATAATTCGACCAGCAGATAAATATGAATCAGGAATCAAAAGCTTTATCTATACACAAAAAAAAAAAAATGATATGATCTGGGACTCAATATGACATTTTTTCATATCAAAAAAAAAAACCGATAAGATGCAGATGAAATTGACCTGTTCGAAAATATCAAAATGATATGTTTAAGATCAAAGTGACATTTTTTTATAAAAAAAAAAAATATTAGAAATGGCTGGGCGCATATATTATTTATATAAGTTATATTATATTATATATATTCCCCGCTCAGAATTTTAATGATTATGTAATATTAGCGCCATAGCCGTTTGGAAAGCAAAGAAATTTAAACATTTTTTGTTAGTTAACAAACATTACCTTGTCTGGGGATCGAACCCGGGAACTCGCACTTTACACGAATGGAATGACGTCTCAACGCAGTGAGCCACCGCACACGCGCGTGCGGGCAAACGTCTAAGGGACTATTTATTTTTTTTTTTTTTTTTTTTTTTTTTTTTTTTTTTTATTATTTTTTTTTTTTTTTTTTTTTTTTTTTTTTTTTTTTTTTTTTTTAATTTTTTTTACCTTAAAGAGTTGCCAACTTAATTTGGTAATAGACTCAACCATAACAAAGCAATGTCCATATCAACGAACTTACACTTGAATTAATAAATTATTAAACATGCCTGTTTATCAAATACACTCGAACAAAGCATTTAGTCTAGGGATGCCAGCCAGCATGGAATTAGAAACAAACAAACAGGGAATAAACATCAAAGAGATAAACGAGTGTGTGTCCTTTCGGCATGCATATTTAGGCCAAATTGTAAACTGACTCAGTGTGTGTGGGCCACAGAAAACCTGTTAACAAGTTGCCACACAAGTTGAATGTGCATCAATTTGTAGCTAAAAGTTTGCCACATGTGCGAATAGTTTTTGCGGGGGCAAGGACGAAAACAATGCAATTCGTAATTGAGTGGCAAAGGGTCGAAATTGTGGATGGACATGCAATCTCTCTGGCCTAAAGTCAAATAGAAAGTTAAATGGTTTTGCAAACATTTGCTCAAGTAATTGCCTACATATCCATAAAACACTTAATTCAATAACCACAAAAAAACAAACAAGTGGGTAAAAAAAAAAATCAATTTAACTGACACCACGAGCACTTGATGTCACTTGGCCATTTTGTTGTAACCAACCAGGGCACTTTCCTTATTCCTCCTAGTCTATCATTAAATTGCTGCAGTGGCGCGCAAATCTTCAGCCTCATTCAAAAGTAAACACAAGGCCAAAAGCTGAAAGGTGTGAAAATGAATTTATGTAAATAGCAAATGCCAAGAACTTGTAAGAAGTGTAATTAAAATTTTGGCTGCGCTGGAAATGTAAACTTGTACAAGAAAAAGGTGCGACAGCAATAAACCAAAAGGTGACAGCTGATGGGAATCATGAAATTAAATACTTTACCAAAATATTTATGTAAGGCAAAAGGGGGTAAAAAAATCCGAAATTAATGACTATTTTATGGTAAAAATTATATAAAGTCATAAAAACAATGCACCTAATCTCAGTTTAGAGCAGGCTGAACATAAATAAATGAAAAGGCAACCAGAAAGACCCACATAACAGGCCTCTGTTAGGTTAAGCAACACAACAGTGTTGCCAAGGCATTGTTGCGGCAACATAGCTGCTAAAGACTTGTGGCTAAGCTAAGGCATTGTTGATAAGAATTAGTTGAAAGCCTGAGCTTGTGCTAAGCGTCACACAAGTGTGTAAAGACTAGTAGTTAAATTTTTAATAATAATGTTTAATATTTCAATTACACAAGTTAAAAGTCGATTAAGCTGCGTTGAGGAAGTAGGCCCGATTATGGCCTCAATTGCATATAATTTGAAGAGACAATAAGCTCCTTGTATTTTAGCTTGACTTTGAAACCGGCTGAATATTATTATTATTATGCTTATCCATTGCCTTTGTACCCTGCTAAAATGTGCTCACTTTTCTTTCATATTATCCTGAGACATAATATAATGACAAACTATGAGCACGCTCACAGTATTTATTTAATATAAAATTATTTATTTAATATAAAAAATCTTCAGGAACAATTTATATTCTTTCTCCTCTATATTTATGAGCTTGCCTTAGGAAGGAAACTACATACATTTGTCTTGCTGAATTGTTTATGTTGCATTTTCAAGTTGCATGCTTCTAATTTCGCTTATGATGAAGGCAGTTTTGGCCATTAAATGTAGCACATTTTCCAACAGCTGCAAGGTTGCATAAAGTGCATTGCGTGCTTATGCTTTCACCGCAATGCTTATAATTTAATGGTTGCATTTTCGAATGGGCACAACATTTTAGGCTTTGTATTATTGTCGTTAAAATATGTAATTACTTTTTTCTCTAGGTTTAAGTTTGTATTACTATAGTTATATATTTTTATTTATGGCTCTAGTCGCATTTTTATTGTTCATAAGCACATTTATCCATTTGTGGGGAAGGCGATTCGTTTTTAGTCTATTAAAAAAAAATTAAGACTCATTCATTAGAGGATGCAGTGTAACGGATTTTATTATATGACTTGTGTTCTCCTTGCTCTGCATTCTTTGAAGTAAGAACTGAAAAGAAACTGCACTCATTTAATCGCACATTTCTCGCAGCATTCAAAGATCGCTTCTGACATTGAAGTACCGTTTAAAGTTTGTACGTTCTCTTAATTTAACGAACTTTATTGACGATACCGCGGATCCCAAAGCAAATACGAAAACAAATTTAATTTTTGTATAAAAGAGTTAACTTATTGCTATAACCTGAACGTTAATAGAGCTCAAAATATTTTAATTCAGTTCGGTCAAACCTGTTTTCCAAATATTTTCTAAAAAACCGGTAGAAAAAAGTTTCTAAGAATGTCCAAGACAGAGATGGTAAGAGCAAGAAATTAATAAAATTATATTTATATAACATAGACCCGTTTATACTCCCCCACAGTTTAAAACCAAACCTCATATCTTCATAATTTTATAGATAGATTGTACCGACCTTCTTGACATATATATTAATCATCATAATTTTTAAAACTCAAAAAATTGTAAGCTAATTGCACGTGTGCTTTATTGTCTTTTTAAAAGTTGTACCTTTTTGTTTGGCCTTCAACATTTTTCTAGAATGGAAAGTGGGAACTTGCATTTGCATGCTGAAAATTTCATAAACGTAAAAATTTTTTTTTTTTTAAATCGGTACTAAAATAAGCTATCCCTTAGAATTATCCAACTTCATTTGATAACCTGAAAATTGTCTACCAATACCAACAAAAATCAGGGCTGCAAGTTTCTGTTTTTGATTTAGTGTGAACCGATCCTTGAACCGAACCTCTTGTGGGAAAATAGTTGTATAGCATATACACATTTAAGTGACCACGGTTCTAGGTTTTGATATGTACTGAATAGCTCTGGCGAGCGATCCTTCTTTTTTATTCATAGGTATTTATCCCTTAAATTTAACTTAACTAACGCTATGTGTTTATGAAATATTTTTTTTCTGGATAAGGATATTCGTATATATATTTTACAAAAAACCTCACGATATGACAATCAGTAAATGCGAGAGGAAAATATTTTTTTTATATAACATTTTTTTAAAGGTTTTTTTGGACTCCTACTTTTTAATTAAGTAAAATCAAGGAACAATTTTAAATCAAACTTTTAAATATCCGATGTGGTTGACAATATTTTAGATATTTTATTCAATAAATTATTTTTTCTTAAAAAAATTGTATATAAGAAAAATATTTTCTCGCGCATTAACTGATTGTCACATCGTGAGATTTTTTGTAAAATATGTATATACATATCCCTTTTCCAGAAAAAAAAAATTTCGTAAGAATATCGGCTGGCCCTCTTTGAACAAAAAACCATTAAAGATTGCCAAAACCCAACTTAAGGGGGCCTTCTGTGTTTTTGTGTGTTTTTTAAAAAAATTCCAGAAAGAAAAAAATGAGAGTTCTTTCAATTTGTTTTTTTTTTTTATGTTATTATTTATTAATTATATAAATATATAAAAAAAAATGTTTGGAGTTCGAGGGCTGTTCAAAAAAGTTATCGGCCTGCTAATTAAGGTCTCCCAAAAAAATTTTTTGAGGTGGTAGCCATGATTCCGGGACTCCAGGTTATCGAAAATGAAATCGGTAAATGAGGACATGATCAGAATTGATGTAGTTTTTGCCCGTACCTCAATCATATTTTTCAATATTTAAAAAAAAAAAAATTGACAGCAATTTAAGACCCCTTAAAAACTAATTTTAAGGAACCTCTTATTTTTTCTCGGATAGAAGACGTGACGTTTTTTTGTCATTGATCTCTCGCGATCTGTTAGTGGTGGGGATCTCAAAAAAAAGGGTTATAC
Source organism: Lordiphosa mommai (assembly GCA_018904225.1). Classification (NCBI taxonomy): domain Eukaryota; kingdom Metazoa; phylum Arthropoda; class Insecta; order Diptera; family Drosophilidae; genus Lordiphosa; species Lordiphosa mommai. Next base: position 39,750 of record JAEIFT010000725.1, read on the forward strand.
TATGAGATTTTGTTAAAACAGAAAAAACAAATTGGGTGGCTGAGTTCACATGGAATGACCCATAAGTATATAATGTTAGTGTTAGTCTGGTACAGTGTAGGACATACAATTCAATCATATTTTAGCTATTTATGTGAGCGTAGCAGTCGATACGAAATCACAGCAGCGAAAACGTCGATTATGAAATCTTTTCAAGGGCTACGATTATCAATTACACTGCGCAACATTTTTCGGTCATCGATTCTGAACCAATTTTTTGAGAATCGCCACGAAAGTACTTGCAAAAGTAGAAATTCTGCATTATTTCTTTTGCCAAATTGGTTCGGGTTTCGTTACGCTATCATCCATTTTTTTGCTCAAACTGGATTTTGACAACTTTTTCGATATTTTGATACGGATATATCTCGTAAACCGGAAAATTTATTCTGTTTTCAGCAAAGTTGTAGGTATCGATAGGCGTCCTTCGAAACAAACTTCGACGAAATTGCATCTTGTGCCTCAAAATCGCAAATTAAATTTTTAACAATTTTTCTACAGTTCCGTATCAAAGTCACACCATGTACAAATTCACCTTCGCTCTCTCCAAAAATATTGTTTTTCCCTTCTGTAACAACAACAAAACAGTAGAAAGCAATATTAAAGGCGATCAAGCTATTCTTATGATCGCACATGTTTTTTTCTGTTATGCTTGGTGTTGCTTTTGCTCGGGGCAAACTGATTGTACATTTCATAAGAAGTGCTCGTTGTGACTTGTGTACAACGAGCTCCTCGATTGAACATACTCGCACATTTAATGATGCGCTCATACTCGATTGGTTTTCAGAGCCCTTAAAAGGATTAAAATTTTTATCGTTAAGCTAAATTGTATCTCATTTTGAGAAAGGCTGAGCGAGCCGGCTCGTGAACACCAAATGCAGGTCTCTTGTGCTCGAAAACAATAGTAAATTGAAAAAAACTACAAATAAATTTTTTCTTAAATTTTTCTTAGGTCTATTTGAGTTCTATTTTATGTCAAAAAAAAAATCAAAGGCAATTGCCCAGTTTTACCCGCAGCCAGTTAAGCTCGAGTCGGTTAACTAATCAGCTCTCTCCTGTCATTACTGTATCGATACTGCAGAACAAAACATTTAAAAAACTTCTGGGTGATCATTCAATGATTATGGACCAGCGGAAATAGTTGAGGGTTGTAATGAGTTAAAGGTTTAATTATCTTCTTCTTAAGTCATTAATTTAATACTTTCACAGTCCAAATAGTTGTAAATTGTTGGATCGAGGAAAAGGGTTCACAAGAAGATAAGTTAAATTGAAAGATGCAAACCTCAAAAAAGTCTGAAAGAAAGGTAAATGTCGACCATCTTATGAAGCCGCGAAGAAGTTAGTTAGTTTAATTAAAAAAACTTGTAAATCGACAATTGACTGGGTGCGTCCTGATCTTACATTAAAATGAAGAAATTCAGCGAAAATTGCTGCAAACATTTCGAACCTCAGAGGTTCTAGACAAAAAACTTAAAACTTGAATCTCCTGCAAAGTTTTTTAAAATTTGTCAAAACGAGCTTTAACCTTCATTTATTCGTGCAAATATTTGAAAATTGTTCGTTTCTCTTTGAACTTTGGTTGCCCAATCAAAACCCGAAACGCTGTTCATACAAACCGCACCGACTATCGATGTGTGCAAGTCATGTTTGGACTCTTTATTGTCGCAGTGCTAAGTGCCACTGACAAACATTTTGCAAAGCTGACTGACAATTAAGGTTTTGCTTGGTATATTTGGGGCATCAAATAACAAAGTGCACACGATTTATATTAAAGCATAAAGACATTTGTCCATATCTCTTATCTATCTTTTTCACTGCTTTAAGCAGAGACACAATTTGCTGCTTTATTTTTATGAAATTCTCTTTGGCAACTCAAACTCAAAGCAGACACGCAATAAGTAAATGCCAGCCAAGTGCAGTTTTGTGTCAAAAATATTTGTCTCCAGACAACGTGACGTATGCGTAATATACATAAACACACAATATCAGATATACCAAAACCAAATACACAAAAAGACGCCTACGCAGACATACAAAGAAAAAATAAAATGAGACAAATTTGTATTTTGCAATGTTTATTTGAGTTCAGTATTTTTTTCCAAAGAAAAACGCCAGCAATTTGCAATAACGAACAATGACAACCGAATGACATTTGAATTATGCCTACTCAGCGCATATTACAAGGTAACAATTTCTGTTGTCACCTGTGCGTATGAGTAATATGATTAACAATGAATAAAGTGGAGAAAAAGGGAGGCTAATTACAAAGAAATTGCCAAGTCATGCTAGCAAAAGTTCAAATTGCAACGACAAAACTGAATTTGTAACAACCTGACACAGAATGACCAAGCCACTTCCGAGCCTCTATGTGTGTGTGTGTTTAAGTGGCATCAGCATTTTCAAATCAGCTACGTCATCGCCTTCATATGGCAAGACATTAAATGAAAGTCAAGAAGAGAGAGAGAGAGAATGGCTGAGGAGCTTACATGATACGTTCCTTTGACCCGCCTGCTAAAGGCTAAACTGAAGCAATCTTTAAAATGGCAAAAGTTAAATGCGTTGCATGTCACGCCCCGGGCCGCCTTTGTGTTGTGACTCCTGCTGAGAGCTAGTTGCACTTGCAGCTGCTTTTGTGTCGCCCACTTTCATAAGAAATGCATGCTAATGGGATGCCAAAGGAAAAAAATAAGGTTTTATGTTGATGGCTTGATGAGACTGTAGATTGTAAATGTTGCATAATTATTTACATATTTTACGCTTCTTAAGATATTAAACTCATTTTTAAAAAAAAATAAATGAGGTTAAATATATGCTCAAACAATTTGTGGTTTTGTTGCTGACATAAGAGACGAGACGAGTAGAGAAAAAGCTGCACAAAAAACAGTTAAAAATAGATTAAAGCTAACTTCAATACATTTGCACAGATTTTTCTAATTTCCAATGGGAGCCATGCTAGTTAAGTGATTTCCCTAGATGACCATAAAAAGTGAAAAGAGATTTTGATAGCAATTAATTTTGATGTCTTTTGATTTGTTTTTGTAAAAGAAAAACTATTTTTTTGTAATTTAATATCTTGCAGAGTTGATGCAATAAGCTAGCAAGAACATGAACTGTTATTAATCAAGTCCTAAGCCAATGTGCTATCGAGCATTGCTTGAGTGTTGTACCCCCGGTTGCCGCATTTGGAGCAAACGCTCCAAAATGGATCTTTTTTCTTTTGTTGGAGCTGGAGCCTTTTTTGGGAAAATGGAGCTTTTAGGCATAGCAAAATATTTTTTTATAAGTTCAAAATAATAAAATTAACATAGAAAGTAACAAACACAAACACAAATTGGTATGGCATTTTGCAACAAAACCTGGCAGCAATTGTCATAATAATATAATCACGTTTGTTTTTTCAAATTTTGGTGGATAGACTGTAAAAAAAATATCATCGTCAAACTGAAAACTGATGCACAAATGACAAATGATAACATTTTGATTACATTGTGCAATAATTGACTTAACCACCTCAACTGGTTTCCCCTAAATCGGCCCTGGAATCGAACTGCATCATTACTTTTTTGAGTTATCACGATGGCTCCATACAACATATTTCTTTAGCTTTTTTTATAAAGTTAACATTTTTGAAGATTGAAATAAAATGATAACTGATTCTTATGAAATCTAAATAAATAGATTGAAATGTCCTCTAATTGACTACATTACAGATTTCGATATTATTGCGCTTTTAAAATTTATGGTCAAAAATATAACTTTTTTACATTAAATTAATCTCAAATTTTTGTATACATACCAAATATTTAGAAATATTACAGTAAAATAATTTATCAAGTGATTTCTTAATGTTTCCTATATAATGTCATTTCTATTAAAATTATGTAAAAATATTTGTAATTTTTTTTTTTCTACTTTAGATGATATCGAAAAATATAATGTATTATTAGACGGATTAAAATCTATTATTTAGATTTTGTAAAAATTTTTTTGAATTTGAACAAAAATCTGATAACTCAAAACCGTAATGTAAAGTTTGATTCCTTTTTATTTTTTGAAAAAACTATCACAGTGATTATTAATTGTTATCGGCAAATTTATAACCGAAGATATAAAAACAATTTTCGTTTGTTTTGGTAAAAATTACAATCAAAATAGTTTATTTAAAAATTCGTTCCAGGTATATTGAAAACGCATGAACATTTGAGTTACGGGCGTAGAAAATCATAGTAAAGAGAGCGAATCTTACTGAAAATTTAACGCAATTGCATTGTTCTGGATGTTCGTAAAATGAAAGTTCGACTGTATTAATAAATTAATGAAAAATAATAATTTCCTGTACGTTTTTGTTGATCGGTATTTCTTTTTTAATTAGAATGGAGCCTTTTTGGAGCATTTTGTTTTGTCATGGATCATTTTAAAATTTTTTGGAGCATTTTAATTTTTCAAGTGGCAACCGTGGTTGTACCCAACCAACGGATATATTGAAGCTCACATAGAGCAAATAATTGTCAAAAATCCAATCCAAATGTTTTATTTTTTTTTTTTATTTTTCTATATACCAAAAATGAAATCAACTCAATCACCGTACAATAAAAATATAAGGCGCATCTTAGAGACGAGTGGCAACAAGCGTGAGAGATGGTGCCGTAATGCATTTTCCAATCGTTTTCTCAGTGCAAGGCAAGGTCCCGAGTTCGATTCTCAGACAATGCATAGCTCACAAAAACAAGTTTTTTCTTTGGTTTTCAGAATAAAATAAATAAAATGAATAAACCAAAAAAGGCTACTGGAAAAGTAAAGAAATGTTCAATTCCTACGGAATAAGGATTTGGGCAGTAACATATCCACCACTTGAAAGAACCTCCATTCCCAATCCTACGAGATGTGTCTATAGCAGCGGTGGGCACGAAAATATGACTGAAAGGCGTAGCAACCACAAAATGCATTTAATTTAGCTTAAAGCGGAATAACGGAACGGGATGCAAGGGCACATTGGGCCATTATGTCCCATCCATCGCTAGTCTATTGGAACATTCACAACCGTTTACAGCCTCTGCTTATATTACTCACCCAAAAATTGGCGTTCCTATATTATCCCAATTTTTGGTTTTCTTGAAACCAGCCCAAACCGTTAATAAGTGAAAATAAAATGTTAATAAAACAAGCCCAAAATGATCATGAAATATCCTACCCTTATTAATGATTTGAGACAAGCCAGCTTGCTAGACTTTTGACAACGAATGCTCATGATTTTGGTACTTTTAGAACAGATTATTTTCTCGGTGTAGTTTAAAATATATTTGTTCCTGTTAGGGCCATTTTTAGGCTTCAGAGGCTATAAGATAAATTAATAATAATATACTATCTGATTAATTAAACAATAAGTTTAAAAATAAATTTTTCTATTTTTTACTTTATTAAATATTATTTTTTTTTTTTTTTTTAATTTTATATTTTTTTTTAGCCACAAATTAACTATTCCAACCATATTTTTTTAATGTGAACTAAGATGAATAACAATACAGAAAAAAAAACATGACGTCTTTATTTGTTCTTAGATACCAATCTTTTGATTTTAAAAAATGAAAAAAATACCTTTTTTTAGTGAAACTCCCTTTTTCCCAAGTTCAAATAATTCTTACAAATGTTCATACAAACCAAAAAAATCGGGTTTTAAAATTCCAATAGACCTTTGTGTCCTCTTATTGACTACGTTCACAGTTTTTTCGATATCATCGCGCTTTTGAGATTATGACCCAAAAACATAAAGCTGTACTACATTTTGATTCCAAAGTACTTACTACCAAAATTACTCTCAATTAGAAAAAGTTGGCGTTTTAAAACAAAAAAGTTCGACATTAGAAAAATTATGGCAAAACAAGATCTGCGTCGGCCAAGGTTGGCACTCATCACTTTTGCTATGTTTGCATGGGGGATCATTCAAAAGCGTTGTCACAATTTTTCTTGGGAAATGAAGAAAATTCGTGAGTGCAGAGCAGCTGATTTACTGGTCAACTATAAAAAATGGGTGTAAACATGTCCTTTAAATTTTTTTTCATCGCACTTGGATTTTCTTCCCGGAGAATTTGGGTGACACTAGCGACGAGCATGGAAGCATGCTCCAGGATTTGCAGAGAATCGGAAAAACTACAAAGCTTTTGGGATGAGGGCGTGCTAAGTGACCGGTTGGGGTCTACTACGCGAGACTGATCCGAAAAACTATAACCGTCAGAGCTCGACAGGTTTTTGGTTTAAAAAAAATATAGGTTTTTACATGGTTAAGTTTATGTCATCAAAGTATTTTATTTATTTTAACTTTGGGTGTAGATAAATAATCCCTTGGAAGTTGGCGTGAGCAGAGAGAAAGTCTTGGGTACTTCAATGTTTTGTAGGTTTTAGAGACTTATGCCTCTCGTCTGTTAGGCAAAAATAACGGTCATTGGCGTGGTCTTGCGGTTCTCTCAAAGCGTTGGCACAGAAAATGAAAAATACATCTTTTTCTCCCAGTGACCACTTGTACAGCGTAACGCGGCAGAGTTAGCAAAACTTGTCTGGCGTCCATGGCTTTTTGTCGAACATGTAATCCAAAATATTGATAACACGCATCTCTTAACGATCGCGTTATGTTCCGGCCACTCTTTCCAAGATGTACCGGCCACATAGCAAAAGTGTTGAGTGCCAAACCTAAACACGTATTTCGATTCATTTTGTTTCGCCATAATTTTTCTAATGTCAAACTTTTTGTTTTAAAACGCCAACTTTGTTTTTCTAATTGAAAGAAATTTTGTTAGTAAGTACTTGAATAAAAATGGTAATACAGCTTTGTAGTTTTTTTGGGACATAACTTTCAAAAGCGCGATGATATCCGAAAACTGTGAAGTAGTCAATAAGAGGACACAAAGGTCTATTGAAATTTAAAACTCGATTTTTTTTTGGCTTGTAGAACATTTGTAAGAATTATTTGAACTTGGGGAAAAAGGGAGTTTCGCTAAAAAAAGGTATTTTTTCATTTTAAAATCAAAAGATTGGTATCTTAAGAACAAAATAAAGACGTCATGTTTTTTTTTGTGTTATTCATCTTAGTTCACATTAAAAAAATATGGTTGGAATAGGTTAATTAATGTGGGCCGCCAAGAATTAAAAATGTAAGCATACCTCGTTTATTTAAATATCTTCTGAACAAGGAGGTACCAGGGGAAAAACGGATAATTGATTTGAATTCAGCGCTTAGAGAAATACAAAGAAGGCTATCTGCTCTGGTCCAAAGTTGGATTTTATTTGTAAACCTATGTTATTACACCAATTTAGCATATTTTAAAATATAATTGAGTCCTAGTAGGCCAGGGTAAGCATTTTTGTGACTTGCCTCTTCAACACATTCATTCTGACCTACTGGGATTCAATTTTATTTTAAAATATATGCAAAATCTGCTGTCTACTAATCATACACGATATTATCTACTTTATCAAGGACCGAAAATAACAGTTATGGGAAGTGAAAAAAATTACTACGAAATATGGATCCCTGATAAAATGGGAGTACATGAATCTTCATAATTTTGAATGGCAAGTCGTTAAATGGGATAAATTTTTATTTGCAATTTTTATCACAAAAAAATTTTGCAATTTTTATCACAAAAAAATTTTAATTTTTATCCAAAAAGTTAGAACAGTTACGGTCCCTGACTTTATCCAATTGAAAAATATGACTGATCAACGCCAACTATGATAGTGGCATTTGAGTAAACATACATATGGTCGAATAATTTAATTAATTTCTCAAAACTGAAAACAAACACATGGGAAAGAAAAAAAGGTAATTGAGTTGAAGTTTTTAATCAAATTACTTAAAAATTACCAACGGTGTGCCAGAATTGGTATCTTGCCACCGGCAAGGCCACAAGACGGCAATTTAAGGAATCGCAACAGGATATCAAGGGGAGTGCCATTTGCGAGTTTATGCATAAGTGAGTGTGAAACACACACATCAAGAACAGAAGTGGAGAAAATGGTGATTCGCATTCGCGGATAAAGAGCAAAGAAACATTCCGCGATAGCCATCTGCCGTGAATTTACTAAAAATGGAATCTTTTTTAGTGTATGGTTTTTTTTTATTTTTATTAAAGCACATTCAATTTTATTAAATTTTGCTTACAAATTCCTGTATCAGTGTCAATAGATCAATTGGGAGACAAACGATTCTACTTGGTTTAAATGCTCGATCAGGACAGACTTCGCATTTTTATTGGTAATCGAGTAATAACAGTTTGTGCTTGGATTAGTCTTTAGTAATACTACAATCTAGGGGAAGAAAATTAAAAATGTTTAATATGAAAACCCATAAATTTTTGATTGCCATTCCAATGGACTTGTGGTCAATCCATACTTTTTCTTTCTTTCAAACATAGAAGTAAAAAAACAACTCTTACTTTTATGATTTGACTGTATTTAGTCTAATTCTCTTTATTTTTGTATAAATTATTTGTTGTTCTTGTAAATTGGTTAGACAAGCCTGCTCCAACTTTTTTTTATTCCACTACATAGAACTTCTCTTTCTTATCGTCAAAAAATGTACCATAAGCTTTTTTGACCGCCTTATCGAAAAATGTCAACCTGGTTAAGAATTTTAATATTGAAACCATTTTTAAGTGATCGAAGGTCGGGGTATATGATCCATTTATTCAAATTGGTATATCTTCCTTATAAAAATCCCAGAATTATACGGTATAATAAATATAATTATTATCTTTACGATAAGTCAAAACAAAAAGTATACTAAAAAAAGGGTGTGTATCGTGGAACTCACGGTACGAGCCAAGCTCTTCACGAAGAAAAACCAGAGTACTTGTATAAGAATATAAAGTTATTTTATTATTATTATTTTATATAAAAAGTGTTGGAAAATAGTGTACCTGTACCAGTCCCAGATTGCTGATCCCAAATCCCCTGATCACAGATCCCCCGATCCCAGATCGCACTCAGATCCCTACATCCCAGATTCTTGATCTCAGATTCCAGATCCGCGAAACATTCCAGATCCCTGATCTCAGATCACTGATCCCAGATCCCTGGTCCCAGATCCCTCATTTCACATCCCTGATTCCACATCAATGTATGTGTGTCCATGATATTCAAAGCAAATGAATATCAGCACAAAAAAGCAAAACACCAAAAAAAAAAAGAACATCTCAAAATCAATATCAAAATTTGTCTTGTTTTAGTCCCCCAACCGAACCTTCGTTCAAGAGCTTCGCTCTAAAATTGGTGAGCAAAATTCGAGTTTTAAAAAATTATTGTGATACCCACAAGTACCTAAGGATCTGAAACAATCCCAGACTTCTTGTGTCAACTCGTAAAGGCTCATTTCGAGTTCGGATCCTAATTGATAATCAAGTCAAAGAATATCGGGATTATTCAATTCGTACTCAAGTCAAGCCAGTCGCGCTTGTCTTGGTAAAATCAGGGATGGACCTACTTCATAAATCGTTTAGGACTTAGGATTTTAGGATTTTGCAAGGATGTCAAGAAAATAAGTTTAAATCTTAGTATTTATGTTAATTTAGATATTTCGAAACATGCCTTTAAATGCTTAAGGAAAGTATTGTGTTAACGACAAGAATCCCATGATTCCGTGGGTTGTCTTCAATGTCAACTATTCCACAGATTATGAAAATAAATTTTTGTCAAAACATTTCTAAGAAAAACACTTCAAGTTTCATCGATGATGTCTTCTTCCTGTATAAGAATTCTCTTAAATTAATTTAAAACATATCAAATTTAAGCGATCATCGACTAATTGTATTGTGTATTAATCAAATATAAAATGTTTTCATAATGACAAAATTATTTTTAAATCGTAACGTAAAAATCTATTTCTTTAAAAATTATGTTTCACTTTTTAAAGCATCGTGCGTTTAAAAAAAAATTTTTAAGAATTTTTTTAGTAAACTTAGCTAAGATTTATTATTTTCTTCAACAAGCTTGTATAAACTCAGTGAAAATTTAGTTTTCCCTTCCACAAGGTTAAACAAGCAATCTCCCTCCTTCTGTTTGCTCAAAAACAACGAAAAAAAAAAGTACTTTATTGGTAATTTTATCAACTCATGCCCAGCCATTCCTTGTCCCAACAAAAATGCCACAACTCCGCTTCTGTTTTTCTTCCTGTTGATTTTTCGACTGGCCCTTTAGAAAACAATTTGAAATAATGTAACACAAAAAAAAAAAAAGTAAATTAAGAAAATCAATTTCGCTGTTTCTTTACACCGAAAAAGAAAATAGAATGAAAGCCAATAAGTTGAACGCAAATAAACAAAAATGCAGGAGGAAATCATATTTGAAGACTTTGAGCTACTTAAAAGCTGACCACGTGTTGTGGGCATAAATCAAATGCCGATGCTCAGTCATACTTCACTTCAATTTTTCTTTGTCTGCAAAAGCGACATTTTCTGCTGCGCTGCTGCTGCCATGATTTGTGGCAGCTCATCAGCACCCTCCGGTCTTCATTTTGCAAAAGGAAATCAGTTGTGGTTTCCATTTGTTGTTCTCTCTTACCTTTTGTTTGGCTTATTTGTGGCCATTTCCAGTTGAATGAAAATGTTATTCAGTTGTGTTTTAATAAAATGCTTTTCATGCGCCAAATTAAGTTCTTGTTTGTGCTTGCTGGGCTATAAAGAAAAACAGCTTTTGATTGGAATATGTGGCCAACTTTGGCTCAGCAGACTGTCGCGCATTGATTTTGTTTTTATTTGTGTTGTGGAAGAAAAAAATTATAGCATACATCTGCGGGCAAGCAGCTGTCATTCATTAATCATTTCATTTGTCATCACTGCAATCCTCTTTTGTTGTTGTAATTAAAACCAAATTAATATGGGCTCATAATTTCCACAGAGAGCATAGAAAATTATATTATGCAACGACAGGCAATTAATTGATATAAACACACAATTAATTAATATTAATAATTATTGGAACAAAACGATTAACAACCCACATCAATCCATCAATCAATTGGTTTATTCCGTCTTTAACAACAACAATTATAATTTTCCTATTTAACCTTAACTTGATGAAATTTTTTTGGTGAAATCAAATAGTCATTACTGACGCACAATTAGCCAGAAGTATTTAATCTGTTAGCATTGTGTTGCCATTGCGGTTTTGCGCCTCAGGAAACGTGTAAATTGCAGCTGTCGTGGGAAATGCAATTAAAATCCTTGCACGGCATGAAACGTGTGGATAGCAAACCACATGACAGACAACAAATGGCAGCAACTTAGACTAGATAAAATGTAGAAAATATGGCAGATTCGCTATGCATTTATATGCGGTTTACTTAGACACGCTTCAACCATACAAATCTCATTTGTAGCCCACACGAAAGCAACAAAATGTTGAGATATCCTGACATTCTTTACATATGCGGTGGGTGGGTCAGCCAGAACTGGACTGAAGGCCACTTGAGGATCTGTTAGATGCGGAATGATAACCTTAAGGTACAGCAAAATGTATGTGAAACATGAAGGCTATCAGAATACTTTACTCTCCCTCATTTGAAGTTATCCATTCCATTTTCCAAACCGCACATAAATCATATCTTGCAATATTTGTTAAAAATTCCTGATATGAGAGATTTGGCTATATTTTTTTCTATGTTTATTTTTCTATAAGAAACCAAAATTTTTTTCTGATCCATCTTGTATCCTAGCACGCTCACGACAAAATTCACGGGAGTGCTCCCGACAAATGTTATCATTCGTTCTATGTATTTTTTAGAGGTCGCAAAAATCGGTCTGTTTTTCTGTTTCGCTTTATCTGTGTATGTACTTGTGTGCTTGTTTGTATTCTTTCATTTTTTCACAATTTCGCACTGACGCACAAACTCCTTTTAATTTTGTTATTTTTCTCTGCAAGAACAGAAAAAGTTTATTAAAATAATTGATAATATAGTTGTATATTTAGATTAACTTACAACAACGAGCTCTTTTTAAAATTCGTTGGATCTTTGATATCTTCAATTAATCTCAGATATCCAAGTCCGGACATTGTAGCAGGGGGTAAAGGTGTGATAGCAATTCAAAGACAAATTCATACAATTTTGCCATAACAACAATGTTTTTGTGTGACAGTGAATTATCCTGATGAAACCAGGGACCGTAACTGTTATAACTTTTTGGATAAAAATTTTGAAATAAAATTCTAATTTTGAAATAAAAATTTTGTTTTAACAGTTAAATGGTAATTTTTATATAAAAAATTTTTGAATAACAGTTAAAACTAATTTTAATTATAAAAATTACTTATCTAGTAGGCGTTTGTAAATTATAGAATATCTTTGATTCAAGAATACAAGATTTACTTAAACCTAATAGATTAATAATTTTAATAAAAAAGTTTTCATAACAATTAAAAAGTTATTTTTATTATTTGTTTATTTGTTGAAAAAAGTCGACAAATGGTGGCCGTCAACCAAAAAAGAAAAACTGAAAACGTTATAAAAAGGCTTAATGAACTAAGAAAGCCTAACAAGGAAAATCTAACAATATTACAAATCGACTAGTAACAACTCCGACACGGTTGAGAATTTTATTTGTGCGTCCGGCCAGCTATGCCCCAATTCACAGCCACTTGAAGCCAGAGACATTACTAGACCTAACACAAATTAAAATAGTACAGAAGTCGAAAAAAGAGAAAAAGAAAAAAGAGAAGGGAGAAGAAAAAGAAAAGGAGAGGCTTAAAAATATGTTTACAAAATCATAAACACTAACAATAAATAAACAATATTATAAAATGAACAAAAATAATATAAAATAAAACAATAATGAGAATAAAATTTAAAATTAAAAGAATACAAAAAGGAAAACATTTAATTAAATTAAATATAATAAAAATAAAATAAATATAAGCTAAAATAAAGATGAATTTAATCATCCGGAAAATTATTATTAGCCGGTCCGGTAAGCTAGGCCCCTGCTCCTGCTGGATGTGGTCAGAGATTTTTCCGGAGATGAGCAAAAAGAGATAACTTTATGGAAACGAGAGAGAGTTCTGTTGAGAGCAGGTGATAAACATCATTATAATTTTGACATAAAACCCAAAAACGGTTGTGCTGTGCATAGTCGGTTGTGCATCTAGGCAAGATTAAAGGGAAATAATTTCTAGTTGGTCTGGAAGGGGTTGGGATCCCAATTTAAGCCGCGGAGGGCAAAAAGCAAGAAATGCTTTTGGACAGACTCAATACGATCCATATGCTTATTATACTGCAGACACCAGACGGATGAACAGTATTCAAGCACCGGGCAACTAAAAATGTAAAAAGAACTTTTGTTGTATAGGGATAATTAAATTTGTTCGACCAACGCTTAATGAATCCAAGTACACCATTCGCCTTATTAACTATACAGGAAATATGATCATTAAAGCTTAATTTGCAATCAAAAATAACTACAAGATCAACGACAGTTGATATTCGTTGCAAGGGGTTCATTGCCAATCGAATAGGAAACTAGCGAAGGTTTGCAACGATGAAAAGACATAAACATACATTTTGCGCAATTAAGAAATAAATGATTAACCAAGCACCAAAAATGAAGAGAATTTGAATCATCTTGGAACCTAATAGAATGCATCGGGTCGTTGTAAGATAAAATGAGTTTAACGTATTAAGATATTGTCGAGGGAAGATCATTAATAAAAAGAGTGAAAAACAAAGGTCCGAGGTGACTTCCTTGAGGTACACCGGAAGTTACGTAGACAGGTTTGATTTTGAAATTTTAGATCTGATAAATATAAAATTACAAAAGGAAAATGAATTAAAATTTTTATAATAAAAATTAGTTTTAACTGTTATTCAAAATTTTTTATATAAAAATTACCATTTAACTGTTAAAACAAAATTTTTATTTAAAAATTATAATAAAACAATTTCAACATTTTTTTGTGATAAAAATTGCAAATACAAATTTATCCCATTTAAGGACTCGCCATTCAAAATTATGAAGATTCATGTACTCCATTTTTTTCACTTCCATAACTGTTATTTTCGGTCCCTGGATGAAACAAATAGAATGCTTAATTTCTCTTCATTCCCAAAAAATTGTGCGAAATATTGTTTAATCGTTTCAGTGTCAGAAACTTTGATGACCCTTCACAATTTCATGCATTTTGTCAATAATTTCTAAAGAAGCCGGCCATGGCTTCCTTATACTTTACCACATTTTTGCACTTAAATTCGAATTCGAAGATGATGTGAACATGAAATAAAGGCAATATATTTTGAGTATTATAAAAAAAAACATTATATTGTCCTAGGTGAAAAAAAGCATTATAGTAAAAAGCATATAGAATATTTTTAACATATTTCTGATATATTTTACATATTTTACGTTTCATTTTATAACAAAAATTTTAATATTTCACGAACAACAAATATCCTAAAAAAAAACGAATTTATTTTAAAAAATAAATGAATCCTTTATTAATTGGCAATCTCTACCACTGCAAGCTGGGCTAATTATCTTGCAAGGCTGCACTCAGGTAAAAAATTCTTCCATCTCTGCTCATGATGCTGTAAAAATCATACATTTTGTTAATCGGCTTAGGGAAATCATAATATATTAGGCGTTGCGTTGGATAAACCATATTAAAGCACTCAACTGTGTGCAGACACACGGCGTATGCGCAACAATTTTTAACATACATACATACATTAATTATACGCCATGCTTAACATTTACTCATTATCTCTCTCACGTTTCTTCTCATTGCAGCAGCAAATGCGAGGAGTAAATAATTTCTCAATATTTAATTATTAATGCAACTGGCAGGCAGCATTTTCTATGCATGTCCTGTTTATGGTTGCTGTCCTTGGCAGCAACTGCGAATGCATTAAGTGAGTAGAGAAGACAAAACAACACAACAACAACAACAATGACAAGTGGCAACAATGAAACTGCGCCGCTCTACTGCGGCAGCGGCATGGATAATTTCCATACCAGGTAAGCAATGTCAATGTCAATGCCAGGAGGGAGGGAATGACGCTTCTCTCAAGGGCAGACGACCAAAAACACAATATGGAATCGTTCAAAAATCGATTAGCGCTAAGCGACATTAGGGGGGACACCTTCCATCGAGTGGCTCTTCAGTTTTGATTTGGCATATAATTTTTTTTTTTTTTGTCTTGCAAATGAAATTGACGATTAACCCAAATAAAACATTATTTTTGTTGTGATATGGCCGGGCCACCAATTGGTGGCTTAAATTCAATTTAATGGCCATTTTCTTCTATAAGCCATAAAAAGGCAAGTCCAACTGCTGCACCCATAAAATTAGGCAACAAATATTTATTGTTTGCGTGCATGTTAAACGCTCGTAAAAAGTAGAAATCGTAGGCTTTAAGAATAATGCTCAGATTTAAAGCCGAAACCATAGATACTTTAATGGGCATTCACTTTTGTTAATCAATTTTTTTGGTAGGCATATACAATCATTTCGCTTCAGCAAAGTCTCGCCATTTCACCTTCAATCATGTCTCGCTGCCACACAGGCAGGTTTGGATATTATTCAAATGTATTATCAAGCATCCCCGAGTTCAATTGTCCAAACTCAAACCCCTTTAACGATTCTGACTGAATGGCTTCGTTAACTGGCGTTATTAGAGAGTGCCAGCATATCCACGTGTCGCACATCCATTTTGCTTTGCCTTTAACAAGAATCACAATTGGAATAAGAGTAAAGGATAACATTGGAGATTATTTTGTTTATTAAAGATTTGTTTAAATTCTGAAACTTTTATTTAAATACAAACTTAAGTCACAGTTAATCGAAAGATTAACATTCGGTTAATATGCTCTGCGAACTTTCCAATTAAGTTTTGTCTGAGCTTAAACTATGCGGATTCAAATTTAAATCCTTTACCTTTGATTACCTCACAGCTTACAGAAAATATTATTTTATGGAAAACGGTTTGTGGTGTTTGTGTGTCTCTGCTGAGAGAAGAGTAAATCAAAAGAAAACAGAGGCATGCAATGGGAACTGTCTAAAGTGCACGGACAAGCTGCCAGCTAGCTTTGAAAATAAATTTAAATGCTGAGATATAAAGCTAGATAATATTGGAGAATATATTAGTATTTGAGAGAAATGATGCAACACCACTTTTACCAAATAGGTGAATACCACACGCAGATCAATTATGTTTCAGACTTGAAAAAATCATTCACTAAAAAAAATAGCTAATAATTACACTAGTTTACAGCGAAAAAGACCCATTGAAGCCATTATTTTTTAATGATGTATTTTGGAATTCTGAACTCAAAAATGAGTTTCAAAAAATTTTGTATGGATACGTTTTTGAGTTAGAATTTTTTTTTAGTTTTACGATAGGTACCCATACCTTTTAAGCCATATCTCGAGTTACAAACATTAGATGAAGTCAAGCAAGGGATTAATCAAAAGGTTATGCAATTCCCAATAATCTAGTCAACGAACATTTTCCAATCGGTTTAGTAGTTTAAAAGTAAGAAGCAAAAATATTTCGAAAAAATGATTTTTTTTCTCAAAAACGTGAAAAATTTGATTTTCTAAAATCTGTAAATGGTTGAAAATAAAAATCAAAAAATTGTTTTTTCTTTTATTCTTACAAATTGCCCTATTACGAAGAAAATAATGCATTGATGACGAAAATCTGTGGATAAATAGCGAAGTTGTAAGCAATTGTGTGAAAAAACTAGGGGTCAAATTTGACTATTTTACGTGTTCATTAAAAAATTTTTTTTTTACTTTGCTTTTTGCTCAATGTAAGAGTTCCAATAGAAGCCAAATCACAGAAAAAAATTAAGAGCAAGGCCAAAAACGAAGAAAAAACAAAAATATTTTTTAATAAATACATAAAACAATAAAATTTGACTGTTAGTACTTCTACTCAATTGCTCACAGCTCCTTTATTTATCCATAGATATTCTTTACCAATGCCTTATTTTCATCGTAGAAGTGCTATTCGTAAAAAAAAGAAAAAAACTATTTATTTTATCAGTTTCAACCTTTTACAGATTTTGGGAAAACAAAAATTTGCACGTTTTTGAGAAAAATCGATTTTTTCGAAATATTTTTGCTTGTAGCATTTTAACTACTAAACCGATTGGAAAATGATCTTCAACTAGATTATTGCAAATTGCATACCCTTTAGATTAATACCTTGCTTGACGACATCTAAAGTTTCTATCTCGAGATATGTCATAAAAAAACTGAAAAAAATTCTAACTCAAAAACGTATCCATACAAAAAAATTTTTAATTTAATTTTTGAGTTCAATCTCCAGTACATCATTAAAAAATAACAGCTTCAATGGGTCTTTATTTTTTTTTTTTGGGAACTAGTGTTATTTTCGCACTTAAATCAGAACACTAAAGGTCGCATTTTAAGCGTTAAGGTTTTTCATAGGTCATCAGCATACATTAAACTTAGCAATAAAAGCTAAGTAGAAACCGATATCGTTAAATAATTTAAATATCAGGGTAAATAGCAACGGACCCAATACACTTCCTTGAGGGAGGCCAGAAATTTCAACATATGGAGTAGAAAATTTCCCATTGATAATTGCGTGGTAAGATCAACCATTAAGAAGAACTGAATTCATTTTAGCATGGCAGAATGAAAACCTCCCTTCAAGAGTTTGGTAAAAAGCGGATTATGACAGACTTTGTCAAATGCTTTGGAGATGTCCGTTTAGATTACATCCACTTTAGAACGATTCTCAAAGTTGGTAACCGTAAAACGACCGGTATAAAAATCTTGCTGATTGGGATCGATGTAGGATTTTAAGAGAAATTTTAGATGTCAAACAACTTAAATATATTACTCAGCTTTGGTAGTCCTGTAATTAGATTAATCACATTTTGAAAACTTTTTTTTGATGCTAAACTTCCTATTAATTTTTCCAATCGTAAAGACTTGGAGAAAATCAAATGGAGAGGCTCACTCAGCTGGCCAACACAATTCTTAGGAAGAAATGAAGAAATACCTGCGCTATCATGGCTAAATGAGTCACCAAAGTCAGCGATCCCGACATTAAGGATTAAGGGAATGTAATCTAGAGTAAATGGATCATTCCAATCAATTGGCACTAAAAAATGCAGGAAACAAATTAACCATACCCCATACACAAATTATAAGGGATGGTAGATGTTAATCTTTTCGAATTATACAAATTTCCAAATAGGCTTTAAACTGGTTTTAAAATGATTTTCCTCATCCGATTTATGTGTAAGGGGTTCAATTAATTAGTTCTTAAGTAGGACTTTAGCGAAATTTATTGTTTTTTTTTTGTCTTTTTTCAATAAATATTTATTTATTTATTTTCTGGTTAGGGATATCCGTATACATATTTTAGAAACAAAAATTCAGGAATGGGACAATCAATTAAAACTCGAGGAAAAACTATTTTTCTAAAATCAATTTTTTTAATAAATATAATATATTGAAAAACATGTTAACGGTTGCTATAAAATATCTTCCTCTGTTTTAGATAATTTAAATTTTTTTATAATTTTCAAATTTTAAACTTAACGTTATCGAATAGAACAATCTGATAAGTAAATATAGAAATTTATGCAGAATGCTCCATGTAATAAAACGCAACCCGTCCTAAACAAGACGAGAACAATAGTTTACATATGGACAAATTGATATTTTGCAACTTCTTAAGGGTGCAGCCTGCTTTAGGAGGTCTAAAATAGGCGTTTTTTTCTAGATATTTTTGGGAGTGAATAAATTAATTGAGCTCTACAAAATTTTCTGTGTGATTTAAAATATATTTGAAGAATACAAACAATCGTTTTAAGTTGAAGTATTCCATAAAATTTAGGGGCAAGGAAGAAGTTGAATAATGGCGGGAAAAGATACAGTGTGGGAATTTATCTGAACCATAAAAGTCGAATAGAATTTTAATAATATATCTTTTAAACAAACTAGCCAAAAAGGCTACTGAAAACTGATTTTTGATTATAAATATGGGTTACCAATAGACGAAAATATTTTTTTTTCAAATTTTTTTCTGCTGTGAAAACTATTTTTAGAGAATTTGCAAGTTTTCCGTTTTTTATATAGATAATATTTTTGGTGGTTTTACTTATTTCGCCATGGCTTGACATGGAACCGTAGTAGAGTTCTTTATGGAACCCTGCCTGCAGGCTTGCTGAAATGGATATATCCTGTGCATTTATCCACATAGCTTATAACTACGATCAAAGAACCACTATATTTTTTTTTGATTAAAAAATTTACAAAAAAAACTATGTTTCCAGCTAATTAACTCAAAAACTATTTCCTTAAATATAAAGTAAGACTTATTTGAAGGCTTATTCATTGGCAGTAATTTTTTTTTGCATTTTCAAATCGGAGTAGGGTTTCGGACAAATAAATGGCCTAAATAAAAAACGGATAATTATAATAAGATTTTTAAAATCTTAAAAAATGGATTTTGTTATGTTTAATTTTTTGAGAATTTTAAATAAAGAAATATAAAATCATAATTCCATATACTTTTGACATAATGTAGTTTGGATTTTTTTATAAGCATTGGAACCATTTTTGGAGCATTTTTTTTTTTTTTAAATGGAGCATTTTTTTAATTTTGTGGAGCATTTTAATTTTTTCAAGTGGCAACCGTGCTTAAGGGGGTCTTCTACCTTTGAACATTTTTTTCGATATTCGATTTTTTATAGCTTGGACATTTCCCATTCATTCCGTTAAAACCATTTTTTAAAATTCGAAATTGTTTAGCAGATATTGCCATTTTAGTGGAGCAATGTTCTTGCTAAAGTGAGTATATTTTACTTTGCCCAAAACTTTACGCGCGTTTCTTGAAACTACGTTTTTCGACCTGGTAGCCATGATTGCGCCAGTTCTACTGAACCGACTTGAGATCAGAATTGATGTTATTCTGACCCGTACCTCAATCAAGGGAACATCATTTTTTTCTTTTTTTTTACTAAACTACAAAAAAAAACTAAAAAAATGATTGAAGAACATGATTCAGGGACGGGCCAGATTTACATAAATTCTGATCATAACCTCGCTTACCGTATTCATTTCCGATAACCTGGAGTCCTAGAACCATGACTACCCCCTCTACACCTTTTTTTGACCTTAATTGGCAGCCCGATAAATTGATTCTTAATGATTTTGAATTTAAAAATATCTGACATCTATATCCTATATATATTCTATCGGTTAAATCAGTTGGCACAGTCGAAGTTAGCTTTGCCTTTTCGTTTGAACTAATAAAGCCCACAAGTTTTCCCTCGGATTTATATCAGAACCATGTAAGCAATGAGCTGCTGATAAGGCAAAAGATTAATGTTCATGTGAGTGCTTGGAAATGCCACTTCTAAGCCTCCAAACTCGCAGTAAGCACCCTAAACCAGAAAATAACATATTTTGAAATTGTATAAGAAATAAAGTGGAGCTTTTTTTCAAATCCCACCAGAAGTGGGAAAACCTGTCTTGACCGTCGAAATAATATTTGTTCTCATCTGAAAAAATTTACTACAAAAATCTAAGTTAATGACATGTTATGTTATTTTAACATGTTTTTCCGGGCAAACTCGAATTGCTTGCAGAGCTTACTAATCGACGCTGATCTCGCTTACTCAACTTTGGCTTGGATCCTCCGTTTTTTATTTTTTGTCCATAGTCATCTTGAGTCTTCCAAAGATTTCGGACCAGCAATTTTATTATCAATTGGCCGAAATGAGCATTTTTGAACTATTTTCCAAATTTTCCATCGGCATATTTTTGAATTCCACAAAAAGATTTAAATTTTTATTATCAAAAAACTGAGTATTACACAGGGCAACAAAATGACCACTTTTGTGAGGTCTGGCCTTCTCGATGCAAAATTCTGTTCCTGTTCTGCGCCCTGATTCCAAAAGTGTTCTCGTTTTTTTCCATCAGCTCTTATTTGCGAGAAATCGCGGAAAAAACCATTTTGCTGTTTTTTTAGCTTATGGAAAATTTCAACTTTGAGGAAAATTTTTTTTAATCTAGTACTGCCGGAATGTTATTGTACATTTGTTTGACTATTAATGTAAGAGCTATGTTAAATCGAGTAGCCTTTTCATATTTCCTATACACATTTTGTGAATTAATCTAGTAATCCAGCCATAAAATTTAAATCAATTTTTCGTGGAAAAAACGGCTGTAGCTTAGTCCAACAAGCTGATAAAAGTGCAACAAAATTCGTAAAAATAGCGGATATGTTAGGCTATATGCTAAAATAGTTGTTTTAATTTTACGATTTATGCACTAGGTTGTAGATGACGGTTTATTTTGAAAAATTTGCTATAAATTGAGAAAAAATTATCTTCAAGGTCCAATTTAGTCACTTTCGGGTTTGTTGATGCGGCTCGATTGATTTTTTATGGCTGCATTGATTTATGTAGTACCGCATAAAACTTATAAACCTACAAATTTGTGCTTGGTGTGACCCCCATAATTTTCCACAAGCTAAAAAAACAGCAAAATGGTTTTTCGCGATTTCTCGCAAACAAGAGCTAATGGAAAAAAACCGAGACCAGTTTTGGAATCAGGGCACAGAACAGGAACAGAATTTTGCAATCGAGAAGGCTAGACCGAAATGGTCTATCTGTTTTAGTAATTTTAAATTAATTTTTCCTTCAAGAAATTGTTTAACTTGTGTTGCTTTTTGTTAGTGGTAATTGGTATTTTTGTACAGCTGTGTCGACGCAGTCCACTTGTGCGGCCCGCATTTGCTATTATATTTTGTCACCTAACAAAAATAACATTAAATCCACATGCTTGTTATTTAATTCTACAATAAGGTTGTTTTTCCACCAGTTTCAGCAACGTCTTTTTTTAAATGTGTTTATTTCTTATAAAATTCTACTTACTTAAACCTTTAAAAATTTTATTAGGGACCCAAAATATTTCGAGGCTAAGAGAAAAAACCCGTCCCAATTCCGACTCCACATTTTAAATTCAATCCCTTCCTGTCTCTCCCTTCTGCCTGTCTGTAATTCATATTACATTTAGTTGCCCTTAAATGTTTAAACCTTTTGGCAATTTATTATAATTACTTAAATCCAACTGCACCGTGAACAAAGTATTTTAACATGTGTTGTGCCCTTCAGCTATTAGACAGCATCTTTTTTCCATTATCTTCTTAATTACGTAGGCAGTAATAAATTATTTAACGATCATATTCTCAACATAGCTCTAGGGGTAATTTATTTAACTCAAGGCTAGTTGAGTGTAATTGAACCCTGGCTTAGGTTAGTTTTAATTAGTCTCTCAGTCTGGTCAATGTTAATGGTTTTTATGTGATGTCTGAATGCTCAGAGATGCTGCTTAATTAAAGGTGTGGTGGAAGGATATAAGTAAGTTGAATGCTGATGCTGTATGGCAATTAGATGTGTATCTAACACTTGGCCATTTACTTTTGTGTCAAAGACGTGCCAAATTGCTAGCGACAGCTCTGAGGCGACACTTGACGCTGTCACGCCCAGACCAGACGACACGCCCCCCCCCATCCTAGTCACAGTTGTCTCAAAGCGCCACTCAAGCGGCAAGAAGATACAACCCTTCCAGTGCGGCTTACGTGACGTATGAGCAATATATTAATGACAACAAAAAAAAAAAAAGAAGAAACCAAAAAAAAAAAAGAAACCGCAAAACCACACGCACAAAACAAGCAATTAACATTAATTATAAAGAATGTTTGGCGGCTGAAAAGAAGAAATTGTCGGTTTCTTGTTTCAATTTCCAAATGCGTTTCAATGTTATTGTTACTTTCACTTTGCCAAACCGTTTTTCTCTGTGTGTGTGTGGGTGTATTCCCCGAGCAATAAAATAATAAATTATTGCTACATGTGTCGTCTGACATGGCATGTTAAATGCTTTTCAGCCTGATGGACAGAACGCAGCTGGGACTTGGTTTTATTTTATTTTATTTTTTTGTTAATCGTTTTTAAGTAGTTGACAAGGAGCACTTGTCTTACCTTCTTCTTCACTGGAATTTGGTAACTCCATTCATCAAAACTTGTTCACAAAAAACATTCCTGAATTCTCTGTCCTTGTTTTTTGGACCAACAGACCAAGAATGTTTTACTTAGTCTAATTTATTGCCTTTGATAATCCATGTTGATGAATGGCGTCTGCAACGCCCACAACAGGAATGAAGGTGAGGAATTGTTTTGTTCATTTCTGATTACCCTGCAGCGGAGGGTGGAAGATGAAGAAGCAGAGAGAGAGAGCGTAGCGTAGCTAGTCAGTGACCTAGTTGAAAATGGTAAAATCATAAGTAAGAAGTCAGCAGGGCGACATACGAGGGCAGTTTGATAAGCCCGAGACATTTTTGTATCTTTCTTCCTGGAAAAAATGTATTTATTTCAGGGACCGTAACTGTTATAACTTTTTGGATAAAAATTTTGAAATAACAATTATTTCTAATTTTTACATAAAAATTTAAAAAATAATCGTTATTCTATGATTTTAAAATAAAATTTTGTTTTAACAGTTAAATGGTAATTTTATATAAAAATTTTTGAATAACAGTTAAAACTAATTTTTATTATAAAAATTTTAATTAATTTTTATTTTGTAATTTTTATAATAAAAATTACTTTTTAATTGTTATGAAAATTTTTTATTATAAAAATTTTTATAAAAATTACTTATCTAGTAGGCGTTTGTAAATTATAGAATATCTTTGATAGAAGGATACAAGATTTACTTAAACCTACTAGATTAGTAATTTTTATAAAATTTTTATAATAAAAAATTTTCATAACAATTAAAAGTTAATTTTTATTATAAAAATTACAAAATAAAAATTAATTTAAATTTTTATAATAAAAATTAGTTTTAACTGTTATTCAAAAATTTTTATATAAAAATTACCATTTAACGTTATAACAAAATTTTTATTTTAAAATTATAATATAACAATTTCAAAATTTTTTGTGATAAAAATTGCAAATAAAAATTTATCCCATTTAAGGACTCGCCATTCAAAATTATAAAGATTCTTGTACTCCATTTTATCAGGGGATCCATATTTCCTGGTAATTTTTTTCACTTCCATAACTGTTATTTTCGGTCCCTGATTTATTTCTTTAAAACAAATGTTTTTTGGGCGTGTGTGGTGCAATAGTACACTCAGAGAAGTCAGAAGTTCGGTAAGACAGAATCTTCTTGGATCCAAAAAGAAAATACAGAAATCAAGCATGAATTTTTCAGCTCGATCTGCTCGGTTTTAAATTAAGTCGGCTTCATTTCAAGCATAATTTATTCTCAAATTGAAGAATAGATCTTCTTGAAAGTAAGCATTTTAGAACAAGGTTGACAGAGAGCGAGAGAACGAAATGCTCTCCGCCTCACCTCCCTTGCTACCAAACTCAAAATCGAGCGCACAAGTCTTCTCGATTTCAAGCAGATTTCTTCTTGAAAACTCAAGACGAAAAAAAACTAAATTGAAGCCGATTTTTTTTCTTTCCTAATCATGCTAGATTTCTCTGAGTGTAGGCGCACATATTGCGCAGGAGGTCTGGGTTCGATACCGCCTCGGAACATCTAATAAATCTTTTACACATTCGGTTACCTTCACCAGCTATTGGCACCAGATGTGAAGTAACTAGAAATGAAAAAGCTTTTTAAACTGAAAGTGTGCCATACGAATCTCCTTTAAAATGGGGCAGACTCCTAGAAAGTGAGCCACATCTTACTTCCAAAGGGTACAGTCTCCTACAGACTCCTGTGCGGTTAGCAGTTAAGGCTAAGAGTTTTACATCTTGACCTGAAGATAGCGCTGATCAGTTCAAAGAAATAGTTTTTCACTCCGACATTAAGTAGAAGGGATAAATACTTTAATCCGTCCCTTTCTACATCACATATTTTGGCGAAGATTTGTGCGTGGGTTTGTTGCCAAAGTAAATGGTGGCCAAAATCGATGCTAACTCCACAGTGATTTGAGATGATAGCCCATCTTTCAAAGAACTAGGATCTTTCGCTTAGAAATTGATTAGCTATGATCTTGGGCAGACTTGAACCCACCATATTCATTATCTTATTGGGCACACATACACATACAGGCATCTGGGATGAGGGATGTGAAATCAGGGATCTGGGATCTGTATTTGTATCTCGGATCTGGGATCAGGTATCTAGGATCAGCGAACACAAACAGAAAATTTGCCATCCTAAATATAAGTTTGGGCATGTATGTATTTAAAATATTAAGATTATTTTTATTTTTTTTAAGAGAATTTAGTTTTAGTATACATATAATGAATTTTCCCAAAAAAAAAAAAAAATATCAAAATGACATAATTTAGTCATCAATTTGAAAATTTTTTTTTTTTTTTTTGTCAGCTCAGTATGTGGTCATACTTGCCGCCTTATCTTTTTTTACTTTAATTGCTATACATAAGTTTAAGGTTTATCAGGTGCTTTGACTCGTAACGGCTGCACAGACATTCAAATCGATGGCGCACTCAGTCGCTGCATCGAGTAAAGAACAAAAAAGAGTGCCAAACCCGTTGCTCGCTCCTGCTGCCGCCGGTCAGAAGAGCTCCACTGCACGCACTTGGGCCAAATCATAATCATGAGCAGATTTATATAAATATGTGGCATATGCAAGTTTATATTTAAACCGAAGGTTAAACTCAACTGTGAAACAAATTAATTAATCAATATAAATGTAAGGCAAGTGCAATGGCTTCTTTGCGCGTAGTTAATAGATTGGTATGTCGTGGATTTGTGGCGCTTACCTTACTGCTGATCTTCTTCAATAAATTCCTGGTTTACTACATAGCCCAGTCGAGCTGGCAGAATATTGATTGCAAACTGGAAAACTGCACCCGTCTGTTGCTGATAGCGGATCCCCAAATCTTGGGCAACTCCTATGATCGTTCTTCCCACAGCCCTTTGGCTCGCTATGACTCTGATCGCTATTTGCAAAAGACCTTCGAGCGTGCCGTTTCCTTTACTCAACCACATGTCATTGTATTTCTCGGCGATTTGCTTGATGAGGGCAACATAGCCACTACCCAGGAGTACAAACAGTATGTTAAAAGATTTAGACGCATCTATCATCACAAAAGATTCACTCAGCGTGTCCATGTGCCCGGAGATAATGATATAGGCGGTGAGAATGGCGATTACATATCCAATTCCAATCAACGACGATTTGATAACGAATTTATGAGCCAGGATCTCTTTGACTATGATCAACGTTTGCGCTTTTTTAAGATAAATCGCATGTTGTTGGATTTCTCCAATCCGGATCGTGAACATAATGACGAACGTTTACGTATAGGCGTGTCACATGCCCCCTTGCTCATTGGCGGTGGTCCTCTATTGCGAGCCATTATCAGCGATTTGGATCCCCATATCATTTTCTCTGCCCATTGGCATGATTCGAGAATATTTATTTATCCCTCTACAAAAGTCATCAATTTCTATGAGAACGCCGTAAGACATTTTGATTTGAAAGCTTTGAAAGAGCAGGAGCATAGCTATTTGGAAATAATGGTACCCACTTGCTCATATCGCATGGGCAAAGCCAAAATAGGCATGGGCTATGCTGTGTTGGAGAATTACCAATTGAGTTATACGGTCTTATGGCAACCCAATCGCTTTATATGGCTATTTATTTATGTGTTTTGGGGTCTGTTTGTCTTATGCAGTGCCATTGTTTATAAAATGATGACACGCTGTCCCTGTCGTGTGGCCAAACGTCAGACGCTTTATAGTCGCGTCTCCTCCGCAACCATACCTCAATTTTAGACTGTATTGATTAGGTAAATCTGATAAAGTGGCCAAGTAATACATTAAATATCGTAAATTCCTTAAAGTATTGCTAGAATTTAAGTTTAACCAAAAAAAATGTAATAGTAGTAGTAGTAGTATGTAGTACTTTCCGATTATAAATATTAAAATATATAAAAAAAAATTTATTAATATACCTCCACGACGATTTATTTCAAAGAATGTTTCCAACCAACCAGATTCAGTTGCATTTTCACTCTAAGGCTTAAAAAAATCAATCAAACCAGATTGATAGTAAACAGGATTAACATTGAGTGCCTGATTGAAGGCGGTTGTTTTATGCCTTCATTAAGCTTCAATAGACAACTTCAACTAATCCAGCAAACGCAGCAGCAGATTTACAAGTGTAATCGGAATAAAAGCATTTGTGATGACTATTATACGAGTTCACTTAGAAAAGCAAGGAAAATAATAAAAATAAAAATAAAAAAAAAACATTTTTTATGTTGACTATAAAAAATTAGTTTCATGATTAGCAAAGAAATTGCGTTAGCATTCTCACTAGGCGATTGGTTTTACTCATTTATATCTTTTGATTTTCAGGGTGTATGTAGGTTTTTCTTAAACAATTTTTTTAAACAAACTGATCTTAGTAATCTCCTACATATAAAAGAGTTTGTCCTAATACTGAACGTTACAAGAGATAGAAAGCTGAAACTTTCACAAAGTTTCCTTTGAGTTAAAATGATAGGGTTTTGGAAAATTCACCTAAGGGGGGAAAAACTCAGAAAAAACTATTTCATCGATTGACTTGAAAATTCGGTTTGTGAGGTGATAAGTAATGCGAATGATTGGACATTTTCCCGATTTTGGAAAATCCGCCCACAATGGGAAACTCGTAAAATTCTTATGGAAAAAACTATTTTTTCATCCGAATTTCAACTCGGTTTTAGCATGGTAAACAGAATACTAGATTGAGATTTTCCGATGATGGAAAATCCGCCCGAAAAGTCGGGAAATCTCCCGGAAAATACTATATGGAAAAACTATTTTTCATCCGATGGCTCCAATCTCGGTTTGTAAGGATACTATGCAAAATAATTGGACAAAGATTTTCAAACAATGGAAAATCTGCCGGAAAAGTCGGGAAAGGTCCCGGAAAATTCTATATGGAAATTTTCGTAATTTTTCATCCGATTTACTTCAACTATTCGGTTTGCAAGCATTTGAAAAAAAATTGTCGTTGGATTTTTCAATTGTGGAAATCCATCCACAAGGAAAATGGCCCGAAAATTCTATATGGAAAAAACTATTTTTCATCCGATTGACTTCAAACTCGGTTTGTAGCGAAAGTATCTGTTACAAAACTTAGATGTTTGAAAAATTCCATCTTGAAAATTGTGAAAATTCTATATACTAAAATCTATTTTTAATCCGATTGCCTTCAAAATCGGGTTTTGTAAAAAATAATATAAACATTTGATTTCTCGGTGGTGAATGCCCACAGGCAAGAATAATGGTGGGCGTAATTCGGTTCAGTGACAATGGCTATTTGTGAGCCGATCTGAATAAAATTCGTTTTGTAAATTCTAGGGTCAGAATAACGGGAAACACGTGTTTTTTTAATTCGGGAAGTTCCCTGCAAAGATCGGAATATTGGTGAAATGGTGGCTTCTTACCACCCTCAAGGTCGGATAATGGGTTGGTTTCAGGTTTTTTACGCTCAATGGGCCAAATAGGTGGAAAATAATTTTCTCAT
The DNA here is from genome assembly GCA_018904225.1 of Lordiphosa mommai. NCBI lineage: Eukaryota > Metazoa > Arthropoda > Insecta > Diptera > Drosophilidae > Lordiphosa > Lordiphosa mommai. The sequence continues at coordinate 68,323 of JAEIFT010000725.1, forward strand.
TTCTGAAGGTCGGAAAATAGGGGGCGGGGGTGTTATTGCCAAAACGTTTTTTTTTCATCATTTTGGCGGCTATACTGATGGCGAAGCGAAGCGCGGCGGGTTTTTCTAGTGATAAATAATAAAATGTTAAAGCTCTCCGCTCTTGAGTAGTAAAGACCCTTAATATGCTAGGTATTCTCAAGAACCTGCTTGCTGTACTTAGGGCTTGGCTATCCTGTTTATGCGGTAGGTGGAGTCCTGCTGGGCTCTTGGAAGATTCCACTTCTATTAGTTTGGCTTTTTAATGCCCAGGTTTGCGTAGGCTTACAATAAAAATGATTACCCTCTTATTTTTTCTACCAACCCTATATTTACCGATCATCAAAATAAAATTGCCTTTCCCTGGGGCCAATATAATTTTTTATATATTTTTTTTTCTAGCATTTTCAGTAGTTTATTTGTAGTTTTAGTTTTAAGTGCTTGATTTTATTTTTTTTATTAGCTTTTAGTTAACTGTTTGTGATATCCTTTATGCCAAAACGGAGAGACCTTTTCGTAGGATCTTCTTAGCTTCTGTGTTAAGCACAGCAATAAAACCATCATCTCTTCTTTCCAGCCAGTACCAATAAAGTCCTTAAGCCTGCAGCATTCACATACCCCCCCCAACATTTTACGGCCTTTGTTTTAGTTTTCGCCGCAAGTTGTGAGGCCAAAAAAATCTGAAAGCTGGATTCAAATTTGCTTGCGAAATTTTACATCCTGCTGCACAAAGTTGGGGCCAGCTTTTGAGGCTTGAGCCTGGCGGCCACATTTGCTCTCTCGGTTCAGTGGCATTTGCCTTTGTTGTGTTGTTGCCTGCTGTTTTAGTATGGCTGCCTCGCAAATTAGACTTGGCATAAAATTTATATGAACAAACACACACACACACACACAGGCACACGAATGACATTCCATGTCACTTTAACGCCTCTTGGGACATTGCATACTTGCAGCCTGACTGCATTTTACTTTGTGGTTGACTGCCAAAGCTAAAAGTGATAGAAAAAATGTTTAATAAAGTTACGGACATCCCGGAGGCATCTCTCTGACTCTCTGAGTGAGTGACATGTGTGTACGGAAAACTGTCCACTTCAGGGGGCTTTAGCTAAATTGTTTATTGTTTTCGTGCAGAATTTTGTATTTTTTTAAATAACAAACAGTTTAGGGGGAAGTTTATAAATGTTTTATTTTGACTGCAGGTGGTTAAAGCGTGTGTTGACGAGACAGTTTAATCAAGTCTGCAACTTTTTGAATTTTCCGCTTAGTCACTTTAAATGCAAAATTTCTCCTGTCAACTACCAACTGAAGCAGTTCAATCTGGTTTGGTATCTGTTTTGAAACTGTTGAATGTTAAGCTAAAATTTAAGTTTCAGCGTCAACTATAATTCTTAAAAGCTTGGACTGGCATCTTTGCATAATATTGACGCTGGACTGAGATGAATAGCATACGTCTATACTGGCTTGAGAATCGTCTTATAGAGCAGCTAACTTCCAGGTCTTTCCTCAGATATCAGATCGTTCAACTGCTTAGTTAAGAACCCAGTAAGCGGTGTTTTCGTTTTTCAAAAGTGACCTTCAAATATTTGCTTTCTATAACTTATCTTATCTATATCTTCCCGAGCACGCAAGTAGCTTCTTTTCGAGTCAAATTCGGGATAATGTTAAGGGGTATTCTAGTGTATAATTTCAAAAAAATCGATTTTTAAATTTTTTTTTTCAAAGTTTAACTATTTAAGAATATGTCTACGAGAGGATTTTGAAAACTTAAATTATTTTCGGAGCTATAGACATTTTACTGACCCGGCCTCCAAACTGGTTCGGTTGGGTCTAGTCGAACAAAAGACATTACGCGAAACTTTAAATGCGTTTTTCTCAGAACAGACTTTTTCAATATATTTGTCACGATTTCTCGAGTTCAACTGGACCGATTCACTTGAAAGTTTCAGAGAATCTTCTTTATAGACCTCTCAAGAATTGGAACTAGCCTCATCCCCAAATTTCAATTTTGACCATTTTTAAAAAATTCGAGAAACTCAAAAAAATGGTAAAAAAAAATCGTCTTTTTTCAAACAGTCGCCATTTTGTCAAAAAAATTTTTTCACTCATCGCTAGTTCTGATTCTTGCGACATCATTGCAGATTAATAATCTTTTTTTATTTTTTCATTTCATATGACTAGGAGGGTTGAAATCATGTCAAAACTCAACTGCCAATTTTTTGACGGCCCCCACTTCATCGCTGGGAGCCGATTAAATTTTCGACTTTTTTTTTTTTTTGTACTCTTGAAACATTAATAAATAATTGATAAAAAAATGGATAATAAAAATATTGATTGCTTTTTTTTTACGACACTTTAAAAATTACCTAAAATTCATGTCTCTACACTAGAATACCCCCTTAAGATCAAGGATATCGCCTCTGTCCCTAAAAATTGCTGAAGTAGTTCCTTTCTCCAAGGTCGTAGTGCAACTCTTTATAATTAAGACGCTCCGAGCTTTTCTGCGATTCCTCCAATATATGCCTGTCTATTAGCTGCATCCATTTTAGAGAGAATTTGCATCATCCAGGGCCCCCAATTAGATAAGTTTTTTAAGCATAAATCCACGCCATGCGTGGAGGCTAAAAAATTAGTCAAAATTGCTGAGTATAAACCTGTCATATTCCAGGATACCCCATACCTGAGCTTCGTATCACATTATAGATCTCTCTGCTGCCCCACAGAGTTTGTACTTAGTACTGATTGGTTCATCTTTTTTATTGAGCAGGGAACTCCATGTTCAGTTAAGAGCTTCTTTGGCGTATTTTAGCTTCTCCTGCAGATGCTGTTTCTACTGTGCATTATATTCTTGTATTCCCAGATACTTGAACGGTTTGACCACATTGAGTTCAACATTTCCTTTCATCACGAGCTAGTCTCTTCCAATACCTCTTAAAAATTGCGATTTTTTACTGTTCTGTGATTACTTCGAGGCTTCACGTGTTGAAGCGTGTCTATCATTTGTTGCATTTTTGTAGGTGACTCTGTAAACAACACAATATTTATCATAGAAAAGAAGAGCTTTCAACTCCTGCTCATATATAAAAATCTCTTCCTGAAGTTAATCTAGGAGATCATTGAGGTATATCGAAAAGAGCAGAGGACTTAACAAGCAGCCTTGCTGGACTCCCAATTCTGTAGAAAACCATTCCGAAAGCATATCGCCATCCCATACTGCTGCTTCTTTTCCGTCAAACATGCTCCGAAGAGTATCCCTAAATTTCTAAGAGATGCTAATATTAAACAGCTTGAATATAGGTGCTCTTTTGTCAATAAAATCACACGCTGCGCAAAAATTAAAAAAATCGAGAAGGCAAAGCTAACTTCGACTGTGCCGAAGTTTTAATACACTTGAGAAACTTTACTCCAACTGATTTAACTGGAAAAATATATATAGGATATAGATATCAGATATGGGCAATTCCGCAGAAAAGTCTACCATGACCGAAAAATTGAAAGTTCATTTAAAGTTGATTCTTACATGATTTAGAAAAAGTAAATATGCAAAATAATTTTAATTAAAGAGCTTAAACCTTTCCTTAGTTCAGATAGAGATATATCGGGCTAGAAAGTACAAATTTACGTTTTGGCCAGATTTTCAGTGCATTTTCTTTTTCGATTTGAAGCTCTCAGAGTCATTAAGCAATTCCACTCTTTTCACACAACTTTAGCTACAATTAAAATTGATTTTTATGTTGCGTTGAATAATTTTAGAAAAATTATCTTCACTAAAAAATCGCCAAAGGAAAATTAAGTAACGTCACGTCAGTAACGTCACGTCAGATATAAAAAAGCAAATAAAAAAAGAACGAGAAATGATTTTTATATTTGGTAAATTGGAAAACAAACTTATATTATTCTAAAAACTACTGAAAAAAGTTTCATACAAAAGAGATTCCCAATTCGCAGAGTTTTGCAATTTTGTAATCCAAGTCAAAACCCACTTCCGTTTTAAGTAACGTCACGTCAGGGCATATTTTTACTTATAACTTTGAATCCTCTGGGCCGATTCTTGAAAATTTTTTTCTAAATAAAGTGCTATTGAAATACTACCTAAATGTAAAAAAAAAAATTTTAAAACTTGTCTGTTTCATTTTTTTTTTTGACATTTTATCGTACGAACGTCACGTCACGTTAGAAAAGAAATGCCCATATTTAAAATTTTTAAATCATTCATAATAAAAATTTGATAACATAAAAAAAACTTTTCTTAGTAAAACACATTTTCCGACCGATCGGTCCTATGGCAGCTATATGCTATAGTCATCCGATTTTTGATAATTTTTTCAAATTATGTGAAAGCATATAAAACTAATATATACCAAGATTGGGGACGCTACGATAAAAAAACAAAAAAGTTTTTCTCACTAGAAGTAGTTTTTTGACCGACCGTTTCTATGGCAGCTATATGCTATAGTGATCCGATTTTGATAAATTTTTCCAGAATTATGTGGAAGCATAAAAAACTAACATATACCAAGATTAGTGACGCTACGATGGAAAAAAAAGTTTTTCTAACTAGAACTTGTTCTTAGACCGATCGTTTCTATGGCAGCTATATGATATAGTTATCCGATCCGGCCGGTTCCGACATATTAGTTGCGTGCAGTAAAAGAAGACTTGTGCAAAATTTCAGCTCGATAGCTTTAAAACTGAGAGACTAGTTCGCGTAGAAACAGACAGACGGACAGACAGACGGACAGACGGGACGGACGGACAAGCGGAAATGAACTCGGCTCGTCGTCGATTTTATTAAAATTTAGTGGTTTTTTTTTTTTTGCTTTTTTTTATGAAATCATTTTTTTCTGGTAAAGGAGAGAGAAAAAATATTTTTCTTTTTATAAAATTTTTTAAATGTTTTTTGGACTACTTTTTAATTCTGTCAAATCGAGGAAATTATTTTAAAGTAACATTTTTTTAGACATTTTTTTTCAATAAATTATTTTTACTTAAAAAAATTTTATTTTAGAAAAGTATTATTTCTCGCACGTTTATTGATTGTCTCATCGAGAGATTTTTGTGTAAAATAGGTATACGGATATCCATAACCGGAAAAAAATAGTTCATGAAAATATCTGCTGACCCCTTTGAAAAAAAAGGAAAAAAACCATTCAAGATTGCTTAAACGCTACTTTAGAACTAATTTTTTGTACCCTTATTTTTTCTCGGAAAGAAGTCGAGATAATAGTAACTTCACAATTTGGTTCGCTTAAGGGGGTCTTCTACCTTTGAAAATTTTTTTTTTAATTTTTTTGTTTATTATTATAATTTCGACATTCCCCTTTTTATCCCCTTTAAACCATTTTCAAATATTCGAAATAGTTTACCATAGTTTTAGTGGAGCAATGTTCCTAATAACGTGAGTATTTTCAACGTTGCTCAAAACTTTAACCGCGTTTTTTGACCTGGTAGCCATGATTGATCCAGTTCTACTGAACCGATTTTGATCAGCCATGTTGCAATCGACGCAGAATTAATGTAATTCTGGTCCGTACCTCAATCATGGAGAAAAACATTTTTTTACTATTTTTTTACACTAAACTACAAAAAAAACTTGAAAAATCGAAATATTTTTTTAAATGGCCGCCAATTTTTAAAAAAATATTGAAAAATATGATTGAGGTACGGGCCAGAATTACATCAATTCTGATCAAAACCTCATTTACCGTTTTCAATTCCGAACCTGGAGTCCCGGAATCATGGCTACCACCTCTGCACCTTTTTTTTTTGAGGCCTTAATTGGCAGGCCGATAATTCTTTTAAACATCCCTCGAAATCCAAACATTTATTTTTTTTTTTTTATATTGTTAATTATTAACACAAATCCAAAACCCAACTTGAAAGCTGTAATCATTTTCTCTCCAGAATTTTTTTTAAAAACACTGTTCAAAGGTAGAAGACCCCCTTAAATCGGATGCACCATGGTGAAGCAATAATTTTTGAAAGTTTTATTTTCTTAATGGTTGATCCAGCGATCTGTTAGTGTTGGGGATCTCAAAAATTAGGGTTATACTATGAGTTTTTGTAAAAACAGAAAATAAAATTGGGTTACTGAGTTTACATGGAATGACCCATATTTATTAGGAGTATTCATTAATGTAACATTTCCGAGATGTAGATTATTGAAGACTTGGGTTTGATACATTTTCACATGCTTACTTGACCATCTTAGCTTAAGCAATAGTTGAATTGCATGGGTATCCGCGAATTGTGTTGTCGAGAGCGAGTGGGTTATTTTTAATGAAAAGTGGTCAGAGTATACCATTTCGTGCACTTTGAAATCCACTATTATTTGCAGCCAAGTTCCTCTTGCTTTCTTGACTTTTATTTAATGATGCAGCTGCGGTCTTAACACTTGCATCATTTTCTTTCTCTCATTAAATTTATGTATATTCCTCTTTCTTCTTCATTTCAGCTACAAAAACATGCATGGCTATGTCTCGCTGGTGGTGTGCATTTTGGGTACAATTGCCAATACACTGAATGTCATTGTGCTCACCCGTAAAGAGATGCGTTCGCCCACAAATGCCATACTCACGGGTTTGGCTGTGGCCGATTTGGCTGTAATGTTGGAATATATACCCTATACCATACATGACTACATACTAACGGATAGTTTGTCGCGGGAAAACAAACTTAGCTACAGTTGGGCCTGTTTTATTAGATTCCATTCAATATTTGCCCAAGTCCTGCATACGATATCCATTTGGCTTACGGTTACCCTGGCTGTTTGGCGTTACATAGCCGTCGGGTATCCGCAAAAGAATCGTGTGTGGTGTGGCATGCGTACCACAATTATAACCATAACCACCGCCTATGTGGTATGTGTTTTGGTAGTGTCACCTTCTCTGTATTTAATAACAGCCATAACCGAATGGATGGATCAATTGGATGCAAATGAAAAATTGTTAAATAGCATACCCTTAACACAATATGTCATCGATTATAGCAATGAGTTGCAAAGTGCCACAGTGGCAGCATTAAATGCCACACCACGTAGCATGGCCATCAATGAGAGTCTTTGGCTAAATCATACAATGACAACGACAACAACAACAACGACCACAACTCCTGCGCCCGTTTCCTTGGTGGTGCGTAATGTCACCGTTTATCGTTTGTATCACAGCGATCTGGCCCTACACAATGCCTCACTGAGGAATACCACATTTCTAATCTATAGTGTGGTCATCAAATTGATACCCTGCATAGCACTTACCATACTCTCGGTGCGACTTATAATGGCATTGCTTGAGGCGAAGAGACGGCGAAAGAAATTGACCAGCAAACCCGCAGCCAGCAATGGCACCAAACCCTTGGTTAATGGCAAACCAGCTGAACGACCGCGTAAGAATAGCAAACTTCTGGAGAAGGAAAAGCAAACGGATCGCACCACAAGAATGCTGTTGGCGGTGCTGTTGCTGTTTCTTATCACAGAATTTCCACAGGGTATAATGGGACTGCTGAATACCGTGCTGGGTGATGCCTTCCTCATGCAGTGCTACTTAAGACTGAGTAAGTTCAATAAGATAAGTCTAAGAAAAGAAAAGAAAATATAAAATTGCAGAAAAAAAGAAAAAAAGAAAGGCAAGTACCAAAGTTTGTGATTAGAAAACTGACAGAGTAAATTTAAAAGATGAAAAAGAAAATATGTTAAAAAAACTAGTAAAGGAAACCTGAGATTTGGTAAAGAGTACAAGCCGAGGTATTTCTGTCTTCCTAAGACAGACTACGCATATTTCCTTGCTCTATCTTGCAATCCTGCAGGATGTGATTGATTGAGTTGATTTTTGAAAAGCTGTTTGCGCTTGTTCATTGTAAGAACCTGCACGTTGCCATGGGCACACCGACAGTTTACTTATCGAGAAAAAGATTATAGGTAGTACCAAGCCTTGCGAGTTAGAACCCTAAGTCCCTGTGCTCTAGGTCTCAGTCGTTTACCAACTCAAAGTTGGATGACAACAAATAAATATTATGGCGGCTTGACTCTCAAAGAAAATCCCTATCGTTCTCAGCGTTCGAGCCGACTATTGTGCACTTGCAATTAAGAAGTATACAAAGAAATGAAGGACAAAGAAATGAATACTGCATTAAAATAGTTTATAAACATATCCGAATAAATTTTTGCATACTTTTAATTGTTTGTCTATGAGTCTCATATATTCAATATAAGACTTCAGATACAAGACTTCAGATCTGGTGATTTCCGAAATAGCTGTTTGAGAAACCTGCACTCTTTGGTGTTGTTTGTACACCTGTTGTTTGTAAAGATATGGAAACATAACAATACTGGTACTGTTTCGGTTTCTTTTTATTTCTTTTACTGTTTTATGATTATTTAAAATATATATTTTACCTGGTAAAATAGCAATATATACACTTAGAAAAAATTATACTTTTTTAGAAAATCTAGAATCAAATACTTTATATAAGATTTATAAGATAGAGAAAAAATTTTTCAAAAAACGGGAAAACTTTTCTTTTGGTAAATATAAACCATGTAAATAATTTTCAAGGATTTCTGAGTCTCAGAAAAATGTATCTCTTAAATCTAGAGATGTTAGAAAAATGTTAAAATAAATTTTAGAAGTTTCTTAATTTTAATAAAATATCGCCATCAAATTAGGAAATATTATTTTCTATTTTAAGGGCCGATTTCTCATCTTCTAGATAGCTGCTATGTGCCAGATAAACATAAATTTTACACTGTTATTTGTAAGTTTATGTGACAGATCGGCTCTAAGAAATAGATATCGGACTGAGCCAGGTCTCACTAAATACAATGACGTCGACATAAAGTGACGCAATTTTAGTAAACAGAGGGGCCAGCTTACTCCGAAGATCTCGAATGATATGGTTATGAATAGAAAAGGACGTTAATAGTTTTTTTAAAGCGGGCATAGCAGACGAAGAAGTCCAAGGTCTACGATTTTGCCGATTTGAAAATTGATGCACTATGGAATGCTCGGGCCAGAAAGATTGCTCAAGCATTTTTTCAAAGTATGCCTCTGGAAGTGAAATTTTAAATGAAGTAAAATCCCTATGCTTTGTAAATTTAAACTTCGATACCATTATGTTCAATGAGCCCCAAATGTTAAGCCTAGAAAGAATATGGCTCAAGACGATATCTTTCGTGGCCGATGGCATCAGACGTTAAACAAAAAAATTTGTTTGCGAGAAGGAATAGCAGATAAAAAATTTTGTTGCTGCCGCAAATAGTTCAGTCGGCAAAGCAGCTGTATTAGGCTGTTAAGAAGCAGGCACAGTGGGCAGCGGACCGATGTATGGCGTAAAAGTAGCTACGTCTGGTGTCGTGAGTCCATTTTTGGCCAAGTCTTAAGCGAAATGTTTCTCCAAAAATAAAATCGGCTAGAAATCGGTAAATTTATTAAAATGTTTTTTCTTAGTTGGCAAATTCTCAGAACACGATTTTTTTATTTTTATTATATCCATTGATTAATTGGATATTTTGAAACAATTTAAATTATTGATTATTACAACGAATTATACTTAAACCGGAATACTAAAATAAAAATCCGTATCGGAACCGAAAACCAAAATAAACTAACAACCGAAGTAGAAACTTTAACCAAAATTCTCATATCCATACGTACCGATATCGGTACAGGAACCTATATTCGTTACGAGATTATTCCCTGTTTTTAACACATTAAGGGGGTCTTTTACCTTTGAACAGGTTTTCATGAGTGTTTTTAAAAAATTCTGGAGAGAAAACCATAAGAGCTTTTTCAATTTTGTTTTTTTGTTTTGTGTGATTAATTGATTATATAAGAAATTAAAGAAAAAATGTTTGCAATTCGAGGGCTGTTCAACAAGTTATCGGCCTGCCAATTAAGGTCTAAAAACGTGTAGGGGTGGTAGCCATGATTCCGGGACTCCTGTTAATCGAAAATAAAATCGGTAAATGAGGTTATAATCAAAAGTTTTGAGCAACGTATAAAATACTCCTCATAGCAATGGCTATATTTGCTAAACAATTTAAAATTTTTGAAAAAGGTTTGAAGCAGGGACCGTAACAGTTATAAGTTTTATCAAAAATATTATTTAACAGTTATATTTTGCGATTTATAATAAAACTTGGGAAAAACAATTATATTTTTGATTTTATTTTAAACTCCAAGATATTTTATGATTTTAATTTTATTGTTTCATAACAGTTATTTTTGATTTTTATAAAAAATAAAGTATTGATGACTTTTTAAATAAAAGTCATCAATAAAAATTATTCAAAGACTTTTATTTTAAAAGTCATAGCATAAAAGTCATTTGCATATCCAATGATAGAGTCATTGAGACCAAATCGTAAACATATACTTGATCAACTCGGCAAGAGTAACGACCCACTTCGTATTTGTTTTTAAGCCAATTGACATAGACATCGACATAATGAAATATTGGGAAGAAAAAAATTTGCTCTTTCCCATTTGTATCAACTGACAAAGGTTGTCAATAGCGTGCCCGCTACTCAAGTAAGTGTAGAGAGAGGATTTGCTGCACTAAAATTGGTATTGACACACTTGAGATATAATTTGTCTTCCGAATCCTTTGCAAAAGATTTTACCCAAAATTAAATAATAAATAAAATTTTAATTTGATGTTATCGGAACTAAAGTTGATTAAGATTATGTTTACAAGTTTTTCCTCAATGGCTTTATTATTGCGATATACAATTGACTTTTATGCTATGACTTTAAAAATAAAAGTCTTTGAATAATTTTTATTGATGACTTTTATTTAAAAAAAGTCATCAATAACTGTTATCAAGTAAAAAAATTTAAAAATCAAAAATAACTGTTATGATCAGAGTAACAAAATAAAAATCATAAAATAATTGTATTTTCTGGAATTTGTAAAATAAAAATCGAAGAATAATTCTTAATATATAACTTTATATAAAAATTGCAATATAACTGTTAATTTCTATTTTAACTGTGACAGTAACTGTTATATCCGGTCCCTGGTTTGGAAGGGAAGGAAAGGGAAATGTCCAAGTATTATTATAAAAAAAAAAAAAAAATGCAAAACAAATAAAACGAAATTAATTTTTAAAACAACATATAATATGTGCAAACAAGCCGTAACTTAGATTTAAGAGCGAGACTGGGAACCGGTGTCACTGTCAACTGCAAGTAAGAGCACGAATCACTTTCCATTTGTAGATACATTTTTTAAATCACAACATTTATATTTGCAAACAAGCCGTGCGTATAATCTAGGTGTCAGACAAGTGAAATAACAGCTTTACGAATTTATCTTAAAAAATCTTTTTCTTTTCCTCTTTCCCCTAGGTGACCTAATGGACATTTTGGCTCTAATCAATTCGAGCATCAATTTCATACTTTATTGCTCCATGAGCAAACAATTTCGCACCACTTTTACGCTACTATTTCGTCCCAAATTTTTGGACAAATGGCTGCCCGTGGCACAGGATGAGTTGGCTGCGGTGCGAGCTGAACGTTCAATGGTGGGACCCGCCTCAGACATAAGGCCAAGCAGCAGCAGCAGCTGCAGCCACAAGTGGTAATAGCGGCCAATTCCCCAACCAATAACGTGACACAAGTGACGAATCTGTAGCAGAGGAATCAACAGCGTTGTTATCCCGAGCCAGCCACAATAATAATGGAACGTCAGGGGAGTAGGCGACGTTCGCTGCTGGGTCGCCTATTGAATGTGCTGAAACGTAGACGGCCGAACAGACAGAGGCGGCCATGTCGCCGACCGAGTTTCAAGTGATTGTGCGGGTGGTGGACAAGGTCAGTGGGGCAACGGATCAACAGCTGTGCTTAGATGAGGTACATAATGTAAGGTAAATAGGATTTGATTTGATGTAAAATGTAAAATGTAGAATGTAAAGTATTTGCTGTAAGATAAATTGTAGCATACTTTTTTGGGTCGGGCTGGGGGAATAATCACTCATACGCACCATGGGCTTTGAAAGCAGAGAGAAAAAATGTAAAAGTAAGTAAGAAATCTAAGTTATGTGAACGAATTATAAGTGCATTTTGACTACGAATTTTATTTTGGCAAATAAATTTAAATAAAATATTTATTGAAATTAATTTGTAAGCTAAACAATTTTGCAGTGACTGAGCAGACATCAAAAATGGTTTAAATGGTTTAAAGTAAAATTTGTAACTCATGCTATAAGTTATTTAAGGTAACCAAATGTTTCATCTGTGACTCAGTCACTGCAAATATAATTATATTAAAAAAGAAAGCCACAGACTGCTTAAATGACACGCGAAACGCATAAATTATGTTGATTGAAGTATTTGCAATTGAGCCCCAAACAAATATTTTCAATCTTGTTAATAACCAATTATATATAAAAAAAAAAAACAATTTATTGAAGTTTAATTAGCATTTAATGATACGAATCAATGTACACAAACCAAAAAAAAAAACTCTAAATTTAATTTAAATGTTGCCATTTCAACATCAGAAATTGTTTAATTGTTGTTATTAAATTAAGTGTGATTAAATTTACTCAATAATTAACTAGGCCCATTAATTAATAAATTAAGCTTTCATGTGATTAAGTCTTTTTTATAGCTAAACAAAATTTAAATAAACATAAATCAAATGCTCAACAAAAAAAAAATATAAAGCCAAGTTTTTCAATCATTTTTAATTTAGCCAAAAGTAAAATGCATTTCAGCGGAAACAAAAGCCCCAAACTTTAGCGACGAGCCCTCAACAAGACATTTTAATAAAGTTTAATTTGCCTTAGCCATAAAAAAAACAAAAACAAACCAAACAATAAGCATGAGAAATGCCTGGCCAAACTTTATGCTCAGACAGAATCACAGTCAAAGACAGAGACAGTGAGAAAGCAACAAAGTGAAAAAATGTAACACGGCCAACTTTACTTTTTTTTTTTTGGCATGCTTGTAGTTTGTTGCAGTTGTAAAAACTTGAATATTACTCCACAAAACATGCTTGTGGTTTGTTAAGCCAAAGAAATTCTTGTCTCAAAGACAAGTCACAGGCGGTCAAGTGAAGTCTTGGACTTTGTTTTTAGAATTTTTTAATCTTAGATCTTCAACTTTATAGAACTTATTTCTGTGAGTTGGCGAAGGGCCGTTTACTCATCTTATAGAGTCTAGATAAATAGCTAGACTTGTTTCACCATGTAAAGAGTTTTGAGAATATATAAACTTGTGACGTAGTCCCCTCTATGTCACAATAGCCTAGTTATAATACAGATGAAGGTTGGCCAGGGGCCCTTAAAAAACGCTTTCCCGTCAGGAAAAATAACAATAATCACTCACGGAAGCACAACGGTCCTAAGGTTTCTAAGGGGTTATAGAACCCGCGTAACGCGTCAGCATGGGACTGTGTTTTATGCCTTTTGATTGCTTAAGTAAAATGTGCATAGTTTTTCTAAAATTCCAATAAACTACTCAATTGCATCATATATTCAAAATTTTTATTGAAATCGATAAATTGGCCTTTGCCATTTACGTTTTAAAGGTAACTTCATGTAAATGTTGTCCGCGGCTACGATTCAAATGGTCCATTCGAAAGGTCCAATTTTGCTGAATAAAATTTTTCAATAAAGCAGCGGATTTTCATGGAGCTGTTCTAAAGCCCATTCATCAAAAATTAGACGTTGTGGTCAGTAATTCGGCTTCAATTCTAGCAGAAGTCGAATTTTATAGGTTTTCAAACCCATATCGATACGTAAAATGTTCCATGTGGTTGAGTAACACGGCGACGAATCGACATTTCATTTTTCACAGAGCATGAATTTTGATAAGAAATTTCAACAATTTCCAATCGTGGCTCGTTTGTAAGTCTTTTCATGATGAAATGGCAGAGTATACTGAAAACTTTTCACTTTGACAGATGACGTTTGAACTTAACTCTTAAAAAATAACCCTTTAGTTTCCCTATCCCTAGAGACGAGAATCACTTCCGCTCCAACCCAGTAGCTAATTTTTCCAAAGGTGAGAATCACTTTCCGCATTGGTTATATTGAGGATCACTTGCCGTTTCTTGCAATTTCCTCCCTTTCTTTCCTATCATTTTTTGGGAGACGAGGATCACTTCCCGCTCCGGCCAAGATACGAGGATCCGGTAACCACCTTCAATCTTGGAAAAGCGGACCCAACTGATTTATATTTCTACCATCCGAGGATACCTTCCCAGGCATAGAATAGAGAGACACTTTGGTGACGAGGATCGAGGTTTCGGAGTTGAGGATATCTTTCCGACCGGAGCAATTTCTTTGTCAAGATCCCTTATCCTCAGATGGTCTGACATCTTTTCAAATTTTCTGTAAAAAGACCCTAGACGTGACTGAGATATATACCCCGGCCTAGGAGCTTCCTTATAAACTAATGAAAATCTGAAGGTGCAAGGTCTGGGCTATATGGTGGATGTGCCATCACTTCCGAATTCAGCTCAGATAATCCCAAAGATGTATGCAGTTGAAATTTAAGGGAATAACCAATAAGCGATTGGCTAATTCATCATGATTGATGACAAGATGGTCGGAAGAGTATGGGGCAATCAAAAAATTTTCTAAACATTTTTCTGAAATTGTGAAAGAACTGGACCAGTTTTAAGTAAAAGGAAACACCGAACAGCGGTCTCCGCAACAAAATACTTTTAGTAGATTCATCGACTTAAATCATTGGTCACGGCTTAATAAATGGTTGTAATTTGAGTGAACAATAACCCGAGGAATATTGAAGTTATGTACTGTTTAAAAACGGGCATATGAATAGCAAAAATAAATAAGTGTAAATCCATTTTATGCGCCAACCATGACAAATAAACGGTGGAGCGATTTTTTGGAACACCTCGTATGGTGAAAGCCAGGCCGAGAAGCATGATGGAGGAGGAAATGCTTTCCGGACATATCACAGAAAATTTTTAAAGAAAACCGTGAGATGATTGAGCAGAAAATAGTTGATAAATTTTAAGAAAATCTGAGACACTCATTATTATTATTGAATCAACAAATTAAATTGTGTTAAAGTTTTAAATAAAACAACAAGATTTGATATCCATTATTTTTAAAAGACCTTTCGATCCTTTATAAAAAAATAATTAGGGATTCTCGACAACGTCTTCAACGTAACCTGCTCAAAATGCAATCTCCAACAAGAAAAATGTACTACCGAAAAAAAGTTGACATTACCAGCCTAGAGCAGATAGTAGTTGCCGTGTTAATGTAAACACTTCAAACAGTGTTCCTAGCGTGCCAGAATTGTAACATTTTGAGCTAGAGCGCACTATTTTATAAAGCACACTGCACAGCTGTCAATTACCTTGTGACAATCGTAAGGTTAAGTGTGACTAGTCAACAAAATCAGCAAAAATGTCGTCTATAATTATTTTTTTTTTTGTTCTTTAAGAATTTTAACGATTGCAATTACATAAAATGAATCACATATTATTTTGCATTATGTTTTTATATTAAATGTACCTAGCATAAATTTTTTCACCATATTCTCAAATTTATTGAGTTTTAATAATAATGAAATTTACTCAAAAGTGTTCACCAGATGTAGATTAAATGTTATTTTTCTGGTTTAATAACACAATTTTTGTGTTTCCAAATGTTTTATTTTTTATTTTAGCATAATGATTATTCTTGATTGTTTTTCGTTTCAAACAAAGCATACAATTTATTAGATTTCTTGTATAAAAAACAAGATCAAATTAATCCCAATTTAGAACTTGTTTTCCTAAATTTCTAATATTGATCAAATATGCCTATGGCTTACATACGTTTCTTTATAAGGAACCGTCATTTTGTTACACGAGAAACGAGTAATGTGAATTAAGAGAACGTATTTTTGTCAAGATTCTGATTTCTGTAATGATTCCCGGCAATTTTAATAGATTATTTTTACCGACTTAACTTGAAGTTTAATTAATCCATACGGCTTTCATACGATCTCGGTTGTTAATGCTGATCAAGAATACGTTATCGTTATAGAGTCCGAAATGCTTCCTTTTACCTCTTACCTTTATTTGCACACAAGCTAATTATACCCTCTGACCTTTAGCCATTTTCACTTATAAACAAGTGCAAAAATTGTTAACAAAAAAAAAGTTTGATAATCATTTCTTTTGTTCTTCATTTTTGTTTGCTTACCTTTGGCTAATTTAATAATTTCTTTAAACGCTTTTATGGTTTCCATTTTCTTGCCTTTACTTACTTACAGGCAGCTTATTAAATAATAAACCCAATTAAATGTAGCTACCCCTTTTAATCGCCCATAATTAATTCAATTGACTGCTGACTTGGCTGATTTTACCTTTAACAACAAAAAAAAAAAAACTTTGTCCGCTTTTCACGCTTAATAATTTGGGCATTTGGTAATTAATGTTCTTGTTTTGGACTGTTACAATTGCTTTCACTTTTGGGTAGTCGTTAATTTTGCTCAGCTCAATTAAATATGAATTTCCAGTCATATTTTTGGATGAATAATAAAATTTTTGTGGATGCCAGAGATGCCAGGTGGCCCGCAATAAACACATTTTATTGAACCAGCTAAGCGGCAAGACGGAAAACTTTGGCTATTAGGGAAACGTGTGCAGACTGTAGAAGGCCTAAAACTATGCAGCAACAAAAAAAAAAACGATTTGCGGCAGCCAATAAAATTTCTTAGATTTACGGAGGAGGCAGCTTGATAAGTTTGTTTGACAGCAACTGCTACTTTCTGTTAAATTTTAAGCAAGTTCACTTCTATATATAATGTAAGTAGCCTCTAGTTGAAGGACTCATTCCAGACGCTTCATATAAAAAAGACAGCTTTTTAAAAGCATTCAGCTTACCAAGCTTTCAAAATTGATTCTATTCAAATGAGCATAGTGCCGAAATTATTTTTTATGCCATCTGAAAAGAGGCCTTAACAATGAAATTGAAAAAAAATAACACTTTTTTCTATTTTCTTCAAAATTCACGAGGTTGACAAACATTTTTAAATGACTTAAGCTAAGATTCTCAAATTAATATGCAAAATATTTCTAGAAAACCATTTATTGAGATTTTTTAGAACCTTAAACTAAAGCTTTGGATCCACAGCCAAATAATTTGTTCAGCCTGAAAATATGCGATATTTAAAATACGATATGTTAAAAAGCAGTGTTGAAAAATATGGTAGGAAAACCGAGTTGGAAAACAATGTTGGAAAAGAATGTTGGAAGATAGTGTGGAAAAACAATGCTGAAAAATGGTGTTGGAAAATAGTATAGGAAATCAATTTTAAAAATAGTGTTGCAAAACAATATTCTAAAAAGAGTGTTGTAAAAAACTGTTGAAAACAGTGTTAGAAAATAGTTTAGGAAATCCATTTTGATAAACAGTGTTGAAGTACAACGTTGAAAAGCTGTGTTGGAAAATAGTGTTGAAAAATAGTGTTGGAAAACAGTGTTGGAAAACAGTGTTGAAAAAAATGTAACAAGAATGTTGGAAAAAATGTTGAAAACAGTGTTGAAAAAGTTTGAAATAAAAAATAAATTTGAAAAATTTAATATGTTCAAGTTTGAAAACTTTGTTTTTTGAACAAATTTTGATAACAGTTTTAAGTGTTGGAAAATAGTTTTGGAAAATAGTGTTGGAAAACAGTGTTGAAAAACAATGCTAACGAAGAATGTTGGAAAAAAATGCTGAAAAACAGTGTTAGAAAATAGTATAGGATAACAATTTTGAAAAATAGTGTTGCAAAACAATGTTCAAAAAAGTCTATTGAAAAACACTGTCGAGAACTGTGTTAGAAAATAGCTCAGGAACACAATTTTGATAAACAGTGTTGGAATAAAATGTTGAATAGAAGTGTTGGAAAATAGTTTTGGAAAATAGTGTTGGAAAACAGTATTGAAAAACAATGTTAAAGAAGAATATTGAAAACCAATGCTGAAAAACAGTGTTGGAAAATAGTATAGGATAACAATTTTGAAAAATAGTGTTGCAAAACAGTGTTCAAAAAAGTCTGTTGAAAAACACTGTCGAGAACTGTGTTAGAAAATAGCTCAGGAACACAATTTTGATAAACAGTGTTGGAATAAAATGTTGAATAGAAGTGTTGGAAAATAGTTTTGGAAAATAGTGTTGGAAAACCGTATTGAAAAACAATGTTAAAGAAGAATGTTGAAAACCAATGCTGAAAAACAGTGTTGGAAAATAGTATAGGATAACAATTTTGAAAAATAGTGTTGCAAAACAATGTTCAAAAAAGTCTGTTGAAAAACACTGTCGAGAACTGTGTTAGAAAATAGTTTAGGAACACAATTTTGATAAACAGTGTTGGAATAAAATGTTGAATAGAAGTGTTGGAAAATAGTTTTGGAAAATAGTGTTGGAAAACAGTATTGAAAAACAATGTTAAAGAAGAATATTGAAAACCAATGCTGAAAAACAGTGTTGGAAAATAGTATTGGAAATCATTTTTGAAAAATAGTGTTGCAAAACAGTGTTCAAAAAAGTCTATTGAAAAACACTGTCGAGAACTGTGTTAGAAAATAGCTCAGGAACACAATTTTGATAAACAGTGTTGGAATACAATGTTGAAAAGAAGTGTTGGAAAATAGTTTTGGAAAATAGTGTTGGAAAACAGTATTGAAAAACAATGTTAAAGAAGAATGTTGAAAACCAATGCTGAAAAACAGTGTTGGAAAATAGTATTGGAAATCATTTTTGAAAAATAGTGTTGCAAAACAATGTTCAAAAAAGACTGTTGAAAAACACTGTCGAGAACTGTGTTAGAAAATAGTTTAGGAACACAATTTTGATAAACAGTGTTGGAATACAATGTTGAAAAGAAGTGTTGGAAAATAGTGTTGGAAAACAGTGTTTAAAAACAATGTTTAAGAAGAATGTTGAAAAACAATGTTGGAAAACAATTTTAAAAAAATATTGTTGCAAAAAAATGTTAAAAAAAAGTTGAAAAATATTTTGAAAAATTTTAGAAAACAATTTTGAAACATGTTTAAATACAATGTTGAAAAGCAGTGTTGGAAAATAGTGTTGGAAAACGACGTTGAAAAAAAATGTTGGAAAGCAGTGTGGGAAAACAATGCTGAAAAACAGTGTTGCAAAACAATGTTGGGAAAAAGTGTAGCAAAACAATGTTGAAAACAGTGTTGCAAAAGAATTTTCATAAAATGAGTATTGAAAAATACTGTTGGAAAATTGTTTTAGAAAACAATTTTGTTGAACAGTGTTGGAGTACAATGTGGAAAAGCAGTGTTGGAAAATTGTTTTGGAAAACAGTGTTGAAAAACAATGTTGAAATACAGTGTTGAAAAACTCCCCAAAGATCAAGTGGTCTTAAACATACTTCTAAACTCTGATGCATATCTATAGCCGCACACAATTTTTTCAGTAAACGAGTAGTCAGAGAGGGAAGAGTAACAATTGGACTACTCTCTGACTTTCAATTAAACTAAATAAGCTTTGGTGCATATCTATAGCCGCACCCAATTTTTTCTGTGTACGAGTAGTCAGAGAGGTAAGAGTAACAATTGGCCTACTCTCTGACTTCTTATTCACTGAAAAAAATTCTGTGCGGCTATAGATATGCACCAGAGCTTACTTAGACCGGATTTACACGATGAAGCAAACTGCATGAAGTTTCTTAAAAAGCTTTTGTTTGTGGGAAAGAGGTGCAATGGGGAAGCTTTCCGCTCTACGCCTCTATCCTACAAGCAAGAGCTTTTTCGAAACTTCATGAAGTTTGATTCATCGTGTAAGGCCAGGCGATTGCTTGAAGTCTTTGCTGTGTCCGTGTGAACGTTATGCGTTACGCGTTATGCAATATTTTTAAATTGAATTTTACCCCTACTTATCCAGCTGCCCTCGTAGATAAGCAGGTGTCTAGTTCTAATTCAATGACGGCAAAATCCTGTGTAATTGTAATTTATTTTTAATACTTTAAGGAATTTTTCAAACCCATCCAGAAATTATGAGAAGTTAGTTGTTTTATCTACTCCCTTGAGCTATCTAGTGCTGTGGGTGTATAAACTTTTCGTATGAAATTGATTGAAAAACTTTGAAACCTTCAACAAAACTGTATGCTTGCAATGTCATGGCAACGATTTCATCTTTCTGCCCTTTTAACCACGGCTGATGCCTGATGCTGGCATGTGCCTTGTTGTGAAGCACCGAACATGAATGCCTTCTGCATAATAGATTTTACTACAATTAGCAAAAGCAGCTGGTGCTGTTCCTGGTGCTGGTGCTTGGTACCTTGGTACCTTCCCCACAGCCACAACTATGCTTAGTCATGTAGCCAATTTGAAACTGCATTTTCCTTTTGGTATTAATACCTGACATTGTGGCCGCATCATTCAACCTAATTGCTACCAAATACAGAGCAAAATAACTGAAGCTACTTGCAATGGCAGCCGCATCTAATGAGACTCATTAACGTAATTATGTGAAGTTGTATGTGTGTGTGTGCTCTCTTTCACTTCACTGCATTTGAAATCAAAGACTAATCCTATTTTAAGCGCCCTCCAAATGCAACAAAAGTCAGTTGGCTTTGCCAAAATTGATAAGCCTTCACTGACAAGTGCACGCAGCGATGTGCATTACAATGATTCCCTGCACATGCAAGTGAATTAATTTTATTGCTGGAAATTTCTATGTAATTTGCCCTTTTCAAATTTTCTGAGAACTTTGTATATATGAAGCAAGGACATGGAATCAATTTCGAAGAATTTAACTCTATTTTAAAACGGAGTATGGGTATGGTCTCTGTTGCTCTTGCACAACAGTTTCATTTTCCGCTTCGATGTTGACAATTTCAGAGAAAACAAACAAACTAGTTTAAAGACTTGAAAGGGCTGTTTCAGCTGTAAGTGTGTTAGTTATTTGGGATTCATTTAATTTTATATAATTCTTGGTACCTTAATGTAACGATTTCTCAAGAAGAGCTATCTAATATGTACATGATAGATTGAAGGTCGAGTTAGAGTAGGTTGGACTTCATTCTCATCATTTGGAGAAAAAAAGTTTCCTCTCATAATTACTGACATATTGTCAAGGTCCTTTTCATGATCAGCTAAACAATTTTTAATCAAACTAAGGGCCGATTTCTCATCTCCTACATAGCACTATCTGCCACATAATCTTACAAATAACAGAGTTAAGATGAAAAATCGGCCTTTCAAAAGTAAAGTCACTTTTCTAGGTAGCTGTAATGTTTATATTTTCTACGTCTCTCTAATTTCTATGACCATCAAGCAGAGTCTTTGGCCATTAATGCATTAAATGACCACTAGAATTAGTTTCTGGTTCAACCATTTCTATGGCAGCAAAAGAGTAAGCCGATCCAGTTTTATAATTAATAATAATAATACAAAATTTGCTATGTGAACCATTTACTTTCACCCGAAAATAAGCGACATAATTAAACAAGTGTTTTCACGAATATGGTAAAATTCGCTCCCTATGTAGGAGATGCTGTTTGGACCAATAATAAATAATTATAAGATGCTAAATAATTTAATTTATAAATAATTTGGGAAAGTCTAACCCCTAGGTAGAAAAATCTTGTGGGTCGATCTATATAAAATTCGTTGTGTAAGATTTGGTTGCCAAATATATGTGGGTTGGAACATAGCTATTTATTCCCACATCAAGCTTGCTGTTTTTATTTTGTAAACCTATAACCTATAATTTTGAAAAATAATTAACTAAAAATATTATTTTTTAAAATACTAAACTAAAAAAAAAATATTTCGATGTCCCGTGCTATGTCTGATTGTAAAGAAGGAATGTCAATAATGTTATAGATTCCTTCGAAAATTGTACATTGAATTTTTTTTTTTAATTTTTGGAGAAGATCTAAAAAAGACCTAAAAAATATTGCGCTAACTTAGTTCGCGTATAGATGAACTACTTCATGAACATACAGTGCCTTCTCAGAAAAAAATACGGAGATATTTGAACTAAAATCAATTCCAATCGATGTGAAGTACGAGAGGTTTAACTTGTTTACAGATTTTCCAATTCTGAAGTTCTTGTCTCGATCCCGTCTTTGGCTTGGCTTTTTCAACAACAGTCGGGATTGACTTTAGTTTGTTATTAACAATGTAAAGAGAGTGGCCGTGAAAAAAATTTAGAACTTTCAGTTACTTTTCGTTCTTTCGCAATTCCGAACTTGTTTTAATCTCTATGCAAGACTATTTCATTTTCAGGTAGGATCCGTACTTGAAATGATTCTTATCGGATTGATTCAAGAATTTTAGGACTGTTTTAATCCTTCGTACTTGTTTTAAGTTCAACTAGTACATAAAATTTAAATTTTAAAGTCGGGACTACATCAGTCTTATCTAACTAAATAACGAATGTCGGCTAAATATATGTTTATATTAATTTAATATTATATAATATAATATATAATATTAAAACGTATGAATGAATCGAAAAAACAATACATTTTTGTTCAAGTTCCGAACCAAAACCTGGGGTTCAAAGGATCCAGAAACCGGTCCGCAAGCCGAACCCAAAATTCCTAGTGGGTTCGAACCTCCGAACCGAACCTCCTGAAAAATTTAATACAATTAAAAAATTACTCTGAAAAATGAGAATATTTGTGATCTTGATACTTATATTATAATGGTCCCGTGCAACATCGTAAGTGCGAAATTTAAAAATTTTTCTTACATGAATGATTTGTAAATCATACCGTTCTTTTATTTTTTATATCTAAATGAGCAAAAACGGCGGCGAAACAAAATTAAGAGAGCTACATTTGGTGGAAAGAAAAGTTGAAGTTCGATCCTATATATTTTGTTTTTTGTTATTATGTGAAAATAAATACATTGAATTCTGCTATTAAATTAAAAACATTTTTCGTGAAAAACGGCTGTAGCTTAAAGGATAAGCAACAAAATTCGTAAAAATAGCGGATATGTTAGGCTATATGCTAAAATAGTTGTTTTAATTTTACGATTTATGCACTAGGTTGTAGATGACGGTTTATTTTGAAAAATTTGCTATAAATTGAGTAAAAATTATCTTCAAGGTCCAATTTAGTCACTTTCGGGTTTACTGAGGGCTCGCTTGATTTTTTATAGCTGCATTGATGTACGTAGTATTGCATAAAACTTATAAACCTACAAATTTGTGCTTGGGTCTTATAATTTTCCAATAAGCAAAAAAAACTGCAAAATGGTTTTTCCGCGATTTCTTGAAAACAAGAGCTGATAGAAAAAAACGAGACCAGTTTTGAATCAGGGCACAGAACAGGAACAGAATTTTGCACGAGAAGGCCAGAGCAAAATGGCTGTTGCCCTGTGTAATTTCATTAAAAGTGTAACTGAAATAACATTATTATTATGATAAAAAAAAAATGTTGAATTGAAAAATTGAATTTAATAAAAAATTTATACGTAATCAAAACCGCTTTTAAGTGTCATCAATGTTCAACATTCTTAAATTTAAGTCATGAAAATATTGCCTCAGGTTTCGCTGAAATCGGCTTGTCAATTGTTGGTTACGATAACCACCTCCGGTTTTGTCCCGTGCGACTGCCTTGGTTTTTTGTAACTATCTTGAAAACTAAAAATTGCCCAAAATCAAGCTTAGCACCAATTAAAGGGTCAATTAAGAGACTTAAGTTAAGACTTTTGTCAAAACAAAAATACGTATTAATTTGTTTTTCTTGTTTTCGTAGGTCACGTTCGACATAATGGAAATGTCCATATGTCAATAATTTCTGAAATGGGCGCATTCAGTAAAACAGCTTGATACCTGATCAATGGAAAGTTTTTGGGTAATGTGTGCCCCAAGCGAATGTGTTTTTTTGGGGTAGATCGCAGGACGAAAGGACAACCAAAGTTTACTTTTGGAAGTAATAAATGCTTCGTTTATAATTATTTAGGTACATTATATAAAAAAAAACATTAAAAATAACCCGAACCATAATAATTAAATTCAAATAGCTGGGATATTTCAAAGAACTAGCGGCATAGAAGTGACAGACTTTTGCCTTACAATTCGACTTGATTAACTTTACAAGCAGCCCAATTTTTTGCCAGCAAACTGCTTTAATTGTGTGCCCTTGTCTGGAATTGTGAAAAAAGTAACATAAAAACTTAAAAAATGGCAAACAATAAAGTTTGGCAAACAGAAAACTAAAAGCCCTTAACAAGCTACATATTTTCTGTACAAAAAAAAAAAACAACAACCAAACAAAACTACCGACTTAAGCATTGCAATCAAATCATATCAAATGTCATTGAAGTTATGTCTTTTGTGGTCTTTTTGCTGATGTCATGACAATTTGTGGGGTTCGGAAATGAGAAGCTAAACGTGCTGACCGGAACGTGCCTTAAAAAAGAAAACTTGCAACTTGTCTAATTTTATTTCTTTCATATGCTGTTCCTCAGGGATAAAAATAAGTATATGGATTTTTAAGTATTTTTTTGTGTGGGCAAGTTGGCATGACTGCAAAGAAAACTAACTAAGCAAATAGAAAAGAGATTTTTGTGTGTTTTTTTTACACAATTATGGAAATCCGCTTTTGAAGTCCTTATTGCTATGGCAATGGGTTTAACTTTAAGAAATTAGTCGAACAATTAATAATAAATTAATCAACAAGTTGTTAGAAATTTGCATTAATTAATAATTAATAATGCCAGTCAACGCATTCATTATTCAAATTATCAAAATCAGGACTAATTAGTCCGTCATAGAGATTTCATCAACTATGTATATCCACTAGGAAACTCATTCCATATTGTTTGAGTAATTTATGTACGCACACATTTCCGCCTGTAGTTGCCTACAACTAAAAACAACTAAAATGTTGGCAATTTTACTCAATTACCAACGTTAATGCTTTTGGTTTTTTTTTTGGGTTTTTTTTTCGCGCGCGCATTTCTTGCCCACTCATCCGGGCCATAAAGCAGGCCCATGGCCTTCATGGACACACTTTCTTACTTAGTTGGCAGTTTGGGGCCATTTCCACATTCCCATCAGGCCTTGTTAATTATTTACATCAAACAATTTTTGGCCCTGCCACGTTTAAGGACATAAATTTTGCCAAAAATGCCTGAGGGAAGAATTTTTGTTTAACTTATAATACTAAATATTATAATATGTAGGTAATGAAATGGCATTCACTTAAGCCGTACATTATAATTATTGAATTAGAAACATATCCAAACTTTGAGCTTATACACCAGAGACACTTGATCAGCGATCAGTCTAAAGAAACTAGATTTATTGCCTAAAAAATTTAATTTAAAAAAAAATAACTTATAAAAAATCAAATTTAAATATGACCCAAAAAAAGGCTATAGGTAATTCCCTAAAATCTTTCCATTGATCATCTATAAAGCTGTTCTGCTGAATGCGCCCATCTCCGAAATTATTGACATATACCATAAATCTATAGATTTATTACTCGACAAACTTATAGGTGTCGGCTAAAAAATAACATTTAGAAAAACGATATTAAATATGAGCCAAAAAGTAAACTATATAAATAAGCTTAAAAAATTTTACTGATCAAGGATTTCTGCTGAATGCGCCCATAGCCGAAATAATTTACATGCAACTTTGACAGTAGATTCCATTTGTGGTGAAAGGTTCTACAAATCGCTTCCGAAACAAAAAACGTCACTCACCTGGAAAATGCCCGTAAATTCGTTTATGGGAATATGTATTTTCACAAAAAGAAACACTTTTGAAAAATAGTGTTGGAATACAATCTTGGAAAACAGTATTGTTAATGTAATGTTAATAACACTGAGATAGTTTTTTTCAAAAAGTAAAAGAGACATGACCAACTTGAAGGGATTTCCCTAACTCGGGCCTTAGGAATAGAACTGCATCATTACTCTTTTGAGTTATAACGATGGTTTCTTAAAAAAAAATGTTTTAAGTTTTTTACGTTTATTAAGTTAAAATTTTTTGTAAATTCCAATAATGTGATATTTTATTCTCATGAAATCCAAATAAATAGATTTAAATGTCCTCTAATTTAATACATTCAAAGTTTTTTGATATCATTGCGCATTCAAAATTTTTAGATTAAAATCTAAAAAAAATTAAAAATATTTGTACATCAGTTTTATTACCAAAATGACATTAAATTAAGAAATATTTATAAATTGTTGGAGAACAGAAGGGAAGACTTTAAAAATGATTTTATTGTGATTTTACCTAAAATTTGGAAATTTTAAATAATTTGTTGTTAAAAAATTTGTTATCTAAAAAGGTTGCAATTATTTTAGTTTATGGACCATAACTTTAGAAAGCGCAATGATAACGAAAATCTGTGAATGTAGTAAATTAGAGGACATTTAAATCTATTTATTCTGATTTCATAAGAATCAGCTGTAATTTTTTTGAAACAATCTAAAAAAACCATATTAAAAATGTGTCGAAAATCACTTTTGAAACCAGTGTTGAAAAATATTGTTCTAAAATAGTATTGGAAAATAGTGTTGAATTACAATCTTGATAAACAGTGTTGGAAAACAATTTTTAAAAGCAGTGTTGAAAATACTGTTAAAAAACGATGTTGGTATACAGTGTTGGAAAACTCCCCAAAGGTCAAGTGGTCTAAAACATACCACTACCAAGTTAAATGGAAATGTCACAGTTGGCCAGTCGATTGCTTAGAGTGTTTCAAGTGACACAGCGTCACTTTCGAAAAATAGTGTTGGAGTACAATCTTGGTAAACAGTATTTCAAAATAGTGTTGGAAAACTATGTTGGAAAACAATGTTAATAAACAGTTTTGGAAACAATGTTGAAAAACCATCTTAAAAATGTGTCGAAAAACACTTTCGAAAACAGTGTTGAAAAATAGTGTTTTAAAATAGTCTTGGAAAATGGTGTTGATAAACAATCATGATAAACAGTGTGGGAAAACATTTTTTAAAAGCACTGTTGCAAAATACTGTTATAAATCAGTGTTGGAAAACTCCCCAAAGGTCAAGGGGTTTAAAACATACCACTACTAAGGTTAATTGAAATGTCACGGTTAGCCAGTCGATTGCTTAGAGTGTATGCTGTGTCACTTTTGAAAAACAGTGTTTAAAAATAGTGTTGGAGTACAATCTTGGTAAACAGTATTTCAAAATAGTGTTGGAAAACTATGTTGGAAAACAATGTTAATAAACAGTTTTGGAAACAATGTTGAAAAAACATCTTAAAAATGTGTCGAAAAAACGAAAAAAGTGTTGAAAAATAGTGTTTTAAAATAGATGTCTTGGAAAATAGTGTTGAAAAAAAGACAATCTTGATAAACAGTATTGGAAAACAATTTTTTAAAGCATTGTTGAAAAATACTGTTATAAATCAGTGTTGGAAAGCAACCCAAAGGTCAAGTGGTCTAAAACATACCACTACTAAGTTTAATAGAAATGTCCATCGGCTGGGAAGTATGAGCCCTTCTTTTTTTAAAAGTTTCGATTTGTTAGAGGGTGATGCTGGTTCTTTACTTTTTGTCATTTGTTTTGTTGTTGGTGTACAATCTTGGAAACAGTTAAAGCAGCCTAAAAGGACTTTTAAGACTTCCAAATGTTGGTAAACAATGTTAATAAAAACGTTTCGGAAATTTCTTTTTATTTTATTCTGTGTTTGCCAAAAACACAGTCCAAGAAGTGACGGTCTCATGTTAAAAAATGACTTTAGCCTTCAAACAATACCCAAATTTGTTCCGACTCTTCCTTGTTTAAAAGTGGCACTTTGGAATCGAATTTGCCAAATTTCACTGAAGTCACGGTTGTATCGATTGCTTAGACTTTCTTTTTTGGCGTTATGTAATTTTGTAAGTGAGTTTTAAGCCTTACAAAAATCGGAAATAAGGAGTGGTTCGTTTCTGTGGTTTACATGGATTTTGAACCACCGGTTCTTGGCTTAGTGGTTCACGATTTATTTATTTTCTGATACCGATTCCGAACTTTCTATAAAAAAAAGAGAAAGAATATTTTGGTACTTATGTCCTTGTATAATGCTCTAATACGCATTTAATTTAAATTGTTTATTTTTTTCTTTATTCATTTGAAAAAATGTGTTTCTAATTTAAATTTACCATTGAACAGGCTTCTGGTTTTTACTTACATCGATGATGCAGGAGGAATTGTTTCAATAATCGTTTTCAGCTACTGCTACTTGCCAGATGCAATCAGCTGAAAGATACGCCTTACTAACCATTTATTTACCACCCCCTAGAGATACTTATCAGCCAAGATAAGCCACCAGGGAACATACGATTTTGTGTTTATTTTCCCTTATTAATGAATGCAAACTCATGACTCTGATGAGTGGAATAATGAGTTTGTTATTGAAAGCAAATCATGAAAACCAAAGATTATGTTTAAATGTATTTTCATTTCAGCTGCACAGACTGACTGGAATCAAGTATGCCGAAAGCCGACCAATTAAACTAATGGCAAAGGAAAATTTAATGCCCAAATGTATGCCGACTATATAATTCATGAGCTGCCCTTCCTTCCTTCCATCGAATGCAGCACAGTCTGTCTCAAACGAAAATTGAAAATTATATACCAAAATTATTTGCCCAGATGGGACATTCAATCTTCGTCAAAATGCTAGCCGGTTTTTGGTGCAGTCAAGCCTTAAAGGCCAAAGACTAAGAGGTCTTTGGCTTAGATATAATTGCTTTTTCGGCCGGCAAACAATTTTTCACTGCTCTGGTTGGTGGCACTTTTTTTTTTTTGTTCCATGTTACTGTCAATTGTCGTGACCAACGTCCTGAAAAGCCGCTTGCTCTCTTTTTGTAAGCTCAGTAAAACAGATTGAAAGCAAAAGACTTACTTAAAACCGCGAAAAACAAGATTTCTTTAGAATTTATTGAGCGTTTTTTTTAACTCTGCTACTGTTTGAACACAGCAAATTTGGCTAAGCAATTTTCGATGGATAACAAAATTGTCAACGGCTTTCTGAGTAAAGTTAAATGCTCAGTTTGGGATAAAAGGATTTCATATGAAAAAAAAATGAAATATGAATATAACAAATATTTATAAGACATATATTTAACTTAGTTATTCTTATGTGACAATTAGTGCTGTATTGGAGATGAGAAATTGGCCCTTATATTGAAAGTTAAAAGTGTATTGCTTAACGCTTAACCTTAAAAATATAAAAAAAGACAATATATTCTCATTATACATATGTTTTCACATTGAAACATTACACAATACATACATTTTCTACATCAAAAATTTGATAATCACTCTTCAAGCAGTTCTTGATTCAAAAACTCAAAGTTGTCTGACAAAATTTTATATTTAACAAATTTGGGCAAAATTACGCACAAATCAATTGAACTATCTAAAACAAGACTCTTTTATTAATAACATTGCATTAACCGTTTCGACAATCCCCGGTAATCCATTAAACTTTTACTTCTTGAAACAAAATTACTTTGAAATCAAGCTCGCCTAAAACAACAATAACAAAAACACATATAACAAGGGACAAAGCGCATATATACCAAAAACTCAATCGCAATTATATTAAGTATACTTTGGTTATAATGTTTTATATTTAAGTTGAATTCCAAGAATTGCATTTCTTAGATAAAGTAAGATAAATTTTTATGCAAGCATTCAAAAAAGTGTTCGTTGTTTTTTAAAACTTTCGTCCAGTTTCGTTTACAAAAAAATAGAGAAAATTATTTGAAAAATATCTTTTAATTATATGCAGTAAAATTGTTTCAAAATTTTGAAATTCTGCACTTTTTATCAGAATCAAATTTCTTTCTAAAGTTTTTGAAAATGCTATAAGCTACAAATCTGACAACTTCTGGCAACACTGACTTGTATACCTCTTGAATCTCTGAAAGTATTTCTAGAATTGGTAGCTGATCCAACCATATCTGGATCGCTCCTAAACTAGATTGAAACGGGAGTCCCTAGAGTCCCCTTCAAAATGTTTACGGAGCGCTCCTAGTAGGAGTGAAACGGAAGTCCCTAGGAGTGTTTACTGGGCGCTCCTGGTAGGAGTAAAAATGCGGTCCATAAGAGAACCGCATGGAAGCGTTTATGGAATTTCAAAATACTTAAGTGGGCCGAGCTTTTGCTTTCTTAGGAATTTTTATTCATTATCACAGTTATCCACGTTTTTTCGATTAATATTAATTGTAAATAAAATTGGGAGTGGGGGTCCTCCTGTAGTCTGCCCCACAAAAATATTTATTAAAAAAAGTTTTTTTTAATATAAATATTTTCTTTTTTATTATATTTTTAGTGTAAAAAATAAAATTTTACTTTTGTGTTTTTTTTTAAATTAAAATTTAAAATATTTGATTATTTTTATTTATTTTTTTGTAGGGCCTCCTTCGGATTATTTTTAGTGAGCCCCCTCGAAAAGATATTCAAAACCCGTCTGAATTATCTTAGGATAATTGACGGAGTCCTTTTCTAAAAATCC
The DNA here is from genome assembly GCA_018904225.1 of Lordiphosa mommai. Classification (NCBI taxonomy): domain Eukaryota; kingdom Metazoa; phylum Arthropoda; class Insecta; order Diptera; family Drosophilidae; genus Lordiphosa; species Lordiphosa mommai. The sequence continues at coordinate 98,774 of JAEIFT010000725.1, forward strand.
AGGAATTTTTTTTCATATATGTTACAAACGGCCTTTTTCTCCGGCGGATAAGCACTGTTGGGACTATTGAAGGAGCCTCCCTAGGAGGCTCAAGGAGGTCCTATAGAAGTCCAGCGGACTCCGCTGATTGGCTGGAGTAAATATGTTTCATATTCTTTTGGGGCCGCGAATTTTTTCTGGCACGTCCTTTTATTGTTTTTGTCCATTCCTTTTCAGGTCTACCATGCAACGCTTTTATTTTCCCAATTTATATTAGATCAGAATTTACAAAATATATATATATGTATATATATTACTTTTGTTTTCTTTGTAAGAAGAGAGGTTTAGCTCGGCCAGAACATTTGATAGTCGTGAGAAACCATATCTGATAAACATAGCTATTTAGTCGAATAAAACATAACAGTTCAGGAATTATACTTGGTTTTCCACGATCCTAGCAAATGTGACCGAGCATTTATCATTGAAAAAAAACGAGAGCGTGATTTTAAAGTCGGCTCTGCTCGACTTCGATATACCAGTTACTCAGGATATAAACATGTCCTAATTGTGGAAGAAATGAGTTTCTTTTTCCAATTTGCGGGGAGATAACTCTACTATAGCTCATCTGATCAGGATATTTTTTTGATCGATAGGTAATAATTATTAAAATATATGTCTAGAGGGTTCAAACAACCTATTTTTTAAAATTGTGGAGTGATAATGGGGAGGTATTTTTTAAATTGCAGGGGCGTGAACTTTTCTATCGTTCATCTGATCAGGAAACTTGATGTATGGCGGTTTTTTTAAATGATGTTCCAGTGGTTCGAATCATCTATTTTTTAAATTTTTGGGAAATATGAGGTATTTTCAAATTGGGGGGGGGGGCAACTCTACTATCGTTCATCTGATCGAAAAATGATTATGCAGGATCTAATGAGTAATAATTATTAAAATATATGTCTAAAAGGTTAAACAATCTATTTTCAAAATTGGGGAGTAACTATCGTTCATCTGATCAAATGATGTATGGCTGATCGATAGGTAATAATTATTAAAATAAATGTCTAGAAGGTTCAAACAATCTATTTTCAAAATTGCGGGAGATATGGGTATTTTTCAAATTGCGGGGGTGGCAACTCTACTAAAGTTCATCTGATCGAAAAATGATGTATGGCGGATCGATAGGTAATGATGATTAAAATATATGTCTAGAAGGTTTGAACAGTCTATTTTCAAAATTGTGGGAGATATGAGGTTTTTTTCAAATTGCGGGGGCGGGAGGGGGGCGTGGCAAAAATTTGAAACAAAAGTGATCTGCCTGCAAACAATACAAGTCTACACTGAAAATTTGGTAGCTCTAGCTCTTATAGTCTCTGAGATCTAGGTGTTCATACGGACAGACGGACAGACGGACAGACGGACGGACGGACAGACGGACAGACGGACAGACGGACATGTCTATATCGACTCGGCTATTGGTGCTGATCAAGAATATATATACTTTATGGGGTCGGAAATGCTTCCTTCTGCCTGTTACATACATTTGCACGAACTTAGTATACCCTTTTTACTCTACGAGTAAGGTATAAAAAACACTTTTATGAGCCTTTTCTTAAAATGCGCTCGTTGTTCGTTAAATGGAATGATCAATTAGACCTATAGTTGTTAGTAGAGCTCACTTGTAATGGTTTCGTTGGTTGGAAACTCCGGATCCCACCAGATGTTTGTTACACAGGCCTTTTTGATGCCATCCCTCAAATTCAACATTTTTTTAAGCCTTAAATGCCAAACTGGCAAGATGATTCGAATTGAGAATCAATTCCAAACGCTTTCAAAAGCAATATAACACTCTAAACGGCAGTTTTCTTTAAGTGAAAACTAAAATACAATGCTTTGCGGATTTAGTGATTTGTTGGTACAATAGTTGTTATTCGTCAATTTAAACAAAATAATGTTCGAATGATTTTTGAAGCGAAATAATTAAGCTTTAAAATACAAAGAGATTCCTTGTGGTACAACGAATTTTACTACCATCGTAAGTATAGAATAACTAAAAATATCAAACTAAACAAAAATAAGTTGAGAAAATAGCCCCGATTTGGAAGGAGCTGGCGTTTGCGGTCATTATCACAAGCAGGATCGAAAACTTTAAGAATTAAAACTCCCTAGCTCTTGGGTAAGAGTCATGAGTACAGGGTTGCCCATATTCGACGGACCCATGTTTTTTTTAAAAAATCAAAGAAAAAAATAAAAATTTGGCGGTTGGCAATCTTAATCATTTAATTTGTTCCAAGTAGATTTGTTTACATCAATTTTTGAATATGATATCTCTCAAATGGCCGCCTCTGGCGTTGATGGCGAATTGTGCCCTTTTTGCAGCATTTTCCATCGTTTTCGCCAACATTTCGGCCGGAATAGCGGCTATTTCTTCACGAATGTTGTCCTTGAGCTCTTCTACGGTCCTTGGCTTGTTAACGTAATCCTTTGACTTCAAATATCCCCACAAGAAGAAGTCAGGCGGCGTCAAATCGGGCGAACGCGGTGGCCAGTCCAAATCACCACTTTTCGACA